>JARFJB010001703.1:787500-1235000 GCA_036346205.1 Vesta saturnalis
TTTGAATATGAGACATTTAACACCGTCAGAGTGAAGATTATTACGAGTTTTGTGAGTGCATGTGCATGCCTCATCTATTTGTATGTCTATTGATTAAGTAAATTAATTTGATTTATTTACTACTGTTGATGTGTTCATAAATTCCCGTCCACTATTCCGTTGTTTTTTTTTAAACAAGATACAAGTAGTAAACCTTATATGTGTAGCTATTCCATTTATGGAAAACATATTTAAGTAAAGTTGTATTTGCACGTGTGCAATTATCCGATAGGCGTGTTATCAACGAGTTTCTCTGTAGCTGAGAAACACCACCATTTCCGTCTTAACTAAGTCCGTTTTTCTACTAATATTAAGCTGGCTATCTGTACGTTAATTATTTTTATACCTTTATAGGTGATCATTTTATCCGTGGATAGCCGTTCACAAATAAAACTGTTTTCAAACAACATTAAGTTTGGCCTAAATATTTGCAGACCTACCATTAATTTACACGTTATGATTAGAATTTCTTTTATACAGGGTAACTGCTTATACATTAATTTTAAGTTTAAGTACGAACATTTGCAGAAATATCTTTTCATTGTATGCGATTGCACTTTAATTTTTGAAATTTAGTGTAAGCATTTACATAGACGCGATTTTTATTCTGTAGCTCAACTGGTTAAGTTTTGTAATCAGGACTTTTCTTTCATGTTACTCTTAAAAGAAAAAATTGCTCAATAATTCTTGTTTTGTGTAGCCGCCTTTATTAGTGCCTAACAAACCCATTGTGTTTGTATCTTTTTTATGGAATTTAGTTGTAGTTGTCCGTCACAAGCGATACCCGTGTATATACCGGGTGATACAAATATTGCACCCACTACAGTTATTAATTCTATATCGACTAACATAATTTTTTATTAGCAGCAAGTAGCCGATTATTAACTACCAATATTTTTTTCTGATTTTGTTTTTATAATTTTGGATCTTGTACGATCTGTTATTTAAGCTGTCAGATCATAACATTTATTTTAGTTATCCCGTTAGGCCGTCTCAAACAGGTTACAAGGGTTAATTAGTTTATCATTTTATAGCCTGTTTAGACAAACGACATTTTTAGCTTATATTGTTTTTATGAATTTAGTTTTGGTTTTCCGTCGCTGTTGGCAATTATACATATTTTTCCTTGATTCTGTTAAATATTTTAATCACTGGAGTTGTTAATTTTGTTTTACCACTACCATTTTTTTCAGTGGTAGCTGACCGTGTATGAAAAAGTATTAGTTTATTTCTTTACCGTCTTGAATGCGTTTTTGGTTCTAGTTTGTTATATTTTTGTTTCTTTCAGGAATTTAGGTTTTTTTTTCCGCCAGCGTTGGCGAAAAATTATTTTATTAATTGACATCGCCAAGCCCTATACTGCGTTTTGTTTTTTTTTTCAGCTGGGCAAATGAATTAGAGGATGAGTCCTCGCACCGTAACCGCCAATTTTTCTTGTATTATTCTTGTCCGAGAAATATTAATTTAATTTGTCCCACTTACCCGCGATAACAAAATTAATTTCTTTACTGAGACCGAGAGTTTGGTTTATATTTTTTTGTTTGATGGAGCGTTCTGTTGTTTAATTTCCAACTTATAAAATTAATTTTTTATTATTTATCCGACATAGACAACATTTACTTCCGACCTCCGTATCAGGAGTGTTATTTTTTTGGTAACTGAATTTATTTTGGAGTCATACTACCGAGACCGCGCATTTCTGACTCAACAACGACACAAGTCTTAAATACTGGCACAGAAACCCTGGTAGACCGACATCTTCACTGACGCTACTTGGACCGCTTTAATTCTCCGCGAAGAGGAATCTACGCCTATATATCACCAGTTACCTAGATTGGCGCTCGAGTAACCCGATTATACCGCGATAGTCCAAACGCAGTTCACCGCCCGACCCTCTCAGACAATTTTGATAACAACTGACAGTCCACCGAAGGTAAAAGCGTTATAATATATAAAAATGAGACCTATGTGTAGATTCAACACATTGAAAGGTAAGCTAAAAATTCATTTTAAAAAGGCTGAATCTAGAGACCCGTTAGACGGGGATCCACCAGCTGTATAAAATCCCCGTTGAACAGGGACCCATTGGTTGCATAAAATCCCCGTTAAGCGGTTTATTTGAATTCTATGAAGTAAAGTTAAGGGGGGGAGGGATTCAGTCCTCAAATTAGTGAAAATCTGTAATAAAGGAGATATCAACCTAATTTTTACTTTCTTACTAAACAAGAAAGTATTGCGGTCGAAAAAATAAGTTAAGTTATTTGGATGTTTTACGACATCCTGAACCCGAAAAACAAATTTCTGTGGTCACTTGCCAGCCAAAACTATGCGGGCGATTTTGATAAAATTTGGAGTGAAGGCCTACGAGACAATTATGTCGACAAAACAAGCTTTTAAACACAATAGGTATACAGGAGGTGAAAATGAGGGTGTTATTTTGGGGCAAATTTTAACATAGAAGATTGAAATTCAAGTCATCAATAACTCGTATGAAATGCAATTTTTTAAAACTTTCAAAATTGAATATGGCCGCAGTTACATTTACATATACATTTTTTTTGTAAAAATATATATTTCCGATGCCGTTCAAGATATAAAAGAATTGGTAATGGATATGCGTAGTTAAATAAATGTTCTTTAAAGAGATTTCGTTACGTAATAAATTATGGTATAAATTTTCCTACATCTAAGGGGTCAAACTTAAGCAATTATTGGAAATTGATTTATTCAAAATTCTCTCCAAGCATTTTTTTTATTTTTTTATATTTTCTAGGCAACCAGCCACTCTTACGAATGCAACTAACCTGCTTCTTCTAAATGTACTAGTATAGGAGATATGAATTTTCAAATATTTAATATTGGTATTGTTATAACTTTTTAACTATTTTGGTTACAAACTTGGGATTGTGGAAATAAATTTTGTTCATTTGCGCTTATGAAATGATATTATCCTGATGAAGGTTTTTCCGGAAATTCAAACATTCCTCACATTGCTGGTATAACATACACATATTCTTACTTTATTTGAAAGGCAGCAAAATTTGCTTTAAAATGATATGAAACAGTCCATAGTTATCTTGAAAGATAAGCGAGATATCTATTTTTAACTTCCAACCTACATATACATATACATATGTAGGTACAGAAGGTTAGGCAATCGACTTTTTTTCACTATCGCTAAATCTACTTATTAGCTCATTTTACAACTTTTGGCCAAGTTTCGTCAAGATCGGCCATGATGTCTGCGGGGGGGTTGTATTAGGGTCAGTTTTTGATTTTTATTAAATACTTCTAAAACAGCTGAGATATAAAAATACCCCAAATATTTTTTAGTAGTTTGCAAGAAAGTCCTGTAATGCACTAACATTCACCTAGTTTTTACACTCTAGCCTTACATTCATAAAAATAGGCATTCTAAGTTTTGCAAATTTTTTACATAAACTATATATACACTATATATTATTTATTTTTTTGGGGTACATCTGTGAAATTGATACATCACAAAAAGTTGATGTCCAATTTTAATGATCTTTGTGCCAATATGTAGTTCAATATTGCCCCTAAGAAATCATGTATAGCATAGGATATGAAATTACAATTCAAGTACCTACAAGGGCGTCGGCAGGAGGGGGCCATGCCCCCCCCCCCCCGGCGAACTCTAATAAACTCGCGGCTCGTTCTCTTTTTGGACTACAAATTTAAAAACTTGATATATGTACGTACTGTTACGGTAAAAATGTTCACTAGGACAAGGTAAACGATAAACCTGGTTTTTGCACGGCTAGCTCGGCGTGCGGGTGAGGGTCTATTGGGACAAAGCAGTCTCGTCTCCGTAGTCTACGCTATCTACCAAAGTCGAAATCGGGAAAATGACACAATAGGTTCCGGTAGGCGCCAGGATATTCTAAAAGAACACACCAGGGTGTGCGAATTAAACGACGGTACGCAGTGGTCCGAATACCCAACTTACCACCGTGCAGCAATATTCAAATCTCTAATGTTCCCCTTACGTTAAATTACTAAACTCCCTTAAACTAATCAAAATAACATAAACCAACTGACTTCAATTCGGTTACCACTCTTTTCTAAACTTGTAAATTACGTTACGTTAGCTTAATTTGGCAACAAAATAAAACAACAAAAAAAGAAACCAAAACTTCAACTTCTCTTAATAGAACTCGGCGACGCTTTTCTATTTGAGCAATATATCATCACCCTTTGTCAAGGCTTAATATTAAAATAAATATTCCAAAATAGTAACTAAGTTAAACATCTATTAAATCAAGATAAATAAATAAAACAATTAAAATTTAAACAGGTCAATTTGAATATAATGGTAATCGTATCTTCTTAACTTTCTTCTTCTTACCTATCTTAAGCTAAATTGCATTCAAAGAAATTCTATAAATTTGGATTACTCCAGCACGTAAATCTTATATAAACTGAATAATGAAGGTAAGATTTTATTTACCTCCTTGCATAAAATATTAATGGTATCAAAACACCTTAAACAGCTACTAAATAGACAAAGGAAACTGTCCGAGAATGTTAACAAAATGACACTAACTTAAAAAAAATTGCTTCCAACAGGTTCCTTCGTTAACACACATGACATAAAATACTTTATATAAAACACAATCAAATTTTATTCTTTCAAGTCGCAAGATCAACACACAGAATATAAATTACATTACCTAGGTCACACAGGCAAATAGGAGATGATCCTTGCTCGGCGAAAGCGTCGTGTACGACTCGTGCAGTCCACGGTATTGCTGCTGGTCGACGACACGAAGCTGCCTTCCCCAGGTCTCTACCACGCATTCAACTTGCTTTTCAATATAATGCCTCGTAACTTATTGAAGCAGCATTAACTAGCTTAAATCACTTTAATAATTTCTTTTAACTCGAGGTTGTTAAGGTTCGACAAACAAAAGAAAACACTTAACAAAGCGTTTTGCACAGCTTAACGTTAATAGGTTCAATTACGAACAGAACAATCCTAAACGGTATGTGTGTGTGTGTGTGTGTGGGCGATCGTTCACTTAAATTTTAGGAAAGGGGTTCTCTAATTATATTTCGTTACTAACGAAAATTCAATAGTCCTCAGGTTCGCACTACAATAAACACGAACCAAATTTCTATCATAAACGCACTCGAAGATGCCGTTCTTCTCCACTAAACTAACTTCATGAGCGTGCCCGGTTGAAATGTTACTTCACAAAAAATATCCCAAACTTGGTTATACTCGACTAATCTTTCAAGTCCTCACCTTAATTAAATTTCACTAGGAGCTCGCACAATGATGAAACCCCAATTCCGATAATTCGAACGACTTCACCTACACGCACAACTTTACGCTTCAAAAGCTTAAGACCTAGTCTCTTCCATTCAAAATTACTTTCTCGCCATATTAAAAAAACGCTCCCTTCCATACAGATTCATTCAAACAAACCAATCAACCATTTTAATTTTAAAATTTCTACCCCTCTAAATTTACGATGATCTCCCGACTTAAGGCGAAGAAACTGCCACGTTTGCGTTTTCCTTCGACACGATACAGAAATGTTATTGCAAAGGTACAACCAATCGCCCACCCATATTACTTACACGGATGAAAACCAACATTCCGACTCTCCAACTGTTCCTCTACACGAATGCGACAGTACGGCACCAATGCGATAACAACGCTTCTTTGTAACGGAACTAGGTAACAAAACTAAACGAATGTATCTCAATAAAACTTTACATATGATTCGGGCAATAAACTGAAGATTGTACTTAAAATTCCAAAAAAACTACACTGACTTTTCTCAATGAAATTACGTAACTACACCAAAAAAAAAAAACGAAATTCCTTTATACACCTTACACATTCCTAAAATTCCTTTACATACAGCGTGACTCATTCAAGCAAAACATTCATTATCTACAGTAAGCTCTCAAACAAAACAAAAAATATACGGAATAAAATTACAAACAAAATTACCCAATACGTATACAGGGTGTTCAAAATACCCTGACAGTACACCCGTAGTCAATTAATTGAAAATCCAATGTTGTAAGAATTTTAGCTTTGTAATAATAGCAGATTTTTTGAACTGCTTATAAAGTCTACTTTCGACAGAACAAAATGTATTTACAATTTACATTTTTGTTAGACGCAAAATGTAAATAATTTTTTGAACTTGTACTTGTACAAATTATAATGTAGTGTATTCAAAGTATCTACAAAAAAAAAAAAAATTAAATTAAAACTTTTGTGCTATTTACGGTTTTATATACTTTAATAAATAATTGCGTCCGGTACTGTATCTATGCCTTATCTGTACTGCTACTTCAGCGCGTTTCGTTACATTTCGTCACGATTACGATCCGTAGTTCTGTACGATTCATCATCCATCGCTTATAAGTGGCTAGATACTGAATATTGTCGGTTTACTAAATGGAAGTACGTAACTAAATATGTAGTACTGATTACTCAATAACTGAATACTGAGCTGCATGTACAGTTACTGGCGCAGGCGTACAGTTTTCAATTATTTTCCATTCGAATTATCCCATCATTAGCGACACTAGTTCTTATTTCGTTTGGAGATATACGAGTGTGGAGTTTGTAATAGTTGGTTTGGCATAAAGCGTTAGTGGTCTTAAGCTTAAGCAGAGTATTTACCTTTATGATTTGTGCAGTACCTTGAACCTAGAAGTGCCGAAGTGGTGTCAGTGTGAATACGTTATTTTATTTCCATTAATCTTCCAAAACGAATCCGAATTCTAAGGGACTGTTATTTTTACATAATTTGATTGATGATATTCTTTTAGAAATCAAGATGGACATTAGACAATATTTGACAAAGAAACTTAGACTGGATAAAAGTTTTAGTGCAGCATATGAAGATAAGAACGAATCTGAAGTTGCAAGTTCATAAAATTCACTCGCGGAACTATATGCAGTGCCAGTTTCGGCAACGTCATCAGCTGTTTCCGGACATTCGTCATCTCATTTTCCTTCTCCGCCCAGTAAAACTACTAATCGATTAGATATAGGCATATATGTATCAGAAAGACAGATTCCTGACGAAAAAGTTCATGTTGATTACGAATCCATGGTGCCCTTCTTTTAGTTATGATTTCAAAACAGACATAGAAACAGGAAAACGTGCCTTTTCTAAACATTGGCTTACAACATACAGTTCTTGGCTGGCCTATTCTGAGAAACTCAAAGGTGCATTTTGTCGACATTGTGTTGCCTTCAAATCAAATGTTGATAGAGGTAATCAGGGCGCCTTCATAACCACACCATTCAAAAGATGTAAACATTTTGTAGAACAAATGCAAGTCCACGTCAAATCATCATGGCACATAAAATCGATAGAGAAATCTTATTATATTATGACCAATAAAGAAAAAGCTGTTGATGTGCTGTTAGATGAAGCAAAAAATGCACAAATTGAAAAAAATAGAAACATTTTGAAACCAATAGTATCAACTGTTTGTTTTGTGGAACTCATGAAATTACCTTAAGAGGTAAGAAGGCGTCAGAGGAAATTTCATAGATTTGTTGCAATTAAGAATTGAAAGTGGTGATGATATTCTCTTGAATCATTTCAAAACGTGCCCAAAAAACGCTAAGTACATATCTGTACAAACACAAAACGAAATAATTGAACTTTGTGGAGAAAACATACAGAATAAAATAATTCAGGATGTAAAACGAGCAAAATATTTTGCAATTCTTGCTGATGAGACAGCCGATATGGCTGGAACAGAGCAAATGTCTACGCTACGTGAATTTAGATTTAGGCAAAATTTGTGAAGAATCACTTGGATTCATACCACTTCAAGAGCTTGACGCAAATTCTTTGGCAGAGAGAATTATAGGTTTTATATCAGAATTAGGCTTTGACCCAGCAGGTTTGATAGGGCAAGGCTACGACGGATGTTCTGCTATGGCAGGAAAAGAAAATGGTGTTCAAGCGCGAATTCGTGAATACTATCCAAAGGCTATGCTTCCCATAAACTGAAACTTGTTATTAATGATTTAAATGATGTTGGAGATATACGTAACGCAACAGGCTCTATAAAATCTGTGATAAATTTTTTCCGAGAAAGTACACTGAGAAGAAGTAAATTATTGAATCTTCCTTTGCTATCTGAAACCCGGTGGTCAGAAAAATATAAATCTATTAGAATTTTTTCAGTGCATTTTAAAGATATACTGGAAGGTCTAGATAATATATCTAAAACAGGCAATAATTCAGCTACACGATCCAAAGCAACACAACTGTACACAACCATGTCTTCAAGTAGTTTTCTCGTTTCACTCCAAGTAATTGCAACATATTCGGCAAAACTCGAGCCTGTAGTTAATATTCTTCAAGGTATACAAATAAATCTCAGTGAAGTAAAAAAACGTATATCTCCACTTCTGAAAATGTTTGAGGAACACCGCGAAAATGCAACTGAGTTTTTTCGGCCTATTTGGGTTAAAACAGAAGAATCAGCCACGAAATTAGACACCGAGATCACAGTGCCTAGAAGCAAGTTGCGTGCGCGGCCGAATTATAAAGCGGTTTGTGCTGAAGATTATTACAGAAGAAGCATATTCATTCCTTATTTAGATTCTATTATATCGTCTATTAAATGCCGGTTCACTGAAGATACTACTCCAGCATATTCCCTTGGTAAACTTCATCCTAAGGTTTTAAATAAAACGCCCAAAGAAGAAATTTTAGAAATGTCAAAAATTATTGGGAATTTCTATAATTTTCTACATTTTAGGGAAGAAATAGAAACATGGTCCTACTACTGCAAACAAAATAACTGTATTGAGGAAGCAAACTTTTTCGATCTATTGAAGCAAAGTAAGGACTTTTAGCCCAGTATTCATACTGCAATTCAAGTATTCTTGACTCTTCCATGCACTACTTGTACTGTAGAGCGTTCATTTAGTACGATGAGGCGAACTAAGACATGACTTCGCTCTACCATGTCCAACGATCGGCTAAACGGACTTTGCATGATGAGCCTTCATAAACAAAGACTTTTAGCAAACAAAACCGAATTTATTGAAGAAGTATGTGATAGGTTTGCGAAGAAGGGCTCTCGAAGATTATTATTGTTATTTAGTGAATAATTTTTTTAATTTTTATTTCAATTTATATTAAAAACGTCTTTATTTGTTTTAATGTTTTTAAAATTTGTGTTCTTTTTTTTTATATACACCTATATCGAAATAAATGTAATTAAAAAATAACTTATAATTTTTTGGCCCTCCCCTGGAAAAGTTTCTGGCGACGCCTTTGCTCATACATACCAGCTAATATAAAATCGCTTTTTGAAAAATGCTTACTGCACACTCATAGTAGGTGGTTTATCAATTTTTGGGCGAATTTTCCACGATTTTAATAAGTTATTAATAAGAAAACTACGCATTGAAACCACGCCGTCATAATAACTGTAGCACTGGGGAACGCAGCAATAATTATTACTTTTTGTTTTCCTTTCCATTTCACGTGTATTACGCTATAACTTCAACTTTTTATCCCGATTAGAGTACTTTTGAATTTTACCGCCATGCGACAGCACTATAAAATACGCGTCCGGATACTATGTCTCTTTCTCTAACATGGTGTCTACAAAACGTCACTCATAAACAAACGTAGAGTGTTCATTACAATTATACACTGTGTCCGTAAAGTATGGAACAAATTAATTTTTAGCTAAACAGACCATTTTAAGAAATAATCCTGAAACACGTCGATTTTTGATTTTAATTTAACGTATTTTAAAATAATAATCTAATATTCAGGGTGAATTACTTTCGAGTAATGACGTCACCGCGATTTTTTTTAAATGGAACACCCCCATTTTGTTTCAATTTTCGGATTGCTCTAGCTGAGCTGATTCCAAAAATGTATCACATGTTGATTCCAATTGGTACAGGGTGGACAAAAAATACAATAGTTTTGTGTATGCTCATAAAGTAACACATAACATTCTTTATTAGTTAAATTAACAATATTATCAAAAAATACTTGTTGTCTAGCGGCAATTGGTTTAAATGTAGTTTGTAATGTTTTGTTACATTATTAGATTAATAAAAATAAGCTGTTTTCAAACATGTTTGGTACATGTGGTCTAGCAGACAGAATATGAAAGAAATTAATTCTTATCAATTTAAAAAAAACATAGTCGTCTAGTTTTTTGTGAAATGTCATTATTTGTTTAGTAATTTATTGATGTTCAGTGACAGTTTAGTACTACAATATTTATGGTATTCGTGAATGTTTTAATTATTGCTTGGTTTTAATTTAAAGTAGAAATGAACTTAAGTGTAAAACAAAAAATTGAAATACTTATGATGATTGGGTATGGAGACAGATCGCGAACTCAGATGGAAGTGTGCAATTTGTTTAATGATAAATATCCAGAAAGACCTATAACGCGTTCGTCAATAAGATTGAAAAGAAATTTCGAGAAACTGGTATGGTTGAAAATGCACGCAAATCAGGTCGTCCCTCTGCAAATGCTGATACAGCATTAGATGTTTTACTTACTTTTGAAGAAGATGCGCACACTTCTGTGCGTAAAGTTAGTCGCGATATCGGTGTTAGCAAAACAACGGTACACAAACTATTAAAACTTGAAAAATGGCATCCTTATAAAATCAAACTTGTGCAGGAATTAAACGAAGATGATCCCGATAGAAGAATACAATTTTCCGAAGAAATGATGGATAAATGTCACCGAGACCCTCTCTTGATACAAAACATTATTTTTTCTGATGAGGCCACTTTCACGTTAATTGGCGAGGTCAACCGTCAGAATTGTAGATACTGGGCAAAAGAAAACCCCCACTGGATGCGTGAGCATCATACACAATACCCGCAAAAGGTAAATATATGGGTTGGAATTGTAAGAAATCTAATCATCGGACCCTACTTTATCGAAGGTAATTTAAACGGGGCAACGTACCTTGATTTTTTAAGGGGGTATCTCGTACCTAATTTACGTAATTTGTTTCCCAGAAGACGTAATCCTGGAGGTTTTGATGAAAGTTTATGGTTTCAACAGGATGGTGCACCTCCACATTATGCTGTAGATGTTAGAAGGTACCTAGACGAAATTTTTCCGAACAGGTGGATTGGCAGACGTGGATATATTGAATGGCCAGCGAGGTCACCAGATTTCAATCCTTTGGATTATTTTATGTGGGGGCATCTAAAGAATGTTGTGTATCAAACGAAACCAGCAAATATTCAAGAATTAAAAGAGAGAATTCGGACAGCAATAAACAATATTTCTCAAGACACAATAAACAAGGTTCAACAAGAATTTGTACACCGTTTGGGTTACTGTCAAATACAGCAAGGGCTGCAGTTCGAATATTTATAAAGTCATGTCTTTCATCATTCTGTCCGCTAGACAACAAGTATTTTTGATAATATTGTTAATTTAACTAATAAAGAATGTTATGCGTTACTTTATGAGCACACACAAAGCTATTGTATTTTTGGCCACCCTGTACCAATTGGAATCAACATGTGATACATTTTTGGAATCAGCTCAGCTAGAGCAATCCGAAAATTGAAACAAAATGGGGGTGTTCCATTTAAAAAAAATGGCGGTGACGTCATTACTCGAAAGTAATTCACCCTGTATATTAGATTATTATTTTAAAATACGTTAAATTAAAATCAAAAATCGTCGTGTTTCAGGATTATTTCTTAAAATGGTCTGTTTAGCTAAAAATTAATTTGTTCCATACTTTACGGACACAGTGTATATCAAATTCAATGGTAGGACCTCAAACGCCGGGATGGGATGCACCGTATTAAAGCTCTGTGGTTACTTCTGTTGGCAATGCCGCATGATAATTAAATTGTGTCAATAATTAAATACTGGTAATGTGTTGCACCTAAGTTTTGCATAAAGTCGATGATATAGAAACACGAATTCTTCAAAATGTCTTATGAGGTTGATATGAAACTTATTAAAGTCGAACCAGAAGAGGAAGAAGGAATAAATTCACTTGTAACTCAACATCTTATAGTAAATGGAGATCTAATACAAAGTATAATCAATTACCGTTTAAGTAGTACAAAATTTAACACTATTTTTACAGATAATGTGAATATAAAGAAAGAAGACATCTCTTCTCTAGTAAAAGTTGTTAGCACAAGTGAAGCTTATATAAATGAAAACAGTGCTGAACACATCACAAACATACAGTGTGAAAGTAAATTTAATAGTTCAACAATAACGCAAGAAAATTTAAAACACAATGCAAATTTTAAATATAAGTGTAACCATTGCGATTTTATAACAAAGTGGAAAAGAAGTTTAAAAAATCATGTTTTAAAACACACAAGCTATGAATTCAAATGCGATCAATGTGATTATGCAACACATGAAAAAACTTATTTAAAATTCCATCTTAATATACATTCTTCAAGTTATGAATTTAAATGCCACCAATGTGATTATGGAACAAATCACAAAGGTAATTATAAAATTCATCTTGAAGAACACTATTTAAGTCAGGAATTCAAATGTGACCAATGTGAGTATGGGACAAATCGCAAAGATACTTTTAAAATTCATCTTAAAAAGCATTCTTCATGTTATGAATTAAAATGTTACCAATGTGATTATGGAACAAATTGCAACGATAATTTTAACATTCATCTTAAAAAACATTCTTTCAGTAAAGAATTCAAATGTGACCAATGTAATTATGGCACACATTACAAATATCTGTTAAAAAAGCATCTTAAAAATCACTCGTTAAGTAGAGAATTCAAATGTGGCCAATGTGATTATATAACAAATCGCAAAGATAACTTAAAAATTCATCTTAGGACACACTCTTTAAGTAAAGAATTCAAATGTGACCAATGTCAGTATGGAACAAATAGAAAAGATAATTTGACAATTCATCTTAAAAAACACTCTTTAACTAAAGAATTCACATGCGACCAATGTAATTATGGAACACATAACAAACATCTTTTAAAAATTCATCTTAAAAAACACTTTTTAAGTAAAGAATTCAAATGTGACCAATGTGATTATGGAACAAATCGCAAAGGTAATTTTAAAATTCATCTTAAAAAACATTTGTTCACTAAAGAATTCACATGCGACCAATGTAATTATGGAACACATCATAAACATCTTTTAAAAATTCATGTTAAAAATCACTCTTTAACTAAAGAATTCAAATGTGACCAATGTGATTATGGAACAAATCGCAAAGGAAATTTTAATATCCATCTTAAAAAACACTCTTTACTAAGTAAAGAATTCAAATGTGACCAATGTGATTATGGAACAAATCAAAAAGGTAATTTTAAAATTCATCTTAAAAAACACTCTTTTTTAAGTAAAAAATTCATATGTGACCAATGTGATTATGGAACAAATTGCAAAGGTTATTTTAAAATTCATCTTAAAAAGCACTCTTTCAGTAAAGAATTCAAATGTGACCAATGTGATTACGGAACAAATTGCAAAGGTAATTTTAAAACTCATCTTAAAAAACACTCTTTCAGTAAAGAATTCAAATGTGACGAATGTGATTATGGAACAAATTACAAACATAAACTTAAAATTCATCTTAAAAAACACAAGTAAAAAATTCAAATGTGACCAATGTAATTATGGAATTCATCACAAATATCTTTTAAAAATCCATCTTAAAAAACACTTTAGAAGTACGGTTTCCAAGGCGCGACAAGTCGCCCATATGTGGTTTTATTGAAACTATATGAAATGGTTGTCGTGACTGAACGTTCAGCCGCCGCTGCCGACTGCTCCAAGAACAGTACGCCGTGACACACCTAAGCTACATCATGTACAAGAAATACAAAACAACCTAGTTTTATACAATATAGCAGATGCAAATTATAAAAATAGTATAAAAGATGATATCTGGAAAGATACATCAACTTGGAAAATCTTGTAAGTAAATAAACAAATCAATACAACTTTTTACTTAGTATTATTTAAATATAAAATCAAATAATTTTGTTTTAATTAATTAATCGATTTTAATTATGTAGTAGACGATACAAAAAAACACTGGAAGAACATCCAGAGGACTCTTATTTTATTCGTAGAGCAAACTAAAGCTGGGGCCTGGATCGGCAGCATCTAATAAAAAAAAAATGGTTTTGGCACTTCATCTTGTATTCTTAGATAAAGTTGAATATGAAATGTCATTAATATTATTTACTTGTAAAATATCAATTAACCTAATGCTTGGTCAATTATTTAATTTGTTGGTTATGATGGTTACCCTGTAACAACCCATTTTGAGTTGTATTAAAATATACCGTAATTTAGGTTCTTCATTCATTTAGTTGTAAATATAAGAAAAATTTTATTTATTAATGATTTATAAGTATGAGGTAGGCAACTTAATTTGCATTTTGGTGTAACTTAAGTGTATATACTTCCTAATGGTTTATACTCCCACTTTAAATTATTTTTTTCTGCTCAATATTTTCGCGCAACGCGTCATCGTTGACTTAATTTTTGCGCAAATCTTTTCGCGTACGGCCACATCGTCTGATATTCGAGGCGTCCATGTTTTCTCTCTTCTTGTGGTACGCTGGTAGATGCAGGAAGCCATATTTTTTGGGTTTCCTCTTAAATTTTGTGAAAAGTGCCATTGATTTTATGGTAAGATATATTTTAACGCATTATTCTAAAAATTAAAACATTTGCTCTTTTCAGGCACTTTTTTTTTTACTTTGAGTTACACTTTTATTACATTTACTTCTCTATTTTAATTACATTTTAAGTACGCATTTAATTCTACTTTTACGTACAATTGTTGCATTCAAAATTTCAAGAAAAGGCAATAAACGGATTATTCAATTTCATGAAGATAATATAAAAATGTTTCACTTTCACCATTAACACTCATAATAAAATACTTATCTTTTTTGGGTTTTTTTAATGGTGTACTTGAAATTATACAATCTAAACGTTTCGATAACACATACAGTTATCTTCGTCAGTTTGAGAAACGTATAAAGCCAACTATAAAATTTTAGTAAAGAATAACTAGGTCATAAAAATTAAATATTGTTAAACTGCTTCAAAGATGACAAACCAGAACGCTCTCTACGGTGAAAGCTAACAATGAAATTTGTCAGCCAAAAAACACATTTAACAAAATTTAATCGAGTTATGATGTAAGTGTAAAGTTGTGAAAAACTTGAATTTGAAAATGATCGAAGCATTCACAAATCCAAATATTACATCAAATAAAATAACCCAGTTAAATCTAACAAAGAGATATCTTTATCAATAATTGGAAGTGTTATTAACAATGAAAAGCATAATGCAGAACGGTTTTTGTAATTTTTAATTTTAATTTAATTTCAAGTACTTATGTTAAATTATAGTGCTGTGGTAATTTAACATATAATTGGTAAAGCATTTGCTTCAAGGTCTAGGAAAAACACAGCAAAAAACCTAGACATACCAAAAGTTAAAATTAAAATCAAAATTAAGACGTATCATTATGCTTTTTTTAAATTATAAAATACCAAAACCTATTTAAACGGAGATTTTCTTCTTGTCTATTAAAATTATTAGGGTGTTTATATAATTCAATAGCTTCACGTTGCAAACGAACATAATAATGGGTTTGTCTTGACAATATTTTCATATTGTCAAATTGAATGTCATGATTTAGATTATTCAGGGCATGGTCAGCCACAGCAGTCCTCTCTGGTTGACCTAATCTACAAAATCTCATATGCTCTTTGCGTCTTGTATCAAAGCTACGTTTTGTTTAGGTGATCTTAAATGTTCTTTAATTTTTCTTGTAGGTTTAAAAATAGTCCTAATGCCATATTTAATTAGGATTTTTTCAATTCTATTTGTAACATTAGCTATAAAAGGAAGAAAAGCAGTACCAACATTAAGAACTGGTTTT
Organism: Vesta saturnalis; assembly: GCA_036346205.1. Classification (NCBI taxonomy): domain Eukaryota; kingdom Metazoa; phylum Arthropoda; class Insecta; order Coleoptera; family Lampyridae; genus Vesta; species Vesta saturnalis. The sequence continues at coordinate 803,492 of JARFJB010001703.1, forward strand.
TCTTTAAGGTTACGCCTAGAAGGTGTAATAACATTATTAATATCTGTAAGTGAATATCCATTATCTTGTAAGGATTTTCTTAAATATTTATATTCATCATTCGAAAATTCAGGGTCATAAATTCGTTTTGCTCGATCTACTAAAGATTTAATTACTGTAATTTTTTGACGTGGATGGTGGTTGGATAATTTATGAAGGTATCTATCAGTGTGTGTCGGCTTTCTGTAAACCTTAAAAGATAGTGAATTATTATTTTTAGATATTAATATGTCAAGAAATGGTAAACTTCCATTAGTTCCTTTTTCCATGGTAAACTGAATACTAGGATGTATACCATTTATAAAAACCAAAAACTCATGCAGTGCTTCTCCATGTCTCCAAATAACAAATGTGTCATCTACATATCTATACCTAACTGAAGGTTTTTTAGGTGCATTTTGTAACGCTAATGTTTCAAATTTTTCCATATAAAAATTAGCTATAACAGGACTAAGGGGACTACCCATTGCTACACCTTCAATCTGTTCATAAAATTTACTATTTCACTGAAAATAAGTTGTAGCAACACAGTGCTGAAAAAGAATGGTTATGTCCTTTGGAAAAAGTTGATCAATGTATTCACTATTTTCTTTTAGAGGTTCTTTTGTAAAAAGTGAAACAACATCAAAACTAACCATTATATCACCCTCTTCAATTTTGAAACTATGCATTTTTTCAACAAAGTCGGCAGAATTTTTAATGTAATGGGGTGTTTTTCCTATATGAGGTTGTAATAACAATGTAAGATGTTTTGCAAGGCTATATGTAGGAGAACCAATTGCACTAACAATAGGCCTTAAAGGAATATTAGGTTTATGAATTTTTGGTAAACCATATAGCTTTGGTGAAATAGCTTCAGAGTTAGTTAGTTTCTTTTTTATTTCTTCAGGAATAGATGATAATTTAATCAGCCCTTTATCATTTGTTTATTTATCATGAAGATAAATTTATAAGAAGGAAAATTCCATGTTTGGGTGTGGTTTACAACGTAAAGTATTATTTCGAGATATTGCACAATATTGGTGCAAAGATGACATCACCGTGGTTGACATTTCCGTAATCGTTTCGATACCAGAGGTTATTAAACAGTTTGTGTACAAAATTTTACGAACAGGTATTTATATTTATAACAATTAATTAGTAATTTAAGGCTATAACTAGTTTTAAGATATATTTTATATAACCCTATCATTTTAACTGTTAATAAGGATAGTTTGTATATATTTTATTTTTACATTTTGATAAAATTTTTATTGTAAACAACCTCGGTTTAATTATTCCGAGCATAATTAAAAAATAACTTGGCGTCCGAGATCATTTTATTAGTGTTACATTGCATTTTTTTTTTCTATTGATGTTCAGTGGAAGTAATCGAGCAGAAATTGTGGTAATTAAGCAAATCAAAAGAATGAACCACCCTCCTTTAATTTACCGACTGAGTCAAATGTATTATTTTTGGTGAATGGTTTGTATCTCCAGTTAGTTTAACGATTTGTTTTGGAGAACATTTTTACACATATTTATTTATTATTAAATTTATTAAACTATTTTCACATCATTTTATAACACTATAATAATAATAACATTGTATGTTGCGATGATAATATAAATATAAAATAATATGTATGATAATATGTAAATACACAAATAATATTTTTGTAATAGTCAAAATTAAAATATTACAAAAACATTTGTGACCAATAACAGTTGGGTGGATCAGTCCCCGAGTAAACTTTGTTCACTGCACTATTATTTACTGCACTGTTATTAAGAACTTATTTACAATTTATAGGCCAGCATGATTTTTTGCTTTTTCCACTATCTGCCTCCATCTTTTTCTATCTTGGATCTGTATCCACCATTGTTACGCCCATTTCGCGTAAGTCTGTTGTAATTTGATCCAACCATCTACTTTTGGGTCTACGTCTGTTTCGTGTTTCGTTTGGTCTCCATTGCGTTATTAGTTTTATTATACTATTTCCGCTTCGCATAATATGCCCCAGCCAGCGTATTCTTGGAGATTTAATGAATCTGACTACATCTTCTCCACCCATTGTTTCTAGTATTTCATGATTCGTCCTTGGTCTTATGTCTTCATTTTCTCGTATAGACCTAGTATTGTTCTTAAAATTTTACGCTCAAAGATTCGAAGTGTAACAACCCTTTTTGAGTTGTATTAAAATATACCATAATTTAGGTCTTTCGTTCATTCAGTTGTAAATATAAGGAAAATTTATTTATTAATGATTTATAGCTATGAGGTAGGCAACTTAATTTGCATTTTGGTGTAACTTAAGTGCATATCTTCTTAAGGGTACATATTTCTTATAGGTTTATATTTCCACTTTAAATTACTTTTTCTGCTCAATACGTTCGCGCAACGCGTCGTCGTTGACTTAATTGGTGCGCAAATCTTTTCGCGCACGACTACATCGTCTAATTTCAAAGCATCCATTTTTTTTCACTTCCTGATGACAGTTGTGTGTGCAGGAAGCATTTTTTTGGGTTTTCCACCTAAATTTTAGTGTAAAGTGCCATTGATTTGATGGCACTTTTACTTTTACTTTCCTTTCTTTTATTTTTACTTTAATTCCCACTTTAATTACATTTTAAGTACGCATTTAATTTTACTGTGGCGTACGCTTTCATTTCATGATTGCAATTTTTATTTGAAAATTTCAAGAAAATGCATTAAACGGATTATTCAATTTCAAGAAGAAAATTTATAAGGATAATTCCAGTTTTGGGTGTGGTTTACAACGTAAAGCATTATTTCAAGATATTGCGTAATATTGATGCAAAGATGACATCACCTTGGTTGACAATTCCGTAATCATTTAGATACCAGAGGGTATTAATAAGTTTGTGTACAAGATTTTACGAACAGGTATTTGATGTTTATTGATTTTTTAGTAATTTAAGGCTATTTGTAAGATATATTTTATTTAACCCTATCATTTTAACTGTTAATAAACATAGTTGTATATTTTTTATTATTTTACATTTTGATCAAATTTTTAGTGTAGAACTCGGTTTAGTTATTCCGAGCTTAATTAAAAATAACTTGGCGTCCGAGATCATTTTATTAGTGTTACATTGCAATTTTTTGTATTTATATTTAAGTGGTAATTAAGCAAATCAAAAGACTGGCCCTATATTAATTTACCGACTGGGACAAAGGCAGTATTTGTGGTGAATGGTTAGTATCTCCAGTTAGTTTAACGATTTGTGTTTTTGGAGAACTTTTTACTCTTATTTCTTTATTACATTATTATTTTTGTATACGATTACCATCACCACTATCATTATAGAAGCTCCTCTTCTTCTTTCCTTGTGGCCGTTATGATTTCAGCAGCATAAGTAGTTTTACTTGCTACTTGTTTGTCTTTCAATAAATGTTTGTTTGCATAGTAGGTTTTATATCCTTGTTGGATTCTGGCTTTTATTTCCTCTCTTCTGTCATTATTCTGATTGAATTATATTCCCAGGTAAATGAAGTTACTAGCTTCTTCAAATTTGTAACTGTCAATTTGTATATGTTTCTTTGTTTTTTTTTGTACCATTTTTCAACTTCATGTATTTGGTTTTGTTTTCATTTAGTTTCAGACCTATTGTTAGTGCTCTTTTTCTATTATACTGAAATTCCTTACCAATATATATTTAGAGCGTGCTATTATAACTAAGATTTTGTAAGCTGTATTAAGTAATGTAATTCCTCAATAGTTCTTACACTCCTCAGGGTCTCCACTCTTTTTGATGGTTATAATTATACCTTCTTTCCATCCTTTCGGTAGCTGTTCTGCTCTCCATGAGTATATTATCATTTCATAAAGTTTCTGATGTAATTCTTTGCTTCCATACTTTATAAGCTCTCCATTTATGCAGTCTTTCCCTGGTGCTTTCCCATTTTTGATTCTATTTACTACTTGTATTAGTTCTTCATATGTTGGTTCTTGTATTTCTTCGCTGTTCATTTCTACTTGTTCTTCTAGGTCTTGTATTTCTTCACTTTGTCTATTAAGTAGCTGTTGAAAATGCTTTTCCCATATTTTTTTTATGGCTTCCGGTTCATGTACTAGTTTACCTTCTTCGTTCTTCATACCTCTAGTCCTAATTTGGTGCTTCGACTTTTTTTCCTTTGTTTCCCTGTAGAATTTCTTTGTGTTGTTTGCTCTACTGAGCTGCTCTCTTTTTATCATCTCTTCTTTGATTCAAGCAGTTTTCTTTTGTTTATATAGTTTATAGGATTCTTTTCTAAGTTCCTTATATCTCTTTGTCTGTAGCCATTTTAATCTTGCCTCTTTCTTCAACTTGTTTTCTCTTCACAGTCATGATCAAACCATTTCTTTCAATTCATTTTTTGCCTTATACCCTAAGGTTTGTTGTGCGTTTTTTTGTACGACTTCTTTTATATGTTCCCATTCGTCATTTTTATTATTTTTCTTTCCATTCTTCCCTATTTCTGTTGCTATACTTTGTACAATTTTTTGTAGTTGTTATTGTTTAATTTTTCTACATCAATTTTATTGCTGTATATTGTGGTGTCGTTTCTGTAGCTGACTGCTTTCAATTTCATACTTGCTATGACTAAGTAATGGTCCGAGTCAGCGTTAGCTCCTCTATATGACCGGACATCTGTTATTGAAGACTGTCTTTTCATTTGAATCAAAATGTGGTCAATTGATTACCTTCTTCTGTGTTTCCCTCTGGCCATCTCCATGTAATCTTATGTGTTTTTTGTGTTTAAATCTGGTGCTACTGATTGTTAGGTTCATTGCTGCCGCCAGGTTGCTCAGTCTATTTCCGTTATTATTTGTAACATCGTGAATTGTGTACCTCCCAGCCACATCCTTTACATAATCTTCCTTGCGTTAAAGTCGACAACAACTAGCAGGGTGTCGTGTTTAGGTATTGAGTCACATGTTTCTTCTAACTTGGTATAAAATTGTTCTTTCTCATTTTCGTCCGCATCCTCTGTGGGTACGTATAATGCACAGGTTTACGGTATTTGTTCTGAATCACACATAGGATATTCTTCCATTTATTGGCTTGAACTGTATGATGTTTTTCTGCCATTCTCTTAATGCTACAAATCCTGTGCCATTTGATCCTTGTTTATTTTCCCCTGAATACAACATTTTAAAATTTGTTCCATTTATTGCTCCTTCTCCTTGCCACCTGATTTCTTGTAATGCTAATACGGTTACTTTATATTTCATGGCTTTCTTTCTACTTCTATCACTTTTCCAGGTTTTAGTAATGTTTTAACGTTCCATGTGCCTATTTTAATTGTTTTATGCTTATCCTTTTTTATTTTATTTTTGCTTTTGGTTAGATTTAAAGTGTGTACATATTGCTGTGTATGTTTTTTTGAGGGGTGTGTTTGTTTGTACCCCAATAACCAGTTCCCTGTGCGGTATTTTTTAAATTTTTAGTTTCTACTACTGTTATGCCCATTGTCATTGCGTGTGTTGTCTTAATGAGTTCCATCCTGTTTTGTTGTAATTGCTATTTGTTAATAGATCTACTGCGCTTTCTCATACCTGTTTCGTTTTGGGTTGTCTGTTTGGCCATTAAAGGAGCTAACATTGTTTGTACCAGTTCTGTTTTGTTTTTCTTTGTTATGGTGGTCTGTGTATTTGTTGGTGTTATTGCATTTGTTTGTTCTTCTTCTGATCTGTGCCTTTTTTTATTCATTTCCTGTTCTTTTAATAGGTTGTTCAGCACGGTGGTTTCCAGTTTTTCTTTTTTTACTTTTAAAGTGTTATACTTTTGCAATATAATGCATGATTACTTTGTTCTCGAAGTTGTTTCATTACGGGTATTAGTGATTTCCTTTGTTTTAAAATGGTTGGGGGTACTATTCTTCAATCACTACATTTGTACCTTTGAGTATGCTTTTCTTGTCAAGAATCTGGTATTTAAGTTTAATATTCACTGCATGCAATAGTAGTGGGCTTTTTAGATTTGATAGGTTGACATGTTTAATTAATTCTATATCTCTCTCTTCGCATTGAATTAATAATTTTTGGTTTATAAAAGTTAGTATAATTTGTTCTAGATCATTGTAATTGTTTGTTGCAGCTGCGATACCATGGAAAATTAGGTCCTTTTTTAAATTATCAGGTCGACTTCTAACGTGTCCAGAAATGGTGTAGGTAAATTGTTCGAATTCCATTGTTCGAAATCAATTGTTCGAAAATCAATTATTCGAAACTCGGTTGTTCGAAATCAATTGTTCGAAAAATGTATACGTTTAAACTAGCGAAGGAAAGGAGAATAATTTAGTTCTATTTTTCATTTATAAAACAAATTCTAAAAATAATTAAAAAATTTTAATGACACACATTCAACAAAATGTGATTCCTAGAAATTATTGTTATGAATATATTAAGAAATGTTTATCCTTTAAGAGGTTCTTTTCTTACCCAATGTAAATTTGTTTATAATTACAGACACAGGTAAATCTTTATTGTTATCATTATAATTAGAAAGGTTTACATTAAGGTCCATTAAGATGTCATTATTTTGTTGTTTCTTTACTATTATACTAATAATCTAAATACAAGAAACGAAAACAGTTTTTCAGTAGTTTCGACGACTAGGATACCTACACTGCCATTTTTTTTTATTGTTAAAGTGGAGTTTGTTTCAAGTGAAAAGGGAAATTGCAAGCTAGTGTTTAATGGTTTTATGTTTGTCAAAGATAAACGAATCGACACCAAAATTTACTGGAAATGTGAACATTTCCATTCAAAGAAATGTAAGTCCAGAATTATTACGGAGGGAGATAATATCCAGAAAGAACCTGGTGAACATAGTCATGGTGGAGATGCTGCACGACTTGACGTCTCTACATTTCTGGACAAAGTACTCTGCCAAAAGCACACAAAATACTCCCCAACGTATAATTTCTACACACTCAGTAGAACTCAATAGTTGCTCAATTTGACGTTTGCCGGAAATCCACAATATGAGAAGAGAAACGATGGTGCACCTGCTCTTCCTCAATCCAGACGTGAAATTATTTGTCAAGACACGTGGAAAAAAACCATAAACGGAGAAGTTTTTCTTCTATTTGATTGTGGGGCCACGGATTCCAGAATTTTAATTTTTGGAATAAAGCTTCTTTTACACTGGTTTATGGACGGAACTTTTAAAACAGTGCCTCATTTGTCTGGACAATTACGTCATTCCGCTATTGTATGGGCTTCTTCCATCTAAGGCAGAAAGTATCTACATAAAATTTTTTCAGGAGGTGAAAAACCTTTGTCCGACAGCTGCACCAACTGCAGTGATGATAGATTTTGAAAATGCTATGATAAACGCAGTGTCGATAACCTTTTGAGAAGCTAGAATAACAGAATGTTTTTTTGAATAATTCCTTTTTCGAACAATTGATTTTCGGATGCATTCATCAACTGGAAAATAACTTTTCCAAGATTGGCATGTTCTTTAAAACTTTAGTCTGACAGTTAAAAAATTACCAAACGCTGGGAAAATTGAGGCAAAAGTCAAACTGTTTGCTGACCGATTTAGAACAAAAATTTTCAGTCTACAGCCCATCTATACACTGGCTATCCAAGCACTCAATAATTTAGAACATTTATCAGAAAATAATTATGTTCAACATTCTAATTCAGACCAACCTTCACAATTTAGTACATTTGAATATGATGACTCAACCTATTAAAAGTAGAATAATTATTCACATAAATAAAGTAGGTATGTTTATTGTTATACCATTGTATACACAATTTCGATTGAATTTTAATCGTTTGGTTTCCAGGAAACAGCCCCGTTGTTGAAAAATTCTTTATATAAATCTCTTACTTCAAAACCTTCAATACTTGACAAACCTCCTCGACGAGAAACTGGTGTTAATTGGCGTTTGCTCTGCAGCATCAAATTTGTAACATCCATTATTTCGGATGTTACATTATTTAAGCAGATAGCTATTAAAGTCATTTGTTCACTGCTGTTCCTGTTATTTTCTTATTTCATGTGGTCCTCATTGTGCTATTTTCCTAAAGTAAATGGTTTAATACTTAAAATTGTTGATGGTCACTCTTACTTCACACACATTTTTAGAATTTGGAGCCACTTGTTACAGTTGGTAACATTGAATGTTTTTTTAGTGAGTTCTTAAAAAGAACGTTTCTTCTTCCTGTTTTAAAAAGATGTGCAAGCCACGCTTTAATCCCTAGAGGAGTCAAATAATTTATGGATTTATTTCATCCATCGACGAAAGTCGGATTTAAATTGTTCTTCAGTATAAGAAATGAGTAATTGGTATTGTTTATTTCTACGCATTTTGCGGATATAAAAGGTTACTAAAAGCGTCCAGGGATGCCTTGCTTCCTTTTTTTCTTCTTCTGTGTTTAAAACTTTCTTTACTTTCAGCCATCACCACAGTTATCCTGTAATTTAAAATTACATACTTTAAGGAAAATACTTTAAATATCTCGATATCATCACTTTGGTTACGAACATAAGTTTATCTCAGAATGTCTAAGTAGGTAAGATTGGAGACTTCTGGAACACACCACATTTCCAAGGCCCCGCAATACCAAGGTCACCACCATACCAAGGTCAAAAAAGCGCAATCTTTGACCTAATTACATATTACCACAAACCCAAGGTCACAAATCCCGATTTCCTGTTCCTCAATTACAAGGCCATCCGTGCGACCTATCGAGCATTCATGTTCCACAAAGCCAAGGTCACAAACCCCGCTTTCCTGTTCCACAATTACAAGGCCATCCGTGTGACCTATCGCGCGTTCACGTTCCACAATTGCAAGGTCATCACTGTGACCTACTTTAACATATCACGCATCCATGTTCCACAATTACAAGGCTATCCGTGTGACCTACGTTATCCTTAACCACCTGGTTGCCACTCTAGCCCAAGACCACCTCACTTGTATGTTTTTTGCCCACTTGTATGTTTTTTGCTCACCCACACTTTTTACCAAAATAAAAGAAAACGATATGTTAATATATTTAATTCATGTAGAAATAAAGACATGTACAAATTATATTTAATTCATAGAAACATGTATTACTCAGACATATGATTTTCTTTAGGAATAAAACATTTTGATATAGTACAAGTGCAGAAGGTCCTCTCCACTTCCGTTTCATTACATCTGCGTGGACGTGGTGCGGGGAGCTGAGCATACGTGCAGTGTGGTGCCCATCGTAGATGTTCCTGTAACGGATTGACATCTGGCTTCCATAGGTTTATCCTAACCCCACACATGAAACATTCAACCGTGTCGTCTGTAGATGTGGAAATGAACCCTGCTGCAGCAAGCGATGAGGGTGAGTGAACTCCAGACCATGTTCGATACGTTAGTAATCGTTTATCAAAACAGTTGTAATACTGAGGATAATAAAAAGTTGGGTCACACATGTTAACACCAGCGAAAACAGTTTGACACTGACATGAAATAAGTTATAATTTTATAAGATATACAATATATACGACATATATGCAATATGTACAATACATATATATATATATATATATATATATATATATATATACAATAGATACAATAAATACAGTAAAAACAAGATTACTCGTCTACGTAGCACACCTCATCACACAGTATACATGAGTCATCATTGTACACATCGTATAACTGTGTGAGAGGTGCCCTACACGACGAGCATAAGTAATGTTCTTGCGACAGGTGGTATATGATGGTCAATTACCCGGTAATCAGATGGTTTCAATCGGGTGAAGCAGGAGCGACACAAATGCATGTAGTCCACCAGATGGTAGCGAACATATATTGATACAATGTGGGCAAATGCTGTTACACTGCTTTCCGAAAAAATGCTCGCGTATTAAGGTGCTCAATTTGGCAAACCACGCTGAATTCCACTGAACCAGTTCATATTTATTTCGTAGCACTTTAGTTATGGAAGCCGGTAGTATTCCGTTCTTTTCAAAATTTACCCCGTTCGGAATTAATTGACATGTCCGTCGCGCACTAATTTGAAATAAGGTTTGTAGTTGGTAGTTGGGAGTCTCCCAATCGCCTTGCACTGGAGTAACTGACCTAGTGAAGATCGATAACTATGGTATATGTAAAACCCCCTCCCTTTAAGTATACGAATAATACTGAGTGGGGATATGTAACCTTGTGTAGTGACCTTGTTGTGGCAAAGTGGAACGGGACACAACCTTGGAAACGAATCATGTATAGAAATCCTTGAAGTAGTGGTGAATACAAGGTTGGAAAAAAAACAAAATGAGTAACAGCCGTGAACGAAAAGAAAACCTTGAAAAGGTGGCACTGCTAAGGTTGCTGAAACAATGTGTGGTATAATCGTGAAGGTCACGTAAGTAGGCTTGAGGAGGACACATAGTGGGGAGAGTGTCATATATAAAAGAGAGGGAATGTATGTAAAGCCAGTATCGTATATAATGGATAACATATTACGTCAAGCCATAGAAAAGGCGAAGATTATCGGTGCTATAAGTTCAAGTAAATATTGCGATATTTTGCTTAATAATGTGCATTGTTTCTTAAATAAAAGTAAAACAAAGTTTGTTAGTGTTGGTCTATCACCCAAATTTGGATTTGAGCCAATCGTAAAACTCGGTGGATCGAAGAGTACTGGAGTGGTGTTTGACAAGCAGGAATGGCGTATACTTATGGATAATCAAGCGGTAATTACTAATTATTTCTACAGTCCTGAAGGAACATGGCTACCTACCAAACTGGGATCGAAGACTGTCTCGTACGAAAATATTAACAAGAACAAAATTATACGCCTCTGTGATAGTGAAGAAGCTGATGTCTATTTAGGGTGGGAGTCTATAGAACAGTTATGGAAGCTTTTGAAGATAATAAATTACCGATTGGAGTTGGCAGATACTGTGAACTTTGCAGAGTTTTATAAAAACCTAATAAAGTCGGCAGCGGCAATTCCTGAATGTAACATTCACCAAGTTATAGTTCCATTGCATGATGTATTTGAGGTCAGCAATTACAGATTCCTGTACAGGTGTGGGAATGGTGTCAGGAACAATAGTACGCGGCTCCTTACGTATTCTAGAGGTTTTCGGTGTATAATGTAAAAATACTTCATTTTCGTGTGCAATGGATTCCTTTTTTCCGACTTCTGGCGTAAGGGGTTCAGATTTGATGAGAGAACCATCATTTTTAGTAATTAATTGTTTTAATGGTTGGGTGATAGGTTTAAAGTGTGCCTCCATTGCAAGTTCTGTAAGTGCAGTATCTTCTTTCAAACTAGCATATTTCTATTGCACACTCTTGCGAGCACGCAAAATGTCTTATACTAAGCGCTCCTCCATTACGACTGTACGTTGAGAGTCCTAGTAGATTATTTATACTGCAATGAAACAGTGAAATCTCTTACGGTAACGACCGTTATTAACATCACTTTCTTTATCAATCACAAGAAATCCGAATTTATCACGCCAGCAACAGCAACACAAGTCTTTAAATCTATCAAATGACATATCAACATTAACGTGATCATCATACACATGCTTGAGGTTAGTGTGATCTTGTTGAAAAAAGAACAAGTAAATTCGCATTGTCGCGTATAAGCTGTTTTGGAATTGAAGAATACGTTTGACACAGATAGAAACAATCATTATTTCGATGTCTGCCAAAACAAAAATGATCTCTAATTTCATTTGTTTATGACATGCTACATCATCAAAAATCATTATTGAATTTTTACGGGATTCACTAGGAGGTATAACATCACTATTATCACTGTATTCGAAATACCTAATTTCCTTTATGGGCGCCAGTAACTCCCGCAGGTACTGGTATTTAGGTTGGTCTAAAGATTTGCAATATATATATATATATATATATATATATATGACATTTTCAAAACGTAAGCCGTTTGGATGTTCTAATAAGCTAATCATAACATTGGTTTTTCCACAGCCGGATAGTCCGACGATTATACCTCGTTTACATCCCCCTTTTAGTAAACCGCGGTGTTTAGAGTAGTGCTCCTTGTTAGGAGTAATGTCATAATTTTTGATAGGTAATTCTGTATCTTGCGGAATGAAACGGATGTCACCCATTATGGTACTAAACCACGACTTGCATGACGCTTCTATATATACACACCACGTGCTGAAAGTAGTTTAGTAGTGAAGTGTCAGTCAGTGTGGTATGAACTATACATCCCAGCGTCAGAGGAAAAAAAAGGTTCAGGAATAATTAATACTTTAATAAATAAATTACCCGTGGAGTTGCATATACCCGGATATCGATATTGTGGGCCGGGTACCCGTTTACAAAAACGATTAGCTCGTGGCGACAAAGGCATTAACGCATTGGACGAAGCGTGTAAAGAACACGATATTGCATACTCCGTCAAACGATCTAGGACAACGACACATAGCCGATAAGACTTTACAACAAAAAGCTTGGAATAGATTTCGTTCTAGTGACGCTACCATTGGAGAAAGGGCAGCTGCATTAACCATAGCTGGTATAATGAAAGGAAAACGGACAATGGGAATGGGTGGCAAATCACGGAAAGGACAAAAGAAATTGGGAATGGGAAACAAATTACGACGAAGGAAGCATTCTCGCAGAGCAATTTCGTTTCACAAAGCAGTCCTAGCCAGACGTCGTGTTGGTGGTAAACTTCGATCATCTCTAAAATCGACAATACAGCAAGCCTTGAGCGCTCTAAAACACAAAAAAATTATGTCACCCAAGAGCAGAATATTGCCAATACCAAAACGTGGGGGATTGATACCTCTTATTCCCCTCTTTACAGCATTAGGAGCGTTAGGGTCTCTAGGTGGTGGTGCTGCGGCAGTCGCAAAAATGGTAACTGACGCAAAAGCTGCGACAAAAACGTTAGACGAAACCAAACGACACAACCAAGCAATGGAAGCAGCTGCATTAGGAAAAGGTTTATACATAAAGCCACATAAATGAGGGTTAGGTATATATTTACAACCGTATTCAAAAAACTCCCACTGAAGCTACCACGTCCCGCCTTAAGTAATGTTGAGCTATCAAAATTTGTGGAGCAATTAAAGATTCCCTATTTTAGAGATATAATAACTTACCTACACGAATCCATGCGAATGAATGTGATATTGTGAATCTGGATGATCAAAATAATAAGGGTACACACTGGACAGCTTACATTATGCCTAACAGGCATATTACATATTTTGATAGCATAGGACATATTAAACCACCCTTTGAATTACTCCACTATTTTAAAAGTGATGGTAGCAGAAACACAATTGAGTATAACTTTACCAAGGTTCAAGATTTTGATACATACAACTGCGGTCATTTAGTCTTACACTTTTTATATGACTGCACCTACTGATTTTCAGTAGTCGTTACGTGATCGTAATGTCGTACACATTTACATTTACCGGTAAAAATTGTATCTTGCAAGCAACCTTTAATCCACCGATTTTTCTTGAGAATGAGTCGGAATACGTAATGGGATCGACTAGTTTTGAATCTTTAAATACTATACAGAATGTTACTTCAAACAATAACCAACTCGTGTTTGGAAACGATAAAATTACAATACCACCAGGATCATATGAAATCGCGGATGTGAATAAATATATTAATGAGTCAGTGAAGGGATCGAGAGCATTTGTGCATTTACACGTGAATAATTATACTATGAAAGCAAGTATGAAAGCAACCCATGACATTAACTTCAATGTGGAAAATTCGATAGGACCTATGCTGGGATTTAATAAAACTGTTTACCAGGCTCGGAAAGCGCATACTTCTGATACTCCTATTAACATTAACAAAATTAACTCATTAATTATCGAGTGCAATATAACAAGTGGTAGTTTTAAGAATGGTGAAACATCACACATAATTCATCAGTTCTTTCCCAGTGTACCAACGGAGTATAAAATAATAGAGTCCCCTCAACATGTCATCTATCTACCTATCAATACATCTACCATTTCGGCAATAACACTTAAAATAGTAGACCAAGACGGAGATCTCATCAATTTTAACGGGAAAGTCATAACGATAGGACTGCATTTAAAGAAAATATGGTGACGCGCTATAACACATGTGCATGTAACCAGCGCAAATCAAACTATAAAAGATCAAAGTGTGGAAAGGTGAGAGTCAGTAAGCGTTCAGCGTCCAAAGCATTGACACCGCAGAACAAAGCATTATTGGAAAGTCTCGGCTTTACAGTACTACGGTGAGTATATTAAACGTTAATGAAAAAGTTGTCGTTGATAATGCTATCGTTAATTCCGAACTGCACACCCATCAGCCATATACTACCAGATTTGGAAACAATGATGAAATCAGGACACTCATTCAGGAAGGCATGTGTACTCTACCATCCGAAAGCTATGTCTACGTAGAGGGACGATTATTACGTCAGGATGGTACTGTCTCTAACACCGCAAGGTTCGTTAATAACGGTATCGCATTTTTATTCAGTGAAATTAGATATGAAATGAATGGAATAGTGGTAGATTCCGTAACGAAAGTAGGATTAACGTCGACAATGAAAGGATTGGTATCATTGACGTCCAATGATCTCGCCCGTCATGAAAGTGCAGGTTGGTTTCCTACTTCAAACAGTACACTAACAAATGCTCAAGGGTACTTTAATGTTTGTATACCTTTGCGAATGCTACTTGGCTTTGCCGAAGATTACAATAAAGTGATTTTGAACATTAGACAAGAACTGGTATTAATTCGTAGTAACATTGATAATACCGACGCAGTAATTTCAACTGTAGAAGAAGCATTAAAAGTTAACATAGATAAGATGTATTGGAAAGTTCCACACATCATTCCAGCATTAGCAGAGGAGTTGGCGTTAACGAAATACATTGATAAGAATGTAAATACGCCAGTAGCATTTAGAAGTTGGGAAACCCACATATATCCCGCCGTTCCAGCAACAGATAAGAATACATGGGCAATCAAAACATCTACTAGTATAGAAACACCTAGATACATTATTATAGGATTTCAAACTGGGCGAGAGAATGTTATGCAAGATACGAGCAGATTCGATAAATGTGCACTAAATAATATTCGCGTGTTCCTGAACACGGACCGTTATCCGTATGACAATCTCAACGTTAATTATGATAACAATTGCTTTGCTACGTTGTATGAAATGTTTGCTACATTCCAAATGTCGAATTACCAAAGAGATGGGCAACCATTACTCGTACCCCTACGCAATTTACCACGGCTGCACCGTTGACTGTCGTAGATTGCTCAAATCAAAAAGAAGCATTGCACTCTAAAGCAGTAGTTCTTCGTGTGGAGTTTGAAACAGCGGCAAACATAGCTTCCAATACGACAGCATACTGTGTTATACTCCACGATCGTTTAGTTACATACAACGCGTTAACCAAAGCAGTACGGCAGTTGTAATACAATGTCCGTCATAGTCGATGTACAAGGGTTTAAAATTTCAAAATCTTTTATACCAAAAGAACTCGCCATTTATAATGGGAAACAAATTGCCCATTTTATTTTTAAATCACCGTATCTCTGGCATATGTTAGATGCAGAGAGTCGTCGTTAAGCTACTTGGTTAATGTAGAACCAACACTGTATTAAATGGGAAGAAGGCTATACACCACTTTCGAAGAATTCTCGAGAGATTGATTCAGCCAACAGATTCTACCTATGTTAAGGGCAGAGAGAAAGCAGATTACATCAGAAAATTTGTGACCCAGCCTGTTATTGAACTTGAGGAAAGTCCATCTCTTCCTGCTTACAACCCGTTTGTTACTTTCATTGTGAATCATTATGTCACTGTGCTTTGTCTACTGTATACTATTTGTATGATACATATAAATGCAATAAGTCTTGTTCACATTTTTTTAATAAAAAAATAGTAAATAATCATTCCCGTATTTTTTTATTTATATCACACAGTATTTGTATAGCATCATATATTCTCTTAATAACAAATTAGTACATAATATGACTATATGAAAATGTAAACTTTCACCATTAACACTCATAATAAAATACTTATCTTTTTTGGGATTTTTAATGGTGTACTTTAAATTATACAATCTAAACGTTTCGATAACACTTACAGTTATCTTCGTCAGTAGTAATGTTTGATAAAAATTGTTAAAGATGTAGTAAACAATTTTGTCAAATTTGAAAAATTCAAACATAAACATAAGCCTGCTATTAATATAACAGTTTGAGAAACGTATAAGCCAACTATAAAATTGTAGTAAAGAATAACTAGGTCATTAAAATTAAATATTGTTAAACTGCCTCAAAGATGACAAACCAGAACACTCTCTACGACGAAAGCTAACAATGAAATTTGCCAGCCAAAAACACATTTAACAAAATTTAATCGAGTTATGATTTAAGTGTAAAGTTGTGAAAAACTTCAATTTTAAAATGATAGAAGCATTCACAAATCAAACATTACATCAAAAATAACCCAGTTAAATCTAACAAAGAGATATCTTTATCAATAATTGGAAGTGTTATTAACAATGAAAAGCACAATGCAGAACGTTCTTTGTAATTTTTAATTTCAATTTAATTTCAACTACTTATGTTAAATTATAGTGCTGTGGAAATTTATCATATAATTGGTAAAGCATTTGCTTCAAGGTCTAGGAAAAACAGCAAAAAACCTAGACATACCAAAAGTTGAAAACAAATTAAAATCAAGGCGTATCATTATGCTCTTTTTAATTATAAGATGCCAAAACCTATTTAAACGGAGATTTTCTTCTTGTCTATTAAAATTATTCGGGTGTTTATATATTTCAATAGCTTCACGTTGCAAACGAACATAATAATGGTTTGTCTTGACAATATTTTCATATTGTCAAATTGAATGTCATGATTTAGATTATTCAGGGCATGGTCAGCCACAGCAGACCTCTCTGGTTGACCCAATCTACAAAATCTCATATGTTCTTTGCGTCTTGTATCAAAGCTACGTTTTGTGGTCCCGATGTATACTTTTCCACATGAACAAGATAACTTATACACTCCGGAAGATGATAAAGGGTTTGACACATCTTTAGGTGATCTTAAATGTTCTTTAATTTTTCTTGTAGGTTTAAAAATAGTCCTAATGCCATATTTGATTAGGATTTTTCAATTCTATTTGTAACATTAGCTATAAAAGGAAGAAAAGCAGTACCAACATTAAGAACTGGTTTTTCTTTAAGGTTACGCCTAGAAGGTGTAATAACATTATTAATATCTGTAAGTGAATATCCATTATCTTGTAAGGATTTTCTTAAATATTTATATTCATCATTCAAAATTCAGGGTCACAAATTCGTTTTGCTCGATCTACTAAAGATTTAATTACACTAATTTTTGACGTGGATGGTGGTTGGATAATTTATGAAGGTATCTATCAGTGTGTGTCGGCTTTCTGTAAACCTTAAAAGATAGTGAATTATTATTTTAGATATTAATATGTCAAGAAATGGTAAACTTCCATTAGTTTCTTTTTCCATGGTAAACTGAATACTAGGATGTATACCATTTATAAAAACCAAAAACTCATGCAGTGCTTCTTGTCCATGTCTCCAAATAACAAATGTGTCATCTACATATCTATACCAAACTGAAGGTTTTTTAGGTGTATTTTGTAACGCTAATGTTTCAAATTTTTCCATATAAAAATTAGCTATAACAGGACTAAGGGGACTACCCATTGCTACACCTTCAATCTGTTCATAAAATTTACTATTTCACTGAAAATAAGTTGTAGTAAGACAGTGCTGAAAAATAATGGTTATGTCCTTTGGAAAAAGATGATCTATGTATTCAATAGTTTCTTTTAGAGGTACTTTTGTAAAAAGTGAAATAACATCAAAACTAACCATTATATCACCCTCTTCAATTTTGAAACTATGCATTTTTTCAACAAAGTCGGCAGAATTTTTAATGTAATGGGGTGTTTTTCCTATATGAGGTTGTAATAACAATGTAAGATGTTTTGCAAGGTGATATGTAGGAGAACCAATTGCAATTATTGATAAAGATATCTCTTTGTTAGATTTAACTGGGTTATTTTTTGATGTAATGTTTGGATTTGTGAATGCTTCTATCATTTTAAAATTGAAGTTTTCACAACTTTACATACATCATAACTCGATTAAATTTTGTTAAATTGTTTTTCATTGGCAAATTTCATTGTTAGCTTTCGTCGTAGAGATGTTCTGGTTTGTCATCTTTGAGGCAGTTTAACAATATTTAATTTTAATGACCTAGTTATTCTTTACTACAATTTTATAGTTGGCTTATACGTTTCTCAAACTGTTATATTAATAGCAGTTTATGTTTATGTTTGAATTTTCAAATTTGACAAAATTGTTTACTATCTTTAACAATTTTATTAAACATTACTACTGACGAAGATAACTGTAATGTTATCGAAACGTTTAGATTGTATAATTTAAATACACCATTAAAAATCCCAAAAAGATAAGTATTTTATAATATGACTATGTTTAACAACTAAAGGAAAAATACAAATTAGTATTAATATTAGTTTCATTATGGAGAGAATATAGTAAAGAAACTAGCAAGTGCCAGTACCCAAACTATTCTTCTTTCCTTCCGGTTAATATAACTTTATTTGCTTAGCAACCTGCAATAGTTCGCTCAAAGGATCAGCATTCTCCAATTCCGGTATTCGCCAATGCCCCCACCCCAATGTGAAACACGTATCACGTAGTCGATACCGTTTGTCATCCTGGGACCTAAAGGCAATTTTGTTTAACATTTCGGTATATATATATATATATATATATATATATATATATATATATATATATATATATATATATATATATATATATCATGTAAGGTTGATCGAAACAAGCATTTTATACATTACTGTTTTATCAGACCCCTCCGCAACCGCTTTGTAGTCTACTTCCGTCAACACTTTCTGAATAACAACTTTCTTAACACCTTTCGCTTTCTTAACAACTTCATTATCATCAAGCTTCAGACAGTATGACTTCGATCCTGCACCATAAAAATATTGAATCGCTTTCCCTGCGTACTCATCTTTCATTCGTCCAACGACGGAAGCATTCGTAGGAATACCATGCAACTCATTTTGATAGTTGGAAGTATCATAGTCGTGTAAATTATTTCGCATGTGTGCATACATATCATCAGTTACTATCTCAACAATCAAAGAATCCGTGTCAGTATAGAGCAACGTGACATTCTTACCATAATGAGCTCGTAAGATATCATAAAAAAACCGATACATTATAATTTTGGAAAGATCTAAAATACTGAATCCGACATAGATGGGTTTGTCATACGTAACTACCTGTTTCGACAATTCCGCCGCAAACAATTTGTCAGTGAATTGAATAAAATTTTTAAATTGCGGTTTTGCAACGTACCGTGCTAGACCTACCCGACGACCGTTATTTTTCCAATGTGTTAACAGTTTAATAACTCTTCGTTTATCGACATTATCCATTGTTTTACCAAACACGCCATTATTCATAATCTTATAGAAATCCTTTTCGAACTTGTTCTGTGCTGTGTTGCGGAGAGCTGTATTAAGGTCTACGTATGGTATTAGCCACGGACTATGACGAAAGCGTAAAACCCTATGAATACGAGTAACAATTAAGCCATGCTCTATACATTGTTTTAAATAGCGGTAATGTATAACGTAGTTGGTCTTATCACACAGGTTAGGGATTAAATTCTCCTCCTGGAAATGTGGTGCGCAGATCATTTCAGGATAAAACGGATAATCGTTGTGTTCGTCATGCAGGTGGTGGGGATAATGTATATCAACCTCCAGCACAAATCCAACATCGGCGTCATCAATCTTCAATACGTCAAAGTGATCTATTTCCTCTTGAGGTAACCACATAAACCCGTCGTGCGGCAGGTATTGCCGCATACTCCAGCCATATAAGTTCGTAGCGTCCAAATACTGTAAAAACACTTTAGGTTGTTTAGGATCATAGTTTGGAACAAACTCGTTATTAGCGATGCTTTTCCGCTTGATACAAGTACTCACTCCACCACGAATACCGTGTTTAAAAAAGTGGTTCATATCCATATCCGTCAGTAATTCTAGCTCTACTTTCGTACATTTCAACATGGCATCCCACGCCAATCCAGGCAAAGTGACATACTGTGCAGGTTCTAACCCATACACACCCATACATAACCGCCTAAAGTTTTCAAATACGTCAGCCAATAACAACACATCTGATTTTAAATACATATCAGCATAATCACCTAGTGTATTGCACTTAAAGTGATCCCATACCAGTAGAACGCGGCAGTATTCGTCATCCGAAATATTTGCATCACGCATTGTATCGTAGAATTTGTCATACGATGACACCGTGACGTCGTTCAATTTACTAAAGCTGTCTACGTACTCATAAGGGAAACTACCTTTCTTTCTCTCTAAGTTGAAGTCGCTATCATTACTAAAATTTTCCGTACCTCCATACATTGATCATCTGATAAATTCTGAGACACAGTATCTAAGGATGCAGCCATGAATCTACAACTATCGACGAAACGTAAATTAATGTAGTTCTTTTCCCTGATACCTGACATATTCATCAACAAAAATGTGCTTATCAAATGCTATATATTTTTCACTGTTAACAGGAAGTAAGGTAATTTCTTCCGTTTCACTCGCTAACCGTTTAATGAACAGGTGAACATCATAACCACTGAGATTATGTAGAAAAACGGGGAGAAATGTAGGTACCTGATAGTTTAAGTTACACGTTGAATGTGCTGCACCTCGATACTTACCAGTAACGTGACAGTGATCTCGTACTTTCGGATTTGTCGAATCGCCCGTAAAATGCTTGCCGCATATGTAACAACATACACTGCGTTGATACGTAACCTGTTGTTCATCCGTTAACGGTGACATTGGAACAATAGCTTTGAAATGTTCATCATATATCCGTTTTAGATCACTTTCCAGTCGTCTTATAAATATCTCCCTTGCATTACTTCCCCTATACAGCTCTAACTTAGACCACGCATCGTTTACACTACACTTAATATAATAACTAAACGAATATGGTTCGTGTTTACACGTTTTTATCATGAACGGTTTTTCGGGATCTGGTTCAGCCGTATCTACCGGTACTAAGAGCGCTTCAAAATCTGCATATATTACGAATGGTAGAACCATTTGTTTCTGATAGTTCCGACACGCGAGTATATTTTCCGCGTAGAATTCCCCGGTTATGTCTTTTTTTTGTTTCAAGTCAGATAATTTTGTGTATACGAAGTTACAGTCATGTGACACGTGGCGGGTTAATTGCTCCTCGAATCTAAAGTAATACAAGCATGCATCACAAAAATACATTGCTCAGTTCCACCGGGATATTTGGTAGCTAAGTAAACGAGAAAAATGTTTTATCCATACATAATGCTGAGTATCTGTTTGGTTACTAACTAATAATAATAAATTAACATGGACTGTCTGTTTGGTTTTGGTGTAGTATAGAGGCCCCACTACCTCTGTGACACGCTGACCATCACGATACGTATCGTCTAACCCATAAACATTGATGGAAATGTTGTTATTGGTCTCAAACGTTGAAATATTCGTCAGATTAACAGGGAATTGTACACCATTCCAGTTGAATAACGTCTGGAAATCAGGGTAAGACGTTGTCCGCTGTGGTAGAGCCTTTGGTGTCACTAGTGCCGATACAACAGCCCATGCAAAGCAGCAATTATCATTATTTTTTACATTGACTATGGCGTGTTTATGTGCGATTTCGGTGGGGACAGCCATATACGATGAACCCGTGGTGGGAGAAAATTTCAGCAGATTTACCTCTATATACACGAATTGCACCAGGGACCACCCTAAAACAGTTGTTACTAATCGATTACACCAATAGTCATAACTTACACTTACCAGAATCTTTATACTGAAATTCGGATTGCTTTGCATCCAATATTTCACTTATTCTTTGGAAATACTCTTCTAACACCGTCCCTACACTTAGAATATCATACTTAGTCTGAAAGGATTTCAGTTCTGTGCTTTCCCTACTGTTCAAAAAGTATAAACCAAACAGCTCAACATTAAATTTTAAGGAGTAGTGTTTCTGCAACTGATTTTGTACTACCTTCAATACGTTCCCTTTAACGTCTGCCATAAAGGTGGACACAGCAGTATGCGTATTGCATGGTGACAGTCGGTACGACAATGCGTTGTTTAAACACATTTCGAATCACTTCAACCCCAGTATCGACAAGCAAACATACATTTGCTTTATGCCTATTGCTTCTGAGGTGTCCTTGTAACGCATACCGAGGTACATCTATTGAGCAATCAGTGCAGTACACACTCTCAACACTTCTACTATTTTTCTTATGTACCGGTTCATCGCATTGGTCAGACTTCCGCTTCCTTGAGTTGCTCAACCCTGATGGTCCGGGTTTCGCATTATCCTTCGCATAGTTTACCCCAGATGGTCCTGGTTGCGCAAAGGAATCAGTAGCATGTCTATGTACTGCTTTGTTATCGTCGGAAGTGATTCCTTGCACCACATTGCTCCCTGTGGTTTGGTTTTGCAACGAAACCTCCTGCATGCCAAATGGTGGGGTAGATACTGACATACTTATCCAGCACGCAGTTTTTTGATGTCGAAGTAGGGAATCCCTTTGAGAAAATTTCTTGAGACGTTCACATTGGAAACGGTTACTTTCACCTGTAAAGAATTGTATATCATTACACCTCCAATAGTTTCAGACAAAATATTCAATTGAATATGTACCGGGAGAGAAAATCTACTTACTCTGCATTGCAGACAAGTTGGTTTGCTGGTTTGAAGTAGTAGAACTCTGAAAGCGTGCAATTACAAAGTTAGAGACTAACTGGTAGCACTAGAACTATCACGGTTATATATATATATATATATATATATATATATATATATATGCATTGCTTTGGGAGGTTCTTATTTAGAACATCAGGTGACCGTAACTATGTTTATTCAACCTTATACATTCCGTATATAACCATATTGGAAACGTAAACGTAAAGTGTGCATAATATATACCTATTGTGTTCAGTGTGCATAAGCACACCTGTACACACGCGAAGTGTGCATAAGCATACCTGCATGCGCGAAAAAAAGATTAAAAATAAAAAAAATAGAAAAAAAACGTATTGTGTTCAGTGTGCATAAGCACACCTGCACACACACGCGCGCGCACGCACACACACACCGCGCGTGATATTAATAATTCATTTTACCCCCACCCTAAACAAAAATAGCGTCCTTAACAAACTCCCTAATACATTACACTACCGAGACACTTCAGAGGGATTGAATATACGATCAAAATATTTGCAACCCATTTCTACTTAGAGTAAATATACACTATCTCATTACATATTAAAACCAATATATCACTCTGGTTATTACGTTGAAACGCAATAATTTTTTTTTATACATAAAATATATATACCGCAATATATAACAAAGCATACCTTTTTAATAAACTAAATTACATGATACCTCGGATAGAACCAATTATATGTTATTCTTTTTTCAACTTTAAATTGGGATTACAACTAAAAAAATTAACTTAATTTTGTTAAACTTTAAAGTTTAGAAAAAATTACCTATACAAGATAAAAAAAAGTTTCTTCGTTTAGAATGTGAAATTTTGAACAATCTAAGTATAAAAAATTATCGCACGTAACAAGGATTACAACCATAAAAAAAAGTCAATTCGCTTAAATTGCAAACTTTTTTTGAAAAAAACTGTAACTATATACGTTTATCATACACTACCTTACTGAAAATAAGTAATTCGCGAACTTAGAAATAAATCTGTATAGCTGCTTTATAATCCGTCTTACAATGTGAACTTTAGAAATACTAATTTATTATAAGTATTTGTTATGAACGAATAAGTTCAAAGGTAAAAAGGTAGGATTTGAACCTGCTTTGTAGAGGTCGTAGGTTCAAATCCTACTCGAGGTAAACTTTTTATTTATGTATTTAATAAAATTAATAATAATTTTCAATTACATATTTACCTTTGAACTTATTCGTTCATAACAAATACTTATAATAAATTTGTATTTCTAAAGTTCACATTGTAAGGCGGATTATAAAGCAGCTATACAGATTTATTTCTAATTCAACTACATAAGAAAATTAACTTTTTATTTATATAGGACTTCAAATCTAAAATTGATATATAACACTTTACAAATTTTACAATGTATTAGGTATTTAGAAAATATTTAGCATAAAGAATTTCTATGTATAACGGCTTTAAGCAAAATTGATTATAAAAATTTAAACTAGATTTGAAAATACGCTAACTTCATTTATTATTAATAACTAGACAACAGTTCACTTAAATCACTAGTTCGTAAAAAAGCGAGCTCCAGATTTGTCTGAATATTAACCAGTATACAACAGATCATATTGAAAATCTATTTAAAAAAATAACTTATCTCAAACAAACTGGTTATATAAAGTTTAATGCTAATTATTTTCCAATTATATATGTTTCTTTTCTACAAAAAATAGGTAAAGTAGACGCTGAAGTAAATTTATTTAATGAATAATCGGTCTCGTCATACATGAATTTCAATTACTTAATTTAAATGAATGTAACTGTGATCAGAAAAACTCGTCTTACCGCATCTGCAACGATAGTTGATTTGAGCGGTATTCACGCACCGTTATTCAGGCCTATATCACAGAATTTTTTCAATTAAAAAATAATACATGTGCATATATAGTAAGATCATATTACAAAAAAAAAAAATATATCACTGATATGTTACAAATAATAATATAAAAAAGTTCTTACCCTCTCGATATATTGCATATTGAACTCTTTGTTTCAAATACTATATCTTCATAGCAAAATACATCTGCTTTTATACTGAATATGAAGGTTAAGAATGCATAAATTGGAAAAAAATGTAGTACATTCCCATATATGGTAAGGTCTTAGTGAAGGCTAGTGTTACTTTGTAGTTACTTTGTATTATGCTAATTAATTAACGCAGAACGTACACAAAGACATGCGGTCTTATAAATACACTTTGCGTGACCTACTTATATATAGTTTTCATTACTCGAGTAAATTTGTAAATTGTGTGCAAATTTACCAGTGTATGTTAAAAATTCGTTTATTAAGTGCTCTAATGGGTTTTTTTTCTAATATTTTTCATGTTGGAATACCATTATTTCTTACGTAAGTATACGTACTTTTTTTGTGGACGAAGCTTTATGAGTGTATACAATATCGTTTTCAAAATTATTTATTGCAGGATTGTGTGGGATCTTTCGGGTTACAATTAGAAAATATTTTCGCAAAAATTACTACTCGTATACAGGGTATTACAACACAAAGTTATATTTTTTTAATTGGAACATACCGTATATTATTATAAATTTGGATTCCCTGGTTAATTTTAAGGGCACTTTATTCACTATATGAGGTATCTTAAACGCGCAATTTAGGCGCTGCATTCCATTTTTTGAAAATTTAGAGGTTGAAAAGAAAAATTGTAACAACCGTATGGAGAAATGTGTAACACAAAAATTTTAATGGTTGATTAGTCATAGAATGTGCTACATAAAATCGTAAAAATAGTACTATTATCTTATTTAATTTTCGAGATATCGTAATGCAAAGTATAAGATTTTCAATCATAGATAACTTGATTTTTTTTAAATGGAAAGGTATACATTGTTTTACATTGTTAGATAGGACATTTAATTACATTTTCTTATGATATAACATTGTTGGTATTTATGTTTTGCCGTTTTTTGATAATCCAGCTTTTTTACTGAATTTGTAAAGTTTAACATTTTTAATCATTGATAACTTGATTTATTTAAATGGAAAGGTATACATTGTGTTACATTGATAGATAGGAAATTTAATTACAATTTTTTTGATATAACATTGTTGGTATTTATTTTTTGCCGCTTATTGATAATCCAGCTTTTTTACTGAATTTATCGATTTTGGAAGAAAATAATATTAAATTAAATGTTCAAATTGTCGACCACGCTGATTTAGACAATACTGAATTCTTTTAATAAAAGAAGCTTCAACCCGATCTAACATATTAGGAGTAATTGTAGCAAAAACATTTCTAATTCGCAATTTCATATTCTCAGTTCTTCCTCATATACTTTATTCTTCACAAAGCCCCAAAGAAAAAAATCCAATGGAGTTATATCGGGAGATCTAGCTGGCCGAGGTATCGGTCCTTGTCTTCCTATCCAATTTTCGTGAAACGTCGAATTTAACCACTGGGTTACAATTCTGGCATGATGAGGAGGTGCCCCGTCTTGTTGGAAAAACATACCTCTTCTTTGAGTCAAAGGTACATTCTCCAATAAATGATATAATTCGTTTTCTAGAAAATTATGATATTCTACCCCAGTGAGTGTGCCATTGAAAAAAAAAAGGACCAACAATAGTTCCGCCGAATATACCTGCCCAAACATTCACTGACCATTTATTTTGAGAGACTAACCGAAATTGGTGTGGATTTTCATTTGAATAAAAATGAAAATTATGTCTGTTCACAAATCCATTTCGATGAAATGTACATTCGTCGGTAAATAATATCCCCGATATAAAATTTTCGTTCGCATTTAACTGTTGTTGAACCCACTGGCAAAAATTAATTCGACTTTGAAAATCTTGTTCTTTCAGCTCTTGATGTAATTGTACATGATGGGGGTGAAATTTATTTTTCTTTAACATTCGTCTCACGGAAGTTTGACTGATTTCTAAATTGTCACTTAATTTCGGAATACTAACGGGAGTTTTCAACTGTAGCTACAAGTACACGAAATTCATTTTCTTCATTTGTAACAACTTTAGCTTTTAGGATATCCAACACTTCCAGTACTTTCAAATCTTTCTAAAAGATTGCGAAACGATTCTTCCCTTGGTAGTGTTCGATCAGGATAACGCTGCCCGTAGATTCGACGGGCCAATAAACAATTTTTGTTTGATTCTCCAAGCACAAATATCATGTCAACTAATTCATTTTGCAAAAAATTACTCATTATAATTCTTAAATAAACGTATTACGTATATGATGTTCGTAAAGTTAAGCGTCAAACATTCACACTGCAATAAAGTAATTAACTCAGTTACGTTTGAACATACACGCGAAATGACAAAACAGATACTATTGCTGAATTTTGTTTCTAATATTCTTTTGTTTTTATAGCTTGATGTGATTTAAATAATTATACATACATATGTAAACCTACGAAAATCGACAAATTCAGTAAAAAAGCTGGATTATCAAAAAACGGCAAAAAATAAATACCAACAATGTTATATCAAAAAAATTTAATTAAATTTCATCAATGTAACACAATATATACCTTTCCATTTAAATAAATCAAGTTATCTATGATTAAAACTCTTAAACTTTGCAAATTCAGTAAAAAAAGCTGGATTATCAAAAAACGGCAAAACAAAAATACCAACAATGTTATATCAAAAAAATTGTAATTAAATTTCCTATCTAACAATGTAAAACAATGTATACCTTTCCATTTAAAAAAATCAAGTTATCCATGATTGAAAATCTTAAACTTTGCATTACGATATCTCGAAAATTAAAAAAGATAATATTACTATTTTTACGATTTTATGTAGCACAGTCTATGACTAATCTATTAAAAACATTACATCAAATAAAATAACCCAGTTAAATCTAACAAAGAGATATCTTTATCAATAATTGGAAGTGTTATTAACAATGAAAAGCACAATGCAGAACGTTCTTTGTAATTTTTAATTTCAATTTAATTTCAACTACTTATGTTAAATTATAGTGCTGTGGAAATTTAACATATAATTGGTAAAGCATTTGCTTCAAGGTCTAGGAAAAACACAGCAAAAAACCTAGACATACCAAAAGTTGAAAACAAATTAAAATCAAGGCGTATCATTATGCTCTTTTTTAATTATAAGATGCCAAAACCTATTTAAACGGAGATTTTCTTCTTGTCTATTAAAATTATTCGGGTGTTATATATTTCAATAGCTTCACGTTGCAAACGAACATAATAATGGTTTGTCTTGACAATATTTTCATATTGTCAAATTGAATGTCATGATTTAGATTATTCAGGGCATGGTCAGCCACAGCAGACCTCTCTGGTTGACCCAATCTACAAAATCTCATATGTTCTTTGCGTCTTGTATCAAAGCTACGTTTTGTGGTCCCGATGTATACTTTTCCACATGAACAAGATAACTTATACACTCCGGAAGATGATAAAGGGTTTGACACATCTTTAGGTGATCTTAAATGTTCTTTAATTTTTCTTGTAGGTTTAAAAATAGTCCTAATGCCATATTTGATTAGGATTTTTTCAATTCTATTTGTAACATTAGCTATAAAAGGAAGAAAAGCAGTACCAACATTAAGAACTGGTCTTTCTTTAAGGTTACGCCTAGAAGGTGTAATAACATTATTAATATCTGTAAGTGAATATCCATTATCTTGTAAGAATTTTCTTAAATATTTATATTCATCATTCAAAAATTCAGGGTCACAAATTCGTTTTGCTCGATCTACTAAATATTTAATTACACTAATTTTTTGACGTGGATGGTGGTTGGATAATTTATGAAGGTATCTATCAGTGTGTGTCGGCTTTCTGTAAAC
Source organism: Vesta saturnalis (assembly GCA_036346205.1). Lineage (NCBI taxonomy): Eukaryota > Metazoa > Arthropoda > Insecta > Coleoptera > Lampyridae > Vesta > Vesta saturnalis. Next base: position 832,255 of record JARFJB010001703.1, read on the forward strand.
CTTAAAAGATAGTGAATTATTATTTTTAGATATTAATATATCAAGAAATGGTAAACTTCCATTAGTTTCTTTTTCCATGGTAAATTGAATACTAGGATGTATACCATTTATAAAAACCAAAAACTCATGCAGTGCTTCTTCTCCATGTCTCCAAATAACAAATGTGTCATCTACATATCTATACCAAACTGAAGGTTTTTTAGGTGTATTTTGTAACGTTAATGTTTCAAATTTTTCCATATGAAAATTAACTATAACAGGACTAAGGGGACTACCCATTGCTACACCTTCAATCTGTTCATAAAATTTACTATTCCACTGAAAATAAGTTGTAGTAAGACAGTGCTGAAAAAGAATGGTTATGTCCTTTGGAAAAAGAGGATCTATGTATTCAATAGTTTCTTTTAGAGGTACTTTTGTAAAAAGTGAAATAACATCAAAACTAACCATTATATCACCCTCTTCAATTTTGAAACTATGCATTTTTTCAACAAAGTCGGCAGAATTTTTAATGTAATGGGGTGTTTTTCCTATATGAGGTTGTAATAACAATGTAAGATGTTTTGCAAGGTTATATGTAGGAGAACCAATTGCACTAACAATATGCCTTAAAGGAATATTAGGTTTATGAATTTTTGGTAAACCATATAGTTTTGGTGAAATAGCTTCAGAGTTAGATAGTTTCTTCTTTATTTCTTCAGGAATAGATGATAATTTAATCAGCTCTTTAGTTTTTAAAAGAAACTTTTTTGTTGGATCTTTTGGTATTTCACGATAAGTTTCTGGTCCCAACAATTGTTCTATCTTAGTGTTATAATCGTTCATATTTAATATAACAGTTGCATTACCTTTATCTGATTTTAATATTATAATACTTTCATTGGCTGGCAAATTTCATTGTTAGCTTTCGACGTAGAGAGTGTTCTGGTTTGTCATCTTTGAGGCAGTTTAACAATATTTAATTTTAATGACCTAGTTATTCTTTACTACAATTTTATAGTTGGCTTATACGTTTCTCAAACTGTTATATTAATAGCAGGCTTATGTTTATGTTTGAATTTTTCAAATTTGACAAAATTGTTTACTACATCTTTAACAATTTTTAACAAACATTACTACTGACGAAGATAACTGTAAGTGTTATCGAAACGTTTAAATTGTATAATTTAAAGTACACCATTAAAAAATCCCAAAAAAGATAAGTATTTTATTATGAGTGTTAATGGTGAAAGTTTACATTTTCAAACTTAAATAGTAGTTTTTTTATCCCGTTTTTTTTTATTCAAACTTTTTACATGTTATAAAGAAATAATAGTTTTCAAAACTTGCTCGATCTCAGAATTTTTATTATTTATTGCTATTTCCTGAATAGTAAATCAACAATCTTTCTACCACTTTTTTATGTAAACAGGTCACATTTTAACTTTCATTCCCTATTCACAAACCTTTATTTATAATTGGATAACTTTATTACTTAGTAAGTATACAGTTTACATCTTTAATATATAACTGGTTTTTGTTCTCATTCACTGTCAATGCACTTAGTTACATATTATACCTATACAAATAAATCTACAATTCCGCTTTAATGCGTTATTGCAAAATTTAAAAATTGCTATATATACCAATGCTTTTTCTAAACTTTTTTTGGTTTTCATTTTATTACATGGTTTCACTATTTATTACTGTTTATTATTTGCATACTCACTTTATTCATTGCATGGTGTAAATAACAATGACCTGTTTTTTATTCATTTATAAATTACTCTAGCTGGAATCACGGTCTGTATAGTAGTATACAGACCGTGAGCTAGAATGTGTTTATATTAAAAAGCTTTCACCACAAAACAATTTTTGTTCACAATTATAAGATGTTTCTATTTCGTTTCTATTAAATAGGTATCTCACATTACCTCTATTGAACTTTATATTATTGTGTACTAACAACACTAAATTCACACGTGTAGTGTTAGAATTATATGTTTCCTTCCGTATGCTTTTTTTTTCTAACACTACATTTCCGAAATCCACATAGGACAGTTGTAAGTTTGCATTAAATCTGTTACTATTTTTTCTTTCTAAATCATATATGAGATCCACCAAACTTTATACTTCAAATACCAGATGCGTATGAAAATTGTATGTCTTTGAATTATTTTTTTTTTTGCTTTTCTTTCTTTAGAACGAAAAAATAGTCAACCAGATCATTTGTTACCTATTGCTTTTTTAATGTCACTTCTTCTTTTCTATAACAGCAATTCCTGCATCACGATAATTGTTTTTTTATTCTTTTTACAGATCATTCAGTAGTAGACGACACATGGGCGTAGCCAGCGAAGGGCAGGGAGGGGCAACTGCCCCCCCCCCTGGAAGAGCAAAAATAAATTAAATAATTTTTAAATTTTAATAAACAAGAAATTAAATCTAAAATATACATATTTTTCTGTTCTGCATATTTTTTTTGTTATCTGATTTATATATTTTGTTTGTTGTGGTCGTTAGGTTGCTTTTATGAACATTTTAAAATTAATTAATAAGCTCTAATAAATAAAATTATTCGCGTGTCCTTTGTCACTATAATATATTTCATCAGCAAAAAACAAAGCTGTTTGAAAAACTGACATAGTGCTAAATATATATTAATAGCGTTTTCGATCTATGCATTTAATGCATTGGTGCGCACCAGAATTGTCCCACACCAGAATTGGATAAAAACGAGTGTTCGATTTACTCTCAGGATACGTCAATTTTTAGTGTTCGATTCAACCACTTAACAGTCGGACATTTTTGAGAAAAATGGTAAAAAAATTGTCACTTTTTTTTATTTTCATTTAACTACATTTTTTAATCCTATTAATTAATTAAAATAAATTTACTCAATAAGTAGTTTTAGTGTGAAATATTTTGAAACATTCAATACACAATCCTACATCAGAATCCGAAATAAATACTCTTATAACGTACGTAAGACCTGCACCAACAAGTTAAAACAAAAGTTGCCTGAACGAGACTCGGGATCGTCAGTGTACGGAAAAATGTCACGCCCAAGTGCAGTTCGTGCAAAACTATCAAGTGGTTAAAACACAACTTGCTCCAAATCCTAACATAGGACAATATTTTTTGCAACAACTATTGAGTTGGTGTGTAAGTGCTCTTGTCTAGCGACAGTGTCCTATTTAATAGTGTAACGAAACGCCACTGGTTTTCTTCGAGAAAAAACGAGATACAAGTGAGGAATATACGGGAACCGGCGATGCGAATGTTTTGGCAATTTCTAGGCTCAAAAAGGGTATATAAAATTGCCTATCCGGCCGAAGACAGACAGTACAGTACAGTACATAGTGCAGGATACGAAGTTGCATACGGCGAATAGAAAGCGAGGCGCGAGATTTAAAAGCGGAATAGTTAAAAAGTGTTGAGAAAGTGAATATTTGTGTTGTTTTGTTAACTTTATTGGTTTTAAATAAAGTTGGTGTGAATAGTTATCAGTGTTAAATTATTGCCTGAGAAACAAGAGGGAAAATCCGTAACAATAGTTTTACCATAGAATAAAGAGACAGAAATCACAGAAAAGACAATATGGATATAAGAAATTGGTTACAAAAAGGTAAGTTAAATAATTTCAGTAGAAAATTAAATTTTTAATTAAAACTTTAGAGCCATTCCATTAGAAATGGTCCAAAAATTTGAAAATTGGTTGCTCGACCAGCACCAAATAAAACAAAACTACCTTGTAATGATAGTTAATGATAGATAATGTAGATATGTTATATCCGATGTTAATTTTTGTTCAAAATTATTTGTATCGCAACGTTTGGAAAAATATTCAATTGCAGCCCTTTACAAAATTGCCAATTGCTCTTTACTCTTTGCTTGTATCTTTGTGAAACAATTTTTATTAGCTTTGGCAAAAGATTCTGTGCATTATTAATATAATTTTATATATTTTTCATTATTATGATGCCAACTTTTTTGCCTTCTAATTATAACAAAAATTACAATAATGCACCGATTTTGACACCTGATATCTCAAATGGGACTAAATATAAAAACTTGAAATTTTCACATATTAAAGATCAAACAGCACCTTATACGTGCTATTAATTTCATTTTGTGTTTTTAATCTAGAGAAAAAATATTAACATCGGATATAGTATATCCACATTATAAGCTATCATTACATGGTAGTTTTGTTTTATACTAATTTTTATACTAGAGACTAAGAACAAGAATGATATTAGGTTATTATTATAAAACGGAAAAAAGTTCATGATGACAGTAGTGGAAGTGGAAGCAATGATTGTGATGAAGATGAAAATAAAATGGTCGGAACATCAAAATCGGAATCTATTTTTGAAGGAGGCTCAAGTAGTTCTTCAAATCTACATGAAGCTGTCTCTGGAACTGGGACCTCTAAACAAACTGAAGAACGCGATGGCTACCATGAAAATGACATTGGTCGTTATGTTAGTTGTGCTAATAACTTGCCTTCTGAAAAAAAGAAGGAATTGTTGACAAACCCTTGGGTTCCATCATCCAATTACGATTTTGCTTCTGATGCGATTCACTTGAAAAGAAAATTTAACCATCGCTGGTTAGATCAATATACTCCATGGCTGGTGTACTCAAGTCGTTTGAAAGGTGCTCTATGTTTGTATTGTGTTTTATTTCCGCCAAGAATTGCTATAGTTAAAGGAGTTTTGGGGTCATTTATGGTAAGGCCTTACATGAAGTTTAAGGATATACATGAAGATTGTAGAAAGCACGTTGGCAGCCATTACCACAAATCTTCAACAGCTGCTACAAAAGCATTTCTTGAAAATGCTCCTGTTGATGCCCAGTTGCAAATAGGGCACCATAAGACGATTGAAGAAAATAAACAAATATTGTCAGCAATTATTTCATGCATAATATTTTGTGGAATTCATGATTTGCACTTAGAGGAAAACAAGGAAATGAGGGAGTTTTCTTTGACCTTTTAAATTTGAGGATTGACTCTGGTGATGAGAAGCTAAAGAGCCACTTGGATAAATGTTAAAAAAACGCAGTCTATACCTCACCAACAATTCAAAATGAGATCATACAATTATGCGGTGAAGTTATCAAAGAAAAAATAATCGAAGACTGTAAACGGGCAAAAGCTGATGCTGTAATGGCTGATGAAACAGCAGATATCGCTGGAAAAGAGCAGCTTTCTATTGGATTAAGGTTCTATGATGAAAGCCAAGAAATAATCAGGGAAGAATTTGTAGGCTACATTGAGTTAAAATGTCAAGATGCTTCTACAATCGCTAGCGCAGTTCAAAGTTTTTTTGAAGATAATAATTTTTCCGCCGATAATTGTGTGGGATTCGGATTTGACGGGTGTTCCACGATGGCCGGCAAAGAAGGTGGTGTACAGGCCATTCTTAAAAAAAAGTACGCTAAATCTTTATTTTTCCATTGCTCCAGCCACAGACTAAATCTTGTGGTCAATGATACTAGCAAGCTACCAGAAATAAGAAACACAATTGCAACGGTTAAAGACACAATAACCTTCTTTCGTAGGAAATCGGTTCCAAATCTTTCAAGGCTCTGTGAAACCAGATGGTCGGAAAAATATAAGAGCATAAAAAAATTTTCAGAAAGCTTCACTGACATTGTTAAAGCACTAGAACATCTATCTGTCGAAGGAAACTATGCCACAAGAAAATCTGCCTACCAATTGCACTGTGCAGTTACTAAACCAATATTCATCTTAGGTTTAAACATAATTGCAAGATACTCAACAAGGCACGCACTGCTAATATTAAGTGCTTTCCCATCCACTACTGCTACAGTAGAAAGATCGTTCAGTACCCTGCGAAGGGTAAAAACCTAGCTCAGGAGTACAATGGGTGGTGACAGACTCACTCGGTTGTGTTTAATGAGTGTGCATCGAAAATGTTTGAAGGAAATTCAGGACTGCATAATGAAGTAAGTTTTGGATAAATTTAGTTTAAACCCAAGAAAAATGTTATTAGTTTAATTTAAGTATAATTAAAATCTCAAAGTTTTGTTTTCATTTGCCTTTTCTTTTTATCCTAAAATTTTACATTTTGAACGACCATGGACCATGGTTTGCCCCCCCCCCCCTGTTATAAATCCTGGCTACGCCCTTGAGACGACACGGTTGAATGTTTCATGTGTGGGGTTAGAATAAACCGATGGCAGCCAGATGTCAATCCGTTACAGGAACATCTACGATGGGCACCACACTGCACGTATGCTCAGCTCCTCGCACCACGTCCACGCAGATGTAATGAAACGGAAGTGGAGAGGACCTTCTGCACTTGTACTAAATCAAAATGTTTTATTCCTAAAGAAAATCATATATCTGAGTAATACATTTCTGCATCTTTCTAATATAATTTGTACGTCTTTATTTCTACATGAATTAAATATATTAACATATCGTTTTCTTTTATTTTGGTAAAAAGTGTGGGTGAGCAAAAAACATACAAGTGAGGTGGCCTTGGGTTAGAGTGGCAACCAGGTGGTTAAGGGTAACGTAGGTCACACGGATGGCCTTGTAATTGTGGAACATGAATGCGTGATATGTTAAAGTAGGTCACAGTGATGACCTTGCAATTGTGGAACATGAACGCGCGGTAGGTCACACGGATGGCCTTGTAATTGTGGAACAGGAAAGCGGGGTTTGTGACCTTGGCTTTGTGGTAATATGTAATTAGGTCAAACATTGCGCTTTTTTCACCTTGGTGCGGTGGTGACCTTGGTATTGTGGCAACCTTGGAATTGTGGGACCTTGGAAATATGGTGTGTTCCAGAAGTCTCCAATTTTACCTACTTGTCTACTTTGTGAACCTCGTGAAGGTAATGTATTCAAAGGGGTTACTCGTGTCTTATTTTGAAAAATTACAGAGGTTCGACTTCCACTTCTACGTTTACTTTGCTTCTACTATTACTTTACTCTAGGGATAACTCAGACAACCATAAATGTGTTTTTACTCGTTCAATAATTGCATACACAATTGAATAGATTGCTAACTGCGTCTCACTTTTGGTGAAATGTCACATTGACTGGAAAGTGGCTTAATTAATACTAGTAAATATCACGAAGATCTGTAACTAACTCCGACAACAGGACGAATTCCAAAGCTAAGTTAAAATATAATTATATGCCTTTGTGTGTGAATGCAAATACACTTTTAAATTCTCTAAATGTACAGCTTGCCTTACCTTGTCATAGGTTCACTTAAAACAATCATTTCACTTTAAAATCTAATATAGTCATCTGCATTGGTTAAAACAGTCAATATTACACCATTTCGATTTATTCATAGAAATTATTTCTTTGTGTAAACATGTTATCCACAGGTAAATGCATTTATCGCCGAGTTCTATGTATTGTGTTATTAACTATATAATGTTTAAATATTCGGTTCATTTGGAGACTAATGTATAATTGACTGCTATTGTTTAATTAATTTATTATTTGGTTTTATTATAGTACATTGTACAATATATTTAAATGTTTTGTCTGGTGGCCTGTGCATTTGAATTAGCTATGGCAATTTTGAGGTTAATATAAATACAATTTTTCTTGTTTTACTAAAAAGATATTCTAAATTCAAACTTCATTAGCTTGGGATCATCCTAATTTAATTTAATTAGACCTTTGATTTAAGTTCCTTTTGTTACACCACATGGGTTACATCCATTAATAATTTCTACCTTATACTTAAATTGAATATTACCTTAGATAATCAGGTTCATAGTTCATTTGACCTCTACGTGTAATAGTTCATTTAATTTGTTTTTTATTATATTACAGTGAATTACTGTAGGCACTACCTTTTTAATTTAAACAAAGAATAATTGCAACCGTTTTTTACTTTTGGGGTTTACATTATTTGAATAAAAGTTTTGGTTTTGTTATGTATAACCTTTCTTTTACAGGAAACATCCAACTACCTATCTCATTGTATAATTACTTCTCCGTGTTGTGAGTTACCTTTCCTGTTTCGAGTTTTGAGGAAATGGCTTTTTTTTTGTATTTACTTAAAAACTCGTGGCGTCCAAATTTCTGTTCTTCGTTCTACATATATATCTTGGTTTCGTTTCTCTCTCGAACCTCAATGTTCCCCATGCATCCAAGTGTCCTCTAGCTGCTAGTCGTGGTGCCATTCTCCCCTCCTTCCTATTCCTATTTTCTTTTTTTTTTATTTTGCATACGTGCTCAATAGCTGTGCACGATACAAATTCTGGCGCCCAACGTGGGGCCCTCTGTAATAAATTCTTACTTTAACATTGAGGTATTGGTTTCGATTGCGTACTATTTGCTTTAGATTGTTTTTTGCTGTCTCAGGTTTAATTTAAACTCTCTTTCTTTGTCGCATATCTATTACCTTTACATTTCTGATACCTAATTCTTGTCATACGTCACCATGTCGACCAATTGGAAGATGGATGTAAATTGCTTATTTAAATTAGAACTGCAATATAAATTGATTTTCACGGGATTACCTAGTGATGTGCGTGTTGAACTCCTTCGTAAAATTGTTCGCAATGTTCTGATATTAGACTAACAAATCTTTCTGTATTGTCGATCACCATATACCCTTCGAAGAAGATGCTTTGACTATCGCTCATCGTGAGCTTACTGAATTTTTATCTATCGTTTACGGGTGATACCTCTCTTCCTTTCTACGTTTTCCTACGGCGACTTATTCCAGGGGAAAATCACGACTCTCCTACTTCTGGTCACCTTGGTGCAACTAAGACTGTTGCTAGCGTGTCTCAACATTACTATTGGCCTGCTCTTAAATCAGATGTTGCTCGTTACATGCATCAGTGTACCGTTTGCTCTGCTCATAAAGTGGAACAGTGTGCGCCACCTACTTTTGTTGCTCCTCGTTCCAAACCTACTAGGCCTTGGCCAGTGTTGTGTACTGACATAGTGGGTCCTTTGATTCGATCCTCCAAGGGACATGCTTACGTACTGGTACTGGTCTATATTGCTTTACTAAATTTGCTTTTTTCTTTCCTATGCTTCAAGCTACTGTTTCTACCGTTTGCCGCCTAATCGAAGATATGTTTTTCGTATGACATTCCACAGTACATTATTGGTGACAATGGTGTACAATTTCGCAGCAAGGAGTTTGCTAAGCTCTGTTCAGAATATCGTACCTTGGTCTTGTTTAATGCCAAATATCACCGTAGTACTAACCCCGCTGAAAGAATCAATAGAGTATTGAAAACTATGATCTCTTATATTGCTCAAAACCACCGCAAATGGGACGAAAATTTAGCAAAACTAGATTGTGCTATTAGGTCTGCTTAACATGACGTGATTGGGTGTTCTCCTTATTTTGCTGTCTTTGGGCGTGACTATTCGCTTTTTGGAGATCTACAAGGTCCTTCTATTCCTCAGGATATTACTTCGGCGGATCCTGAACGTGCTCCGCACGACGGTAAATTCACTCGTCAATTTGAGGCTATTCCCTCAAACATTGTCAAACGATTAGAGAAGGCGTATAACTGTAGGGAACAGTGTTATAATTTAAGACGAAGATCAGCTAAATTTAACTTGAATGATAAAATATGGCAACGATATTTCGTTTTGTCAGAAGCTTCACGGCATTTGAATCCTAAACTGGCTCCTAAATTTACTGGCCCCTATCGAATCAAAACCATTGTTTCTCCTTGGACTTAGTTGCAAACCTTCACACTACAAATAATCTATCCTTACGCTATCCTCGACGAAAGAGACGTAAATACCTGCATATCTCAAAAGATTTGTCTATAGATGCTGATTAATGCTTGTCTTGGTATATTCTGGTAGATTTACTACTTTTACAAACTCTTTCGTTGTTATCCTACACATTATCTTTCGCGCGGTTGGTTGGGCATAGTGGACTGGGCTGCTTATATGGAGACCTCTCCTTCGTCATACATGACCTTTACACCCGGTCCTTTTTTTCCTCCTGTCTGCATTTCTCCAAGGGTGTTCCTACTAATTTCCTCAGGGAGATTTTTGGAGACTTGCCCTTTTCATTTCACTTTACTATCTACTCTAGCGTCTTGCTTCACTTTACTGGATGAATGCTTGCATGAATGCAGCTAAGAGGAACGGGATGGGTCGTGTAAACGAAAAGCTACATCACTTACTATTACTTGGGCACTATCTTACTTGGCCCAGGAAGCTTAAGCCTCAGGAAATCCGAATGAGCCATTTAAAACTTGCCACATGTTGGATTTAAAAAATATTCCGGTATCTCCTCTTGCAAAAGATCCAACATCCACCTTCGCCAGAAGTACAATGGAAAGAAACTCTTTGTAATTGTGGAATAATGAACCCGAGTTACCTGGACTTCAAATACGCATATGTTTTCCGTCAATAGCTGAGATACAATTTGGAAAATTCCATTTATAAGCAAATTCTGCTGCTTTTGTTTAAAATCAACGGTATTTGAGTCTTTTAAAAAAAATGGCACCAATTTGGTTTTCAACAATACCAGTGTATTTTTTGCTGTAGTACTGAAATCACAATGACTTATTCGAAATTCGAATGATCTTAAGGACTCACCAGTGGCATACAACAAAATTAATTATCAATAAATACCAAACCAAAAAGTCTAGTGAATTATGTACCTACCTCACTACCTCAAAAGTTACTGCTAATTTTTCTTGTGATATAATCGGTTTCCTCACTTGATTGCTAGGTTGTACGGTCCTTTTTCTAGCAACGATAATGAAAACTCAAACTGGTCATGATCACGAAATTTAATTTCGTTATTTTTTAAATGTCTGCTGATTAATATTTCAAAAAATCCCTCAGTAGCACGATTTTTAAAAATTTTATTAACAAGATATTTTTTTGTCATTTCCAGATCAGAAAAACTAATATTGTCTTCATTTTCTTCGTCTAACAGAAGAGAAAATGTTATTGTTATGAACCATTATGTTCTCCATGTTGAATTAATTTAAACTTCCAGATTTAAATAATATATAATAATTAAATATAAGAACGTAGAGTATAACTCACATGGTTTCTAGAATAAATCAGAAAGTATACAGAAAATTTATTGGTGATCATCTGGTCACAAAAAAAACAGATGAGTCGCCACATGTCGTGTTTTGCCAATCATGGTACAAAAAATGTGCAACGACATGTCGTTATGACCTCTGGTCACAGCGACCTGTCGCGCCTTGGCAACCGTACCTTTACCACGACTTGAACCTTCTTTTTCGATGGAAATAGCTTGTAATCGACGTCCGTCCTACTTTACTTTAATTTTTTCTTCGTAGGTGTACTTTATAAATTTTTTAACATTGAATAAATTATCGATTACGTCCGTTTCTAATACAAATACTACAGAAGAAAACAAATATAACGCTTATAACAACGCGAAAACTTTAAGAGTTTGGTATACAGAAAATTCTATACCGATACGGGAGCGAACAAATCGTCAAAATCGAACAAATAACAATTCTGTGGTTAGGATTACACAAAATGCAAAACAGTAGGTAGGTTTGGAGAGTTCTGAAACCACCAACACCTTAAGGTTCCACCAAAACAAGGTTAACACATTGTCAAGGCCCTACATGTCCAAGATTGCTCAATATCGACGTCATGCGTGTCTCACACATTTCCGAGGTCTCGTAGTTATCCACTTTTCAAAGGTTACACAATACGAAAATAATTCGTGTAATTTTAACAAATATGAAAATTTTCATATACAAATTTAATTATATCTAACTTATTCTACGTCCTACAGGAAAACTATAAACAAAAATGGATTATATGACCCAAAATACATGTGGATTCACCAGTTTTATGGTTTATGTTGAAAAATTAAATCTCAACCACCACGCTGAAATTCACCATAACCTGGTTTCACAACATTTATGCTTAAACCACATCTAGAATGTTAAATTTAAGTTTTAATACTTCCTAATCACACTATTACGTAAGTTTATAACATAATATTTGTTTAATATCACTTTTAAACTTAATATGTTCTATCAATCTTATTAAATCTGTTCTGAATCACAGTTTTTAACATGTGCTTTTACTCTTATTACGTTGATTGATAAAATATAATTTCTTTTTGTTTTAGAATAGAAACATATTATGGTACCAGACTAGAATATCCTCAGACAAAATGGATTACATGCATTTTATAGATGAAAATACATATTTTTACTATTCCGAAGATGCTCGGAAAATATTATAATGAAGAAATCTGTTGTTCAGCTATGACTACACTTTTACACTTATGAAATTTGATTTAATTAGCTAACAACATGCCCTATAATCACATTTGTACTTAGTTTTATGTTACTTTGTTCTTATACAATTTGCGCTTTACATATACGCTTAGTCAATTCCAATGCAATTAATTTATGATTAATGTAGCTTTTAATCTGAGCTTATATCTCTCTTACGATGATATTTAGCTTAACAAATATCATCTCAACACACACGCGTATATATTTAAGTATTTATACATATAAATAACAAAATATTTACCATGTACTAATCTATGACCATAAATAGAATGCACCCAACATTCACGATCGCTCTTCTTGACTATTCTTTTTTTCGTAGAATTGTAGTAACTCTCGATAACATTTGAGAAAACACAACTCACACAGATTGTCCGATAGTCAGCCAGTCTACAGACCAACAACAAACCAAACAGTTTAGTTTCGCAGGTATGCGTGGATACACCTCAACTAGACTAAACTATCGGCCAATACTTTAGTCTGTAGTGTGCAATTAGCCTAATATAAACTAAAACTGTTAAGTGCAGTGTACCTGAATACCTGTAAGTACATGAATGTATCACAGAGTGGTACTTTAGTTAATAAATATTCAATATTGTGAAGTTATTTCCTGTTGAAATTCCTATGTACATATATGCAGGCTGCTGGCATTGACTGAAACTTTTCAACTTGTGGAAGATTATACCTTGATGAAGCAAAAGAAAAATATTTTAAGTACACACACGGACTGTGTGTCATGAAAACTAAGTGGTGGGTTCAATTTAATCTTTGCAATTGGCTTTAGGTTGTTGTATTAAAAAGATTGGCGGAGCAAAATATAATAAATCAAATGAAAGTTCTTTTTATAACACTGACAGTAACAAAAAAGGTTCCTGTAAACACGGATCCGAAAAGGTTTTTTCAAGCTAGAGCCTTTTGAAGATGGCTTTCGGTTTATAGCTCCAGAACGACTCCAGCGCTATCGCAACCAATTTGGAACCTAAATCTCTGTCAGTAAAGTCAATTATTTGAAACCACTGACCAAAGCTCACATCCCATAATTTTCTGTCTTAATTCCTACATATTTGCTACTGGTCTTTCTTAAACGATCGTTTTAGATAGCCCGATAAGTAGTAAAGGATTCAAATCTGGTGACCTTGCAGGCCATGACTGAGGTCCACCTCGTCCAATCCATATTTGACCAAATTTATGATAACGGTAATTTCTTACATCTAATCTGAAATGAGAAGGAGCTCGATCATGCATTAGTCACAAATTATTTCTTAATACACGGGGACCAGCAATTCTGGTAAATCATTTTGAAGATACAGAAGATAGGTTTCCCATTTAACCTTAGTGGTAGAAAAAAAGGTCCTATTAAATAATCGTCTACAATACCAGCCCATTCATTTAAATTAAATTGTTGTTGACGACGAGATTCAAGAAAAGCATGGGGATTTTCGCCAACCCAAACATGCGTATTATGAAAATTTACAATACCGTCTAAAACTTGCCTCATCGGCAAACAACACTAAATTATTCAACTGACGATTTTCGACATTTTTGAATAAAGCATTAAGCAAAATTCTAGCCGAGGAAGATAATCCTCAAGCGTTGACAATGCTTGTACCCGTTTAACGTGGTAGGGCTTCAACTGTTCGTGAAGTGCTCGCCATACTGCCAAATTTGACGAGTCCAAACGGTTTGCGATTTCTCGCATAGTTGAGCCTGGATTTTCTTCTAATGCACGTAAGACAGCTTCCTGCTATTGGGGTGTTCTTAACGTTCGTGATCTCCGGTTAGTAACGGTTACGTTAAACGAACCCATAAAAGTTACTAAAGAGAAGCAAATAAAATACAGTCTAACCTAATAAATACCTGTTTACTGTAACCTAGGATCAATACTTTCTATCAGGGACGCGGCGGTTTGGAAAGGCACCGGGATACAATGTCCGTGCTTCAACAGCATTTATCATTAACCGAAACGTAACTGTCGCTTTACTATCCCTTATTTAAATTATTACTGACTTAAGCTAAACTGACAGATACACGACAATACTTGCTCTTAGAATAGAACTCATTGTTTACCCTGTCTTAATTTGTGTTTTGCTCATTTCTGAAGAAACGGTGATATTTAGCGACTCTTACTTACTAAAATAACCTTTTTATGTAACAGGTATGGGTGGATTATAATCTGGTGTCAAATAGCAAAAAATCGAAATGTTAGAAAAATGGGGCCTAATTTACCCAATTACCCCCTTGATACGCACGCTCCTGGATAAAGCTAGCATTGCTCAGTGGTCTCAAATAATTAGCGGTACTGACAGAAATGCATGTTCCAAATTTGGTTGCTATAGATGCGGCCATTCCCGAACTATAAACCGTAAACCAGTTTTTAAAAGCTTTAGCTCCCTGAAGCGGCGTTTTCTGACCTGTGTTGACAGGAACTTTTTTTAATTTTCACTTGAAGTATGCATTCCCAAGTTTTTGCCGTATATTTGAGAAACATCCAGTATACACATTTTTTTTAAGTTCTCTAAAAGTCTAGTGTTTCAAAAATCAGACGTAACGAATGCTTAAATGATTGTGATATCAAATCTTTCGTGCAATACTAAAATCTAATAAGTGAACTTACTAGAAAAACGAGATTTCTATACCACGCACTCGGGAGGTTGATGACCTACTTACTAATGTCTTTAGAATTGTAAGTTACTACTTTTAAAAATCTGAGATTTTTTAACGATACTGCCAAATTTATAAAATAAGACACTGGAATGCAATTTTTACAAGCGAAAACACAATTAATCAACATACCTACTCTTTTCAAATAGTTTCTTTTGCAAAAGGAAAATCTAGTATGTCTACTCACAGACACTATTTCAAACCAAAAAAATATCTTAATATACTAATTTAATATCACCATATTTTACAATAGACCTAGTATATCTACTTACTAGCGCGTTATCATTCAGGTAGGATGATCGTCGCACCAACTGAAATGAATATTATTGGACCTAAATAAAACAGTAAAGTGGCGGTGAATAAGTGCTTCTTTGTTCTATGAAAAAATAGATGTTTACTTAACTAAATAGAAAAGATGATAACTTGCTTGACGAATGTATATCTGCGGTGACAAGCGCAGCGAGCTCCAGCAAAGATACAAGATGATTTTTTCTTACAACGTGTTAAATACAAAACGTTTACTAATATTCATAACTTTGTTTTAACAGGATACGTCAACGAAAAAAGCGGCAATCTACAAAAAAAATTGTTTTAATTTTATATTAAGTAAATGTATTTACAACCTTTTTTTAGTTTTTTAAATGACGCTTCATTTTATAAAAATTTAATTCTTTTCAGAAAAATACATCTTCCCACTCCCTCGCCAGAAAACGACTGACCAAAATCCTGACTATGTACCCGAAGAAAAAGAAAATAGAGTACCGAACTTTTTTAATCTTGATAAATTGTTAGAAAAGGTAGTCATTATTTGTTATAGATAAGTCACACAGACGTTATGAATATGGTGAGGATTATCCAAAATTAGGTCGATGGAAATATTTAAGCTGTCGTGACAACTATTTTAACGTTCAACATCTTAAAGACATTTTGGAGATTCCATGTCATAAACCAGAATCAGTCGAGAGGGAAGTAACATCATTGCCACATGAATTATTAAACTCTACTGGCAAAAAAAAATTAATATCATCAGTACTGCAACAACAATGCAACCAATGTCGGGAAGCCATAAATGTAAAGAAGTTAAGGAAAAACAAAAAAGTACTACTACTGATGAAGAATTTTGATGCCGAACAGTAAAATATATTCTTCCCTTTTCATTCGACCTACAACAATATGGATCTAAATGTAATTCCAGAAAAACATTCTAATATAAAGGAGGAGTCAAATCAAGTTTATAAGACTATGCTTGGAAGATAATTACTTTCCGACCTTAGTATTTATCAGCTTTGGGGAGACTATGAAAAAACTTGTGCATGTTCAGTAACTTATGAAGCATATCTCAAGGTTTTTCAAAAAGAAAACATAGGGTTTTCAAAGCCATCCCAGGATAAATGTTTATATAAAGAACATATAAATAAAATAACTTGCGACCAACAACGAAATAATGAAGAAATAGGAATTATGGAACACCGTACTGAACAGTGTGAAACGTGTCAAAAATATGCAGAGCACAAGAAAAGATACACTTCTGTTCGCAAATTATATCACCATGACGTAAATAAAACTTGGGATGTTAATGTCGACTTGTTTGCTGTAGATATGCAAAAAATATTAATTGTACCAAAAATGATGAAAAAACAATTTAATGACGAAACAACGCACATTATATTTTGTGCTGATAACTGTGCAGCCCAAAACAAAAATTGGACGCTGTTTAATTCGTGCGTACTTTTTGTAAATGAAGATTGGGGCCCTGAAACAATAAAATTCCGATTTTTTGAATCAGGACTCTCATTTATGAAGGACGATGCACTTCACGGAGCCATTTAGAAAAAGTGGAACAAAACAAAAGAAGTTCTTAATTTTGAAGATCTAATTAATTAAATTAATAAAAAGTTCTTGCTAAAATGCAAAAGTAATTGACCTTCACGCATCAGACTTCTTAGATTTTGAAAACAAGGTGTCAATAACATTCTGTTACTAGCTAATGTAAGAGAATGTCAATTTAGAAAAGGAATCTTTATTTTTAAAGTCAGAACTGGAAAACACTGATTTAAGAGAAGTCAAATTCCTGAAGCCAAAGTTTAAACATGATAATATCAAGGAGTATATAATAAGAAGAGGCGCAACGGTATAGGATTTTGTGTAATAGGCGTATGTTGGGTTGCCTAATCGAATTTTCTCTAATGAATTATAAACGGGTGGTTACGTAAAGTAGTTTGCTTTAGCAGGTAGTTGAAAAACAAGATTTGGTTTACCTGCTGGGTGCTTCATTGTTGTTATGTTGCCGAATATGGTTTCTGCGATACTTGAGATTTATTTCAGTGGGCTAACTATCAAACATTTTGACGTATTTGTACAATTTAAGCGCATATTAGCACCTCGTATTTACTTTATTACAGGTATTAAAAATATAATTGTGATTTTCCTACTTACTGGAAAATCAATAAAAATACTTATCTATATAAATTACGATTATATAATAATAAAAATAATATATTTCCCACAGGAATACGGAATTACACGTTATAATTACTAAATGAATTTGTACAAGCACACCACTAATGAAAAATAGAAATAACAAATAAAAAATAATTGCTGCACTATTTATTAAAACAAATGAAACTAATTCTAGAAATTAGCAAAATATATAGACAATAAGAAATATAATTATAACCTTTGTAACAGTTTAATTTAAAAGAGTTTAGGTAAAAGGTAATTCAATACAAATGCATACACAAGGAAACTGGTTAAAATGAACAACATATATAGAAAAACAGAATTGTTAACTACTTGAAAATTCGTCTGATAACATGTAGTTATGTTTGTACGAGCAGGTTCATTCGCGGGTTTGTCAGATTCTAATTAACTTTTTTCCAGCCAGAATTAATTTTTAAACATATTGAAAATAAAAAAAATGATTTCCCTTTTATTGCAACTTCATTATAAGTACACATACACATAACTGGCCATTAATTAAAATCGTTCAATAAGAAATGTATTTTTTAAATAAATATGAATATTTTCAATTCTAAGGAAATAAGAAAACCTACAGGTATTCATTGTTGTAATACGACTTTTGTTTGATGTGCCAGCAAGGAGTGGTACAGGTAATAATATTCAGGTACTATGAGTCATTTAAAAATTTAAAATAAAAGTACAGCTGACAACAATGACTACGTTTACACGAAAAAATAACACAGGTTTTAACAACATCGGTTTTATTAATAACGGTTTCCAACGGCTGTTTACACGGACGTAATAAAGTGGTGTTATTAACACCAGTTTAAAGTGTGCGACTTAAACGGTGTTATATTAACCACAATTCTGTGTGTTAACATTGAACACTACTACCAATAGTAAATAATGAAATTTACCAATTGACTTTTATGTAGTCAAATGTCTTAACCTTACATTTTACCGCGCTATTATTCTCGTCTCATTGTTTATATATATATATATATATATATATATATATATATATATATAATTGAAATGTTAAAATATTTATTATTATAAGATTAAATATTTCAATTGGGGATAGGGTTCAAGGATTTAGTTGAAGATGAAAATTTTTTTAATATAAGAAATATCCTATATGTAATTTAATTTAACGTATAAAATTTGCTCTGAATAGAATTTGCTTTCTAACGCATGCGTTAATGAACTTTAAGTGAAAATAAGTAAAGCTGTCAAAAAATGTCAAATAATTAAGAAACTTAAATGTTTGCATCCAAAATGAAAATTTAGAAAAAGAAAAGGAAATAATTAGCTTCACAGGTGTTTACACAAGTAAATAATTGAAATTCTTAATTAATAACATAAAACAAATATAAATTGCAGTGAAATACCAATAAACAGGGTTATAAAATTTTTTTTTTAAAACTCACATATACAGTCCTTCCTGTCGATTGAATGATGTCTTCAAGCTTCAGCTGGATGCAGGCGATGTTCCCTCGGCTACAGTTGTTTGAAATATCCAACTGCTATCTCGGTTCTCGAAGACACCAACTTCCAAGCTTCAAGATGTTTTCTTTCCAAAAACGGCAACCTCCAAACACTTATTTACTATGGTAACTTTTATTTAAAATGGTTTTAAATCTTTGTGAGTGATATCGTTTAAAATGTATTATTAAGTATCCAAGATTTTTGTTAACACACTTTTATTTTAGTTACCGAAAATAATATTTATTTAAGAGGAATTGACCGGATAAATAAAACAAACTTTGACCAAATAAAAATGGAGTTTAATTTGGTATATAAGAATTATTTTAAATCGGAAAACCCGAAAACAAATTTACACAAAATCGTGACATCAACTAATCGTACAGAAATTATTTTATTTAACAACGACAGGTATCGGTGACCGAACTATTTAATTTTAACCGAAGATATAAAAACAAGTGCTCTCGAAATTATTCGTAACGTAAACTTTCTCGACGATAATAAATTAGGTTATGTAAATACAAATTTAGCGACACTGTTTTAACTCTTTTCACTTTTTGAACAAA
Organism: Vesta saturnalis; assembly: GCA_036346205.1. NCBI lineage: Eukaryota > Metazoa > Arthropoda > Insecta > Coleoptera > Lampyridae > Vesta > Vesta saturnalis. The sequence goes on from JARFJB010001703.1 coordinate 851,697, forward strand.
TTCTAGAGAGAGAATGATTTCTTGAGCGCATGCTTTTATAGGTTTCTGGTTGCTACAGAGATTTCAATTTTTTTACAGCCATTTTGCAAAATTTACAAGGAATGTGATTGGACAATCAAAATTATGAATTGTACATAAATGGAATTTTGGCCGTAACTTTCTTATACATGGTCGGAAATGAAAATTAAAAACGGAAATGAAAACTACATGAAATTTCGAATACAAGGACACCTAACAAGCAATAATTCCTAATACTAATAAACGAAACAACTTAATCTAATCAAATTAAGCTTTTAACTATTTACACTTACAAGCTACACTAAAATTACTTGCGAAAATGGAATTCTGAGGACAATTTACATAAGAAAACATATCTTTTATATTCGAAACATATAATTTAATGAAAATTTTAAACTTTTGTAAATTTGTCTAGAATTCGCCTCAGATTTAGCAAAATTTTGCGGATAAAAACACTGTATCCTTATAAAAACTTATTTATATGGAAAAGGAACATCTATAATTTGCTTTAAGAGCAAAAACTAAATCTAATAATGTGGAAAAAGTATAAAATTATGAAGAAAAACTAAAATTTACAACGTAACCATACTTAAATTTAAATGTGAAATTAAATCATATTAAAAAATGTCTTTAACACATAAACTGTTATGTTTAAGGTTTGTACAACTTGTCTTTATTGTTCTCACTACTTATTTGCAATGCATAATGTTATTCAGTCTTGCATTGAAAAAGTCTCATCGTCTAACACTTTTCTAGGATTTTTGCACTATAAAATGTACGGCACTATAAATGTTTGTATGCCATAATGTTTTAAATGTTTTTCTTCTTGTGAATCAAGTATTATAATTTTTGTCACTAATTCACTAACAAAAATGTGTGCGAAAATTGTTTATACTGTCCATATTATAACCCTTTTAGTAAATTCTTGTATTTCCTGCCTTTAAAAACTAAACATACACTATCCCTAACATAATCCTAACTACATAGTCCATGTTTAAACACCTGTGAAATGTCTACTTGCCAAATTACCTTTGAAAAATTGAATTTTATTGTAAAAATTGCACTACTAAAATGACTCTACGAAAATGGTGATATTTAACATCCTTGACAATTTTGGTAGCAGCAAATTGCTTTTTATGATGAAACCAAACTTAGCAAATGATATTCAGATCAATTTATACCAAATAAATTTATTTTAAACCCAACGTGAACCACATTTATGTAAAATTGTGTCTCGCACTTGTATCGAGCTAGAAATTACCCCTTTTTATGACCCAAATGTCATGTAAGCTGTCTGATACTTCTATTACCTCTTTCTAAACATCTCAATATATATATATATATATATATATTTATATATATATATATATGTGGTTGCTACCAACGTAGTTTATTATTTATAAAGTAGAATACAAAATTAAATTTCTTAGGTTAAGAAATTACAGAAACCAGAGCAGGGGAAAATAAGCGACAATAATTCCGTTTAAAACCGATGTTATATCATACGAGTGTTTACACGTTTTCTAACACCGGCTTTAGTTACGCTACACCATTCTCCAACAGGTGTAGCGTTACTAAAACCTGCTTTAATAAAACCGGTGTTATTAAAACCTGTGTTATGTGTCCGTGTAAACGTAGTCAGTGCTGCTTAACAATTGAAAGAAATCGTTGATGTTATCTGTAAATGGTTCTTTACTTATATTAAGATTAGTTCGGTTCCCTGATGTGTAGAGGGATCGACGAAAACATCCTAACGGCCGGAACTTTCTTACTTACGCTTAAAATCGAAGGATTGCGCCTCTTCCTATTATATACTCCTTGATAATATGTTACCCAGGTATCTACTGCTAGGAGCATAAACAAAGAAAAAAAAAATAAAATCATTAAGGAACTGATTAGTCATATGCCACCAAAAAAAAAACAAATATTTTGGAAGTAACTCCCAGTCTCAGAAAGTGCTATTGACCACAGTAAATCAACAACTGTTTTGGCAGAAGATCAGTAACCTTTACTTACATGTACCTTAGAATACAAAAAGTGTTATTTTTATGTAAACATGTTTTTTAATTATGTAAATTGTTAATGAAAATTATATTACAAGATATAAAGCTAACTAGTCTTAATTTGTAAATTCTTCGAACTTCCAGAGTAAAAAATAACTTACTACATATTTTAAGTGTAAAATTCTAAATTAGTAAATAACGAAACTAGATTTTTCAGTTGTAGACAAAACTTGCTAGACTTCTGATATGTAAATATTTCGAACATATTAAAAAAAACATGATTTTAGTATTTAAAAATTATTATTAATTTTATTAAATACATAAATAAAAAGTTTACCTCGAGTAAGATTTGAACCTACGACCTATACTTTGCTAGAGTACCGCGCTAACCAACTGCGTCATCAAGGTTCAAGCCCCAATCGATGTAAATTTTGTCTTTATGTATGTAGAACTGATGTAAATTCTAAATATAATAAATTCGTTCATAACAAAAACTTATAATAATGATTTTAGTATGTTAATTATTTAAAAATTTTGAGAATGCAGCATTGAAGCTTGAGTAGTTGATATATTAAGTTTTAAATTTCAAGTTTGTATCTTAATAAATAAAAAAAGTTATGCAAAATTTGATCTATAAAATCTTATTTTATTGATTTCCTAAAACCCGCTAATCTCGACTTACTAGGTTTTTATTTCGCACGGAATAAGTGTGCTCTTAAAAACAAAGGTGTAACGTTTAACCATAACAATGTTGTTTTTCTAAGAGGACGCTGCTTGTGATAATTACATGTTTCAAAATCTAACACTTAGACAATATTAAAAATAAATTATAACACAAAACTACTGTTAATTTACCAAGATCTAATTTATATTAAATCCATTTGAAAGTTCGATGCATGATCATATTTACCTATAAATATTAACACAGCAGTACATACTTAGGCACTGTGAACAATATTATTATAAATTAAATTATACCAACAAAAATACACCTAAAAATTAAACACTAATCTACTCATAATTATTGTGTGTATAATCACATTAATGGCATTTATATTTATAACTTGCGGAGTGCTTCCTAAAATGATTTTTTAAATTATATTTGTGATTTGTTCCATAATCACATTGGTCGCATTTAAATTCATAACTTAAGGAGTGTTTTTTAAGATGAATTTTAAAATTACTTTAATGATTTGTTTCATAAACACATTGGTCACATTTCAATTCATAACTTGAATAGTGCTTTTTAAGATGAATTTTAAGACTATCTTTATGATTTGTTACATAATCACACTGGTCACATCTGAATTCTTTACTTAAAGAGTGTTTTTTTAGATGAATTTTAAAATTACTTTTACCATTTGTTCCATAATTACATTGATCACATTTGAATTCTTTACTTAAAGAGTGTTTTTTAAGATGCAGTTTCAAAGCACCTTTGTGATTTGTTCCATAATCACATTGCTCACATTTGAATTCTTTACTTAGAGAGTGTTTTTTTAGATGCATTTTAAAATTACTTTTATCATTTGTTCCATAATTACATTTATCACATTTGAATTCTTTACTTAAAGAGTGTTTTTTAAGATGCAGTTTCAAAGCACCTTTGTGATTTGTTCCATAATCACATTGTTCACATTTGAATTCTTTACTTAGGGAGTGTGTTTTAAGATGAATTTTAAAATAACTTTTATCATTTGTTCTATAATCACATTGATCACATTTGAATTCTTTACTTAAAGAGTGTTTTTTTAGATGAATTTTAAAATTACCTTTATGATTTGTTCCATAATCACATTGGTCACATTTGAATTCTTTACTTAAAGAGTGTTTTTTAAGATGCAGTTTCAAAGCACCTTTATGATTTGTTCCATAATCACATTGGTCACATTTCAATTCATAACTTGAATAGTGCTTTTTAAGATGAATTTTAAGACTACCTTTATGATTTGTTACATAATCACACTGGTCACATTTGAATTCATAACTTGAATAGTGCTTTTTAAGATGAATTTTAAGACTACCTTTATGATTTGTTACATAATCACACTGGTCACATTTGAATTCTTTACTTAAAGAGTGTTTTTTAAGATGCAGTTTCAAAGCACCTTTGTGATTTGTTCCATAATCACATTGTTCACATTTGAATTCTTTACTTAGAGAGTGTTTTTTAAGATGAATTTTAAAATAACTTTTATCATTTGTTCCATAATCACATTGATCACATTTGAATTCTTTACTTAAAAAGTGTTTTTTTAGATGAATTTTAAAATTACCTTTATTATTTGTTCCATAATCACATTGTTCACATTTCAATTCTGTACTTAAAGAGTGTTTTTCATGATGAATTTTAAAACTACCTTTGCGATTTGTTCTATAATAACATTGGTCACATTTAAATTCATAACTTGAATAGTGTTTTTTAAGATGAAGTTTCAAAGCACCTTTATGATTTGTTCCATAATCACATTGTTCACATTTGAATTCTTTACTTAAAGAGTGTTTTTTAAGATGAAGTTTCAAAGCACCTTTGTGATTTGTTCCATAATCACATTGATCACATTTGAATTCTTTACTTAAAGAGTGTTTTTTAAGATGAATTTTAAAATAACTTTTAAGATTTGTTCCATAAACACATTGTTCACATTTGAATTCTTTACTTAACGTGTGTTTTTTATGATGAATTTTAAAATTACATTTGCGATTTGTTCTATAATCACATTGGTCACATTTAAATTCATTACTGGGAATGTGTTTTAAAACATGATTTTTTAAACTTTTTTTCCACTTTGATACAAAATCGCAATGGTTACACTTATATTTAAAATTCCCACTGTGTTTTAAAACGTCATGTTTAAAATTTTTTTGCATTATTGTTGAACTATTAAATTTACTTTCACACTGTATGTTTGTAATGTGTTCGATACTGTTTTCATTTCTATATGCTTCACTTGAGCTAAGAACTTTTACTTCCTTCTTAATATTCACGTTATCTGTAAAAATAGTGTTAAATTTGTACTACTTCAACGGTAATTAATTTTACCTTGTATTAGATCAGTATTTACTATGAGATGTTGGGTTACAAGTGAACTTATTCCTTCTTCCTCTTCTGGTTCGACTTTAACAAGTTTCATATCAATCTCATAAGACATTTCGAAGAATTCGTGTTTCTTAAAGATACACTTTATACCAAACTTAGGTCAAAGAATAAGCATTCGCATTCGCATAAGTGCAACACCTTACCAAATTATTCAGGACGCAGTAATAAACATATATGGTGTTGCCAACAAAAGTAACTACATTTAATTATACATGGGTTTGGTACGGTGCATCCCATCCCGGCGATTGATATCCCACTATTGAATTCGATACAAAACTGGAATGCGCGCTCTACGTTTGTTTTTGTGAGACGCGGCTCAAAACCGAATGCAAGTATCAACACCGAAAGGCCACGAAATTACGTTTACCGCCTTGTCCAAAAAGAAATAGCCATGTTGCTTATCACTTGGATTGTGCATTCGTACTAATATTAATTGGACACGTGATCTGAGAGGGCACACTTTCCTGGTCACCAGATCGATAATATTCATTTCAGTTGGTGCGACGAACATGCTAGATCAACTATAACGCACTAGTAGTAGACATACTAGGTTTCTCTATTGTAAAGTAAGGTGATATTAAATTGGTATATTAAGATATTTCTTGGTTTAAAATAATGTGTCTTCAAGCAGACATACTAGAGTTTTCTTTTGCAAAAGAAACTATTTCAAAAGAGTATGTTAATTAAATTGTTTTTTCGTTTGTAAAAATGGCATACCAGTGTCTTATTTAGTAAATTTGACAGTATTGTTAAAAAATCTCGGATTTTTGAAAGTAGTAACTTACAATTCTAAAGACATCAGTAAGTAGGTCTTCAACCTCCCGAGTGCGTGGTATAGAAATCTCGCTTTTTTTATTCGATTTTTGTAATGCACGAAAGATTTGATATCACAATTATTTAAGCACTCGTTATATCTAATTTTTGAAACACTAGACTTTAGTAAAAAAATTGTGTAAGAATCAAATAGTACTAAATTTAATTCGACAGCAACTTTAAAATTTTGGCTTTTAGGATTGATTGTCATGTATAAGATTAGTATCCGAGTAAATCTTAATAGCTATGTACGGTTTTTCTTAATTTGTACAATATATATAATTTTTGGGATATCTACTCTTTTTCATTTATTATGATTTGTTCCGCCTAAAGCGAATTGCAAAGATTCAGTTGAATCCACGCGCTAAGTTTTCATGACACACAATCCGTGTGTGTGCTCAAAATATTTTTCTTTTGCTTCATCAAGGTATAATCTTGCACAAGTTGAAAAGTTTCAGTCAATGCCAGTAGCCTGCATATATGTACATAGGAATTTTAACTGCACAACATTAAATATTTTTAACTAAAGTATCAGGCTGTGGTACATTCATACAGTGCTAGTCAAAAGTCCCCTCCCCCCTTGTATCTTTTGAACGGTTTTACTTATACTAATGAAATTTGGAGGGTAAATATAAACGGATATAAGCTACTCAACTAGTCATGACAAGTGACGTAACAGTCATATATGATGACACAGGGTCGCAGTGACCAATAATTTTAAATAGTACCTTAAGGCAAGTGACATCTCGTTTGAAAGGTATTAAAGTTACCTATTCAGTAATACTAATTTTGTTAGGGTTTAGGTTGATTTTGATAGAAAAATTAAATAAATACTAAAATTATCGTTTGGCATTTAATGAATCAAGATTCAAGGACCAATTCTTGTAGTAAATGTTGGAAATGTGCTCCACTTAATTCCTGACAGTAATGCATCCTATTGCTAAACTCTTGTCGTACTAGTTCAAATGTGTCTGCGGAACTTGCTCTACATTCTTCAACAATTCTTTGTTTCAAAATGTGCATACTACCAGGTGCTGTAGCGTAAACCTTAGATTTTAAGTACCCCCACAGAAAAAAATCTAATGGTGTCAGGTCTGGTGACCGAGCTGGCCATTCTATCGAACCTCGTCCGATAGAATATCTTCCAAAATTTCAAGAATTAATGGTTCAATTGCGTTTAGTAATATCTCCAGATACACTTAACCGGTTAATTTAGCATTGAGAAAAACAGGTCCAACTATGTGGTTTCCCAAAATACCTGCCCAAACATTTACTTTTTCTGGAAATTGAGTATGTTTTTCACGAAAGATTTGCGGGTTTGTGTCACTCCAATGTTTCACATTTTGTGTGTTAACGTTTCCATTGAGGAAGAAAGTACTTTCGTCACTAAAACAAATTGATTTTATGTAGTCTGGGTGTTGGATAATTTGATTGGACATATTTTCACAGAATTCTAATCTTCGGTCGGGGTCATCATCTGAAAGTTGGTGCACCATTTTTAATTTGTATGGATGAAATTTGTTTTTTTGGCCAACACTCTACGTACTGTCCTTTGACTGACTTCACAGATGGACGCAACTTGGGCTGTAGAAGTAGGATGTACTACCATTTCTGCAATTATGTCGATTTTTTTGTCGTCACTAATTGTTGGTCGACCAGATCGTTTGACATCTTGAACACTACCGGTTGCTTTAAACTTCTGAAGAAGTTCCTTCAAATAAGTCCTCGATATAGGGCGATCGGGGTACCCCTCATTAAAAAGACGTTCCGCTGCATGGAAATTGTTTCTACATTATTAAGATAGCTGCTACTTTGTCGGCTACCGTACGTACCATTTTGTCTATGTAGACACTTAAACGTCGCGTTAAAGAATAATTAAACTGAATAGTCAAGGTATAAAAACTTATCAAAGTAAAAACAACGAGAGAATTAAAAAACGTCAACTTTTTTGACAATTAACCATAGGCAGACTTTACAATCTTGATTAGTTAAATGCCAAACTATAATTTTAGTGTTTATTTAATTTTTCTATCAAAATCAACGTAAACCCTACCAAAATTAGTATGACTGAGTAGGTAATTTTAATACCTTTCAAACGAGATGTCACTTGCCATAAGGTACTATTTAAAATTATTGGTCACTGTGACCCTGTGACGTCATATATGATTATTACGTCACTTGTCATGACTAGTTGGGAATCTTATATCCGTTTATATTCACCCTCCAAATTTCATTAGTATAAGTAAAACCGTTCAAAAGATACAAGAGGGGGAGGGGACATTTAACTAGCACTGTATACTTACAGGTATTCAGGTACATTGTACTTAACAGTTTTAGTTTATATTAGGCTAATTGCACACTACAGAATAAATTATCGGCCGATAGTTTAGTCTAAGTTGGGTTGTATCCACGCACACGTGCGAAACTAAACCGTTTAATTTGCTGTTGGTGTGTAGACTGGCTGACTATCGGGCAGTCTGTGTGAGTTGTGTTTTCTGAAATGTTGTCGAGAGTTATTGCAACTATTCTATGAAAAAAAAACAATAATCAAGAAGAGCGATAGTGAATGTTGGATGGATTCTATTCATGGTCATAGATTAGTACATGGTAAATACTTTTTTATTTATATGTATAAATACTTATATATATATATATATATATATATATATATATATATATATATATATATATATATATATATATATATATATATATATATATGTTGAGATGATATTTGTTAAGCTAAATATCAGCGTAAGAGAGATATAAGCTCAAGTTAAAAGCTACATTAAACATAAATTAATTGCATTGGAATTGAGTAAACGTATGTATAAAGCAAGAATTGCATAAGAACAAAGTAACATAAAACTAAATACAAATATGATTATAGGACATGTTGATAGCTAATTAAATCAAATTTCATAAGTATAAAAGTGTAATCATAGCTAAACAATAGATTTCTTCATTATAATATTTTCCGAGCATCTTCGGAATAGTAATAATATGTATTTTCATCTATAAAATACATGTAATCCATTTGTATGAGGATATTCTAGTCTGATACCTTAATATTCTAAAACAAAAAGAAATTAAATTGTAGCAATCAACGTAAGAAGAGTAAAAGTACATTTTATGATTGTAAATCAGAACAGATTTAACAAGATCCATAAAACTTATTAAGTTTAAAAGTGAAATTAAACAAACATTATGTTATAAACTTACATAATAGTGTGATTAGGAAGTGTTACAACTTAAATTAACATTCTAGATGTGGTTTAAGCATAAATGTTGTGAAATCAAGTCATGGTGAATTTAAGAGTAGTGGTTGAGACAAAACGTTTCTACATAAACCGTAAAACTGTTAGAAACTGGTGAATGCACATATATTTTGGGTCCTAGAATCCATTTCTGTTTATAGTTTTCCTGTAAGAATTAGAATAAGTTAGATATAAGTAAATTTGTATATGAAAATTGTCCTCTCTGTTAAAATTTAGGTAGATTGGGAATTTTAAAAGAAAATATGCCATGTGAGGTGATTATAGAAAGGAAATTTTGTGTAGAATTAAAAAATAATTATGTTTTTACGATCTGACACTAACTTTTTTTACAAAGTTATGTGTAAAAATAATAATTTACAAAGTTCTAAAAAATGATTAGCCAATGAGAATTAAGCAGTGTTATGTTTATACTGACAAAATTTGCTAAGGTGATGGGTGGTTATTTAGAAGCTATATAAGAGAGTGGCAATAAATTTTATATCCTCTCTTGTAATTTTTCAAAGTGTGAACATATTACTCGAGGTGTACATGAATAAAAATTTAAGATCGTTCATGTGGTTCGTATATCCTAAAAATTTTATAATACTAAACAATTGAAATTTAAAATTGTGAATAACAATAAGGTTCACGTAAATGTTATTCCGAGTGATGTGTTGTCGGTATACAAGTGAATGTAAATCGATTTATTTCAATTATTTCGTTTAAATTAAAAATTATTTTAACCAAATTATTATTGCGTTATTTTAATTGAAATAAAAATTAAAAAAGTTGCAAGTGCATAATAAATTTGAATGCAGATAAAATTATTGTATTTTCTATAATTACGTGGATAATAATTTTAATTATTTGGCTTTACAATAATATTTAAATTGTAATATATTTGAGGATAAATTTCTTATTATAATAATAAATTTTATAAAAAAATTATATTTGCGCCGTATTAACTCAAAATCCCTTTTGGGGATAGGGTTTCAATTGTAATTGTTGGCAAATTAAATTAAATCTGGGAATATTCATGTAAATGATCAAATTGTATATTACAATAACCTGTTACAATGTGAAACCAACTTTGTTGAGATCTGCACAAACTACGCATGTATTGCGTACTTAATACTGAAATAAATGTAGCCTGTCAAAAATTTCTGCAATTGATCTAAATTATTAAGCAAAATTTTAATTTTGTTTGAGGTAAGCTTATTAATTTTATAACAACACTGCATAATTTACTTTTCAGATATTGACTCGTGTATTTGTACAAACATTTACACATTATCAAAAAAAAAATAAATACAGGACACCCAAAAGTAATCAATGCAATAGGGTTATGGTAGAAAATACAACTCACATGTGTTACCGCAAATTCCAAAAAAATAGTCATGTCAGGTTGCTCCAAATTAAATATTGGACGGTAGATTTCTTTCCGTAAATAGATGATACTGCTTTGCTGTCCCAAATATGCTGCTTAACATTCCATAATTTCATCCATATTAAATAACTATTGACTGTTCTTCAAGTGGTAAATACGAAGTATTTACAATGCTCAAATACTTTCAGACAAGCACTTTATTTTACTTGTGTTTTTAAAATGTTGTATTAATTTATTTAATATTTTATCGGATTTACTTTGGTATTTTAATTTGATGCAGATTTTTGTATTCACTTGCACCTTTATTGTAGATTCTGTTATGAAGTGAAAATTTATTTTATGACCTTAATCACTGTCAACAAAATGAACATCGAATCCAAAGTAACTGAAGAAATTTATTAACATACAAAAAAATTGCACATCACCCGATGTTTACACACATCTTGAAAAACGAAACAATTAGAATTTTATCAACAATTGTAATCGGTAACCTTATTTTTAATTTTAGTTATAGGTTAAAACAATTGTTGATGATATCTCAACTCTACGTCGATCGCGTTTCAAATCCGATAATGTTTACACAAATAACACTAACACTGTGACTTATTAGTCACAAAAATTTTTAAAGGCAAGAGAGCGAGAAATCAGGAGCAATTCCTTTTATACTTTTCTCTTAGATACCAAATTTTCAATTTTTTTTTTACATTACACACAAAAGAGTCTAGCTTCTGGTTGGTCTTAACAAAATTGTAAACTTAACTAAAACATAAATTATGCTATATCTTTTTTTAAAACAATTCGGATTTGCTTTATAATTACAGATTTGGAATCAGGGTAACATTCCGCATAAAAAGACACCTTACAAGCCCTATTTTGCTTCGATGATTTTCATTTTGACAACTTATATTCTAAATTTACTAATATCTAAAAAATCTTACATCCTAGAACTAAACTAATTACATATTCAAATTCCACATAAAAAACTGAATCAGAATACATCTATTTCAACCCCTTTTATTTAATTTTTACAGAATTTCCACATTCACATCTAAAATTTTGTTAGTTAACCCAACTTTTCTAATTTTATGTTTAGATTACATATTTATAGTTAAATTCCTTGTGGAAATGAGGGAAACCTACTATTTAATGTTTTTATAATTTATTTTAAACTTATCTTACCCTATAAAAACCATAATTTTGTAAAATTCTTACATATAATACTTAACCTAACTTAATATAAATTTACTTTTAATTTGTGTAATAAATGTCTATAATACTTGAAATGTTTATAGAATGTGTTCTTATATCTGTCTCTAATACAAATACTGTTCACTTATACTCCATAGTTCTTAATTTTGTCATTTCATATTTTCATATTGTTTAACTATTTTGTCAATTTTTGTATAAAATTTGCAATTTTATATTAAATATCACACCGCACAATTGTTGTTCATGTTCTTAATTATGTTTTTAAGTCACTACCACTTCTTATGCACGTTTTATATACTTTGTCTTTGAATGACTAAAATACTATGTTCGTACCATAACCCTTTCTTTCATATTTCAAATAGTTTATGCATTGTAGCTAATACTATACATTCTACATATTATAATAATCCTACTCCATGTGATCAATATCTGATATGTGTTCAAAATACTAAAATTCATTGAATAAAATGCGAAATTACATAAATGTTACACGAAACTAATCGTACCCACTAATATGAATCGTACCCACTAATATGAATCGTATTGACCTTTCTCACATGCTACTGGTATAGTTCAATGCTTTTATGAAAATAACAACCTTGTGCAAACCCCACAAACCCTGTTTTGTTAAATCAAAACCATAATTTTGCACTCGTATACTATTTTTTCTTTGAAAATGTACTGTATACTTCCTCAAATTTATCTAACTTGCCCACAATAGAGAAATTAAAACTCAGTACACTCTAGCCCCTTTATTATGCCTAATTCTAATCATCTCAATATATACACATTTGTAACATGTGTTTGTTTGTAGTATCTATCAAAATGTGTGCTTTAAGCAATATGTACCTATTTAAATTTGCTTAAAAAAATTAAGTACGACCTTGGATCTATCTACATGTATCTGAAGTTATATTATAATTAAATTTTTTAAAAGAATGTTCTTTTTAAATTGAAGGTTTTGTATTATTTTTTAATTATTTCCTTTCTTTTCTAGTCCATTTGCACAATTTATTTTCCACAACAAGAAATCAAAAAGTTTAATCCACTGAACGACTGAACACCAAAACACGTTTATTGTACTCCAATACCTTTCAGACTCCTAAGTGTATGCCAAAGATCCGAACCATCGGACCCCTAAGCACATCTTAAGGATCCGAACTTTCGGGCCCCCAGACACTTCCATACTAAGATTAGGTCTATACAATTAATACTATACTCACTAACAGAACTATAGGAGGCGGAAGGTCCAATAATTGTATACAAAATGGTAGGCTACTTACTAAATTACGCATATAATTTATATAAGGATTTGTTTCAAAACAAATTACGAAGAACAAGGCATCATTTTGGTTGTTGATAATTGTTAAGAAAAGCGCAACGTTTCTTTGTATAGAATTTGCTGGAGTTATACGCTAGACTAATCGCTGACTTATCTTTTGTTCAAATATAATTACAATTCTTAATAATGCAATGAAACATTTTTCTACGGAGACCATTAATCTTTTTGGTTTTACGAAAACGTTGGTCAAATATAATAAAAGTATGCCTTCGAAAGTATAACGCTTTTACCTTCGGTGGACGGTTAGTTGTTAACAGAGTTGTCTGAGAGGGGTCGGGCAGTGAATTGCGGTTGGACTATCGCGGTATAAACGGGTTACTCGAGCGCCAATCTAGGTAACTGGTGATATAGAGGCCTAGATTCCTCTTTGCAGAGAATTAAATGGGTAAAAGCGGTCCAAGTAGCGTCAGTGAAGATGTCGGTCTACCAGGGTTTCTGAAGATTTAAATCGGTGCCGGTATTTAAAACTTGTGTCGTTGTTGAATCAGAAATGCGCGCTCTCGGTAGTATGACTCCAAAATAAATTCAGTTACCAAAAAAATAAAACTAATACGGAGGTCGGAAGCAAATGTTTCCTATGTCGGATAAATAATAAAAAATTAATTCTATAAGTTGGAAATTAAACAACAGAACGATTCGTCAAACAAAAAAAATATAAACCAAACTCTCGGTCTCAGTAAAGAAATTAATTTCTTTATCGCGGGTAAGCGGGACAACTTAAATTAATATTTCTCGGGCAAAAATAATACAATAAAAAAATTTGGTGGTTACGGTGCAAGGACTCAGCCTCTAATTTATTCGGGTAGCTGAAAAAAAACACACTATAGTGCTTGGCGATATCAATTAATAAAATAATTTTTCGCCAACGGTGGCGGAAAAAAAAGATAATACCTAAATTCCTACAATAAAGAAATATATATATAACTGCCAACGGCGACGGAAAACCAAAACTAAATTCGTAAAAGAAATATAAAAATAAAAACGGTGTTTGTCTAAACAGGCTATAAAATAATAAACTAATTTACCCCTATACTCTGTTTGAGACGGCCCATCGGTTTAATTAAAATAAATGTTATATTCTGACAACTTAAATAACAGATCGTACAAGATCTAAAATTATCAAACAAAATCAAAAACAATATTGATAGTTAATAATCGGCTACTTGCTGCTAATAGAAAATTATGTTAGTCGATATAGAATTAATACCAGTATTGTAGGTGCAATATTCGTATCACCTGGTATATACACGGGTATCGGCTTGTGACTGTAACTGAATAAAAAAAGTAGAATATAAACACAATGTGTTTGTTAGACACTAATAAAGGCGGTTATATGAAACAAAATTATCGAGCAATTTATTCTTTAAATGCTAACATAAAAGAGAAAAAAAAAATCCGGATTACAAAACTTAACCAGCTGCAAATTTCAAAATTTAAGGTGTAATCGGTGATGGAAACCTTGAAACAATAAAATGAATAATAAAATTTCTAATCTTATCTTTCTAACCACTCTGAACAGACGGCAACAAAATTAATCAGGGCGGCGTTGAAAATATAGGATCAATACTTTCGATCTAAACACAAGAAAACCAAATACTAATTATCAAGTGCAGTCGCATACAATAAAAATATATTTTTGCAAATATTTAGGTCAAACTTAATGTGCAGTTGATTGATGGTTTGAAAACAATTTGATTTGTAAATGGTTACGCACGGACGAAATGTTCACCTATAAAGGTATAAAAATAATTAACATACAGGTAGTCAGCTTAATGTTACTAGAACTACCGATTTAATAAAGACGCCAACGGCAGTGTTTTTAAACTCGACAACACGCTTATCGGGTAATTGCACACGTGCAAATACGTTAGTTAAATGTATTTCCAGCACATATAATCTCGGCTAATATAAGATCTACTACTTGTATCTTATGCAAAAAAAAACAGCGGACGGCAGTCTATCAACACATCGACAGTAATAGATAAATTAAATTGATATTTATAATCAATAACTTACTCAAATAGATCAAGGAATGCACGCACTTACTTCACAACTCGTATTCATAATGATTTTATTCAAGTTTTTGAATAGTCCAAAACATATTGCGTTTGGCGTATTAGATAAGAAAACTCGTCTTTTTAACCTGAAATATTTCTATGTGAAATGGAAATGTTTATATTTTAAAATTTTGTGAATTTATGAATTATCATGAAAATCACAAGTATACCGGGCGGTTAATACATCACTATCGGTAACGGAACTTATAGATTCGTTACAAAAGTGATAACTGTCCTGTACGAGTGTACCCTTTGATAATAGTTTAATCCAAGGAAACCCGTCACTGTTAATGCTATACGCGATAGTGAATAAGAGAGCGCAACCCGTATAATAACTTTATGCTGGTGCGGGAACATTCCGCTGTGTGTGTGTGTGTGTGTGTGTGTGTGTGTGTGTGTGTGTGTGTGTGTGTGTGTGTGTGTGTGTGTGTGTGTGTGTGTGTGTGTGTGTGTGTGTGTGTGTGTGTGTGTGTGTGTGTGTGTGTGTGTGTGTGTGTGTGTGTGTGTGTGTGTGTGTGTGTGTGTGTGTGTGTGTGTGGGTGGTGTGGGTGTCGCGCGGTGCGTGCGTCAAGTACTTTTTGACGTCCAGAATTAATCAGGTCCTATAGAAAATTCTTTTTCGATGATACGATCTCGAGGTGGTTACAACGCACAACCGTCAGTAAGGGAGTTTCGACTCGCTTTACAACACAATATGTTTATTCGACTACAATCGAAGAGGCCAACTGCGAAATGGACAACGATGAGCAATTACTTGACGCGGATGATCACATCGAATCAAAAAACAACCTTAAACACCAAGACTATATTCAAAACGTAGAAACACAAGATTATGACAATGAAGATTACAAAGAACAGGAGGAGGAACATCAAATAGTAAGTCCTGATAAGAACTGTTTAGAGGTTTGTTCGGCTACATACGTTGCTGGGTACTTGTGCCGCTACCTGTTTAAAGTTGCAAAGTGCGATAATTGTAAGGCGTATTTGACGATTGATAACGTGAGTGATATAAATTGTCGGGAGTTATTTATATTAAGTGAAGACTACGGCGATGGTATAAAATATTTGTATCGACCATCGCTTGAATTTTCTAATATTGTACATAATATGTTACTGTGATTTAATGAACTGTTCAATGTATTTAAAACTGAGTACGGTTTAAGTATCGAAATTAAACAATTAATACTGAACAAGTTAGACAAAGCAAATCATAAATGGTTGTATGATTGTAAAGTTCATAAAATAATGCTTATTGAACAATTGATTAAAGTTAAATTGTACCGTACCTTAAAGTGGACAGTTAGTATTAATTCAAATAAATCTGATAAAATTGTTAAACCACACAGAAAAGTTAAGATTTTGTCTACACCATGAAGTAAAACTTCCACAAAATGTATTGTTAATTAGGCATTGATTATTAATGAAATATGCATACAGTAAAAAATAAAAATATATGAAAGAAATTATTCTATTAATTAAATCGAAATAAGAAAAGGTGACATCATTGATGTTCGGTCTTAAGATTTCGTAATAACATTCTTTAACAAACAATGGTAATAACTAATTAGCATAAGCATGGGTGTTGGTTGTCACTTGCCAGAGGGAATATATGAATCCTACAGTATATTATACTGGTCAAAAACAGGTTAACAGGTATCTAGACTCTCAAAAATACTGTAATACCGAAGAAAGGCAAATGCTTAAGCACCGGATTGAGAGGTTACATAAGACACATCATGTTTAAGATTGCATTATTTAAATTAAGAAATTATTTTTTTAAGTTTGATTACAATTTATGTTGTTAAAAAATTAAAATCTTAATGTCTTCATTTTTTCTTTAATCGACTTATTTCAAACTTCATAATAATATCAGACTAGATAAAATCTCCCTAAAAATGTATTCAATCATATTCTATTTATTTAACTAGTATAACGAAAGTTTTTAATTCTAACTGCAATCGTTGATTCAATAACTCCGTTGAAAACGATAATCCTGAACGCTGCAGGCTGCACTTCAATGACCACCATCGTTGATTGAAGATTCTTCAATCAACGCAACATACACCAATGCTTTTTTACCGCGGCTTGCATTTTAGTACTGTGGTTGACTATCTTCAAAGATTCTTCAATCAACGGTACAACAGAGTTCGTTTTTTGAACTTACAGTGAATCCACCCAACCATCGTGTCCGATTCTATTTGTTACTTATTTTAACCGTCTTCTGTTTTATATACTATGATAAAAATCAGAATTAGAAAAATTAAAATAGAACAAATATTTTTAAAATGGGTTAGATATCGTACCTCTTACTTACTCCTTTCAATAACGCTGTGCAGAAATGCCGGTAAAAACTATTGTTCCATATTTCCTCTGACGATAAATAAAACACCATTCCATCGGTATTCAATAAAAATCAGTATTTGTTGAATGACTATTAAAACTTCAAAAATGAAACAGCGCGCGCTGTAAATATTGTATAAAAGTTGACTCTCTCTCTCTATGCATTCTGTTTCTAACGCGAAAAGGCTACGAATTGGGACCGCGATGCACCTCTACGTGCGCGTACCTCTCTCTACTATCCTGAAGCTATATAACAGGAAACTTACTAGATTTTAAAGATCCTTACAGTTATTTGAGGTTTGTGAAGCTAATATGAAGTAAATTAGAAAAATGTATTGGTATCGCTTTAAAAGTATAATACCTTACCTGCGCTTGCATCAACATTGTGTATATTTTAAACTAAGACGCCAAAATAATCGAGTAGTTTAGTCGTGAAAACATACAATTTTTGGTTATGAAATCAGACGTCAAACTGATTGCTCACACACTATTAACTAAAATATATTGCCGCCCATACGTTTGCAACAACAACATTACTTATATTCTAATTGCCAAAATGACTGCTTTGTTACATTAAAAGGGTATGCAACGCGCCGTAATGATTTTTAGCACAGTACTTTAATGTATGGGTTCCAGAATGATTATCAAACGTACGAAAATTATGTATATAGTAAAAATAAAGCAAGAAATATATGGAATAGAGTATGGAACTCAGAAAAAAATGCTGATTTATATACTTCAATAAAATGTCGGAGAATACGTCTTGTTCTAGGTAACGCCAAATTAAGGAATTACGTAGAGACGCTATAATGATTGCATGGTGTGTGTGTGTGTGTGTGTGTGTGTGTGGCAATATATATATATATATATATATATATATATATATATATATATATATATATATATATATATATATATATATATATATATATATATATATAATAACAGTAATGATAACAATAATGCCCACAGAGTTAAATGACTGTAAACACGAAAAACAAAAATGATGTACAAGAAGGACACATAGTTGACAATAGGACAGTCCCTTGAATCCCTTTAAACACTATTACTGTAGTTAACATAACAGTCAATTATGGAGGTTAATGAAGAGCAATATATGTCATAATTAGAACATATCTCATTGGACAATTGACACATTTTAACCACTGGTGACTTTAAGAGTAAATTAGATTTGGCAAAAGGAACGTGAAATGTACATTTTTGTCTTGTTTCTAACCTTGGAATATGAAAACAAATGTTGGCAAGGATAGAAGCACAATCAATATAATTATGTATCATTTTGTATAAAAATGACATAGTTAAGATATTCCTTCTAGTCTCTAAAGACTGCATATCAAAGGTGTTAAGTAACATTGTATTTGAACAACCTTTCTCAGGATAAGCACTAAACATCTTAAAGCACAAATACTTCAGGAATTTGCGTTGAATATTCTCAATTAAAACTTTGTAGCGGACATAACGAGGTGACCACACTAATGCACAATATTCAAGCCTAGACCTCACAAAGGTATAGAGCAATATCTTAATCGTACGGATACTCGTAAATTGTTTAGATTGACGTATTACGAACCCTAATAATTTGTTGGCTGATGAAACAATTTCCATTATGTGCTGATTAAAAGATAATTCGATATCAAAATGTACACCCAGGTCTTTCATACCTGCACAACGGTCGATTGTCATTGAATTAATTTCATATACAAAATGTATAGGATTGCGCTATCTAGAAAACGATAAAACTCGACATTTACTAATATTAAGTTTTAGCCTATTATAACTGCACCAATTAAAAAGAGCTGAAAGATTACGATTATATATATATATATATATATATATATATATATAATACGATGAAAATTATTTAATAAAAATTTTTAATAAGATTTGCATCACGTTTAGCGCCATTTAATTTTTGTGGTGGTAAACATTTATAATTTTAATTATGATTATAATAAATTAATTACCACATTTGAATTAGATGAAACAATAGAGATTGTGTTAGTAAATTGTAATGTATTTTACTACAACTTCAGCACGTTGTGCCATCATAAATTTAATATGATAATCACTGTTGATCTTATTTAAATAAATTGCCTCGACTATCCAAAAATACAGTAATTTTATCTGCATTCAAATTTATTATGCACTTGCAACTTGTTTAATTTTTATTTCAATTAAAATAATAACGCAATGATAACTTGGTTTGAATAATTTTTAATTTGAACGAAATAATTGTAATAAATCGATTTACGTTCACTTGTATACCGACAACACATCACTCGGAATAACATTTACGTTAACCTTATTTTTATTCACAATTTTAAATTTCCATTGTTTAGTATTACAAAATTTTGTTCATACTTTGAAAAATTACAAGAGAGGATATAAAATTTTTTGCCACTTTCTTATATAGCTTCTGAATAACCACCCATCACCTTAGCAAATTTTGTCAGTATAAACATAACCCTGCTTAATTTTCATTGGCTAATCATTTTTCAGAACGTTGTAAATTATTATTTTTACACATAACTTTGTAAAAAAAGTTAGTGTCAGATCGTAAAAACAATTATTTTTGAATTCTACACAAATTTTCCTTTCTATAGTCACCTCACATGGCATATTTCCTTTTAAAATTCCTAATCTATCTAAATTTTAACTGAAATATATATATATATATATATATATATATATATATATATATATATATATATATATATATATATGTATAACTTCTGAGTAACCACCCATCACCTTAGCAAATTTTGTCAGTAGAAACATAACACTGCTTAATTCTCATTGGCTAATCATTTTTCAGAAATATGTAAATTATTATTTTTATACATAACTTTTTTATAAGTGGTCAGATCGTACCAACATAATTATTTTCTAATTTTACACAAAATTTCCTTTCTATAGACACCTCACATGGCATATTTCTTTTTAATTCCTAATTTATCTAAAGTTTAACAAATATGAAAATTTTCATATACAAATTTACTTATACCTAACTTATTCCACTTCCTATAGGAAGACTATAAACAAAAATGGATTCTATGACCCAAAATTCATGTGCATTCACCAGTTTCTAACACTTTTATGGTTTATATTGAAAAATTATATCTCAACCACTATGCTGAAATTCACCATAACCTGGTTTCACAACATTTATGCTTAAACCACATCTAGAATGTTAATTTAAGTTGTAACACTTCTTAATTACACTATTACGTAAGTTTATAACATAATATTTGTTTAATATCACTTTTAAACTTAATAAGTTCTATGAATCTTGTTAAATCTGTTCTGAATCACAGTCTTTAACATGAGCTTTTATTCTTCTTACGTTGATTGATACAATTTAATTTCTTTTTGTTTTAGAATAGAAGCATATTATGGTACTAGACTAGAATATCCTCAAACAAAATGGATTACATGTATTTTATAGATGAAAATACATATTTTTACTATCCCAAAGATGTTGGGAAAATATTATAATGAAGAAATCTATTGTTCAGCTATGATTACACTGTTATACTTATGAAATTTGATTTAATTAGCTAACAACATGTCCTATAATCACATTTGTACTTGGTTTTATGTTACTTTGTTCTTATGCAATTTGTGCTTTACATATACGCTTAATACAAATATCATCTCAATACACACACGTATATATTTAAGTATTTATACATATAAATAAAAAAATATTTACCATGTACCAATCTATGACCATAAATAGAATGCACCCTGCATTCACGATCGCTCTTCGTGACTATTATTTTTTTCGTAGAATAATTGCAGTAACTCTCGATAACATTTGAGAAAACACAACTCACACAGACTATCCGATAGTCAGCCAGTCTACACACCAACAGAAAACCAAACAGTTTAGTTTCGCAGGTATGCGAGGATACAACCCAACTAGACTAAACTATCGGCCGATAATTTAGTCTGTAGTGTGCAATTAGCCTAATATAAACTAAAACTGTTAAGTACAGTGTACATGAATACCTGTAAGTATATGAATGTATCACAGAGTGGTACTTTAGTTAATAAATATTCGATATTGTGAAGTTATTTCCTGTTGAAATTCCTAGGTAAATATATGCAGGCTGCTGGCATTGACTGAAACTTTTCAACTTGTGGAAGATTATACCTTGATGAAGCAAAAGAAAAAATATTTTAAGCACACACACGGACTATGTGTCATGAAAAATAAGTGGTGGGTTCAATCGAATCTTTGTAATTCGCTTTAGGTTGTTGTATTAAAAAGATTTGCGGAGCAAATTATAATAAATCAAAAAGAGTAGGGGTCCCAAAAATGATATATATTGTATAAATTAAGAAAAACCGTACATAGCTATTAAGACTTACTCAGATACTAATCTTGTACATGACAATCAATCTTAAAAGCCAAAATTTTAAAGTTGCTGTCGAATTAGATTTAGTACTATTTGATTCTTACTCAATTTTTTTACACTAAACAATTTGGTAGTGTAGCGTTTCTAAAAATGAGAGTTCTTTCTATAACACTGACAGTAACAAAAAAAGTTCCTGTAAACACGGATCCGAAAACGCTTTTTCAGGGAGCTAGAACTCTTTGAAGATGGCTTTCGGTTTATAGCTCCAGAACGACTCCAGCGCTATCGCAACCAATTTGGAACCTAAATTTCTGTCAGTAAAGGCAATTATTTGAGACCACTGAGCAAAGCTCACAGCTTATCATTTTGTCTTAATTCATGCATATTTGCTACCGGTCTTTCATAAACGATCGTTTTTAGATATCACCACAAGTAGTAAAGGATTTAAACCTGGTGACCCTGCAGGCCATGACAGAGGGAGCCCGATCATGCATTAGCCACAAGTTATTTCTTAACACACGAGGGACCAGCAATTCCGGTAGATCATTTTGAAGATACAGAAGATAGGTTTTCCATTTAACCTTAGTGGAAGAAAAAAATGTCCTATTAAATAATCGTCTACAATACCAGCCCATACATTTAAATTAAATTGTTGTTAATGACGAGTTTCAAGAAAAGCATGGGGATTTTCGCCAACCCAAACATGCGTATTATGAAAATTTACAATACCGCCTAAAACTTGCCTCATCGGCAAACAACACTAAATTATTGAACTGACGATTTTTGACATTTTTGAATAAACCATTAAGCGAAATTCTAACCGAGGAAGATAATCCTCAAGCGTTGACAATGCTTGTACCCGTTTAACGTGGAACGGCTTCATCTGTTCGTGAAGTACTGCCAAATTTGACAAATCCAAACGGTTTGCGATTTCTCGCATAGTTGAGCCTGGATTTTCTTCTAATGCACGTAAGACAGCTTCCTGATATTGGGGTGTTCTTAACGTTCGTGATCTCCGGTTAGTAACGGTTACGTTAAACGAACCCATAAAAATTACTAAAAAGAAGCAAATAAAATAGAGTCTAACCTAATAAATACCTGTTTACTGTAACCTAGAATCAATACTTTCAAAAGTTTTTCTATCAGGGACGCGGCGGTTTGGAAAGGTACCCGGATACAATGTCGGTGCTTCAACAGCATTGCCACAAGATCAACCATACATAATGTGCATATCGGTCATCTCCTCATTTATCAATAACCGAAACGTAACTGTCGCTTTACTATCCCTTATTTAAATCATTACTGACATAATAAACTGACAGTTACACGACAATACTTGCTCTTAGAATAGAACTCATTGTTTACCCTGTCTTAATTTGTTTTTTTTTGCTCATTTCTGAAGAAACGGTTATATTTAGCGACTCTTACTTGCTAAAATCACCTTTTTTATGTAATAGGTATGGGTGGATTATAATCTGGTGTCAAATAGCAAGAAATCGAAATGTTAGAAAAATGGGGCCTAATTTACCCAATTGCTCCCTTGATACGCACGCTCCTGGTTAAAGCTAGCATTGCTCAGTGGTCTCAAATAATTAGCGGTACTGACAGAAATATATGTTCCAAGTTTGGTTGCGATAGATGCGGTCATTCCGGAACTATAAACCGTAAACCAGTTTTTAAAAGCTTTAGCTCCCTGAAGAGGCGTTTTCTGACCTGTGTTTACAGGAACTTTTTTTATTTTCACGTGAAGTATGCATTACCAAGTTTTTGCCGTATATTTTAGAAACATCCAGTATACACAATTTTTTTGAAGTTCTCTAAAAGTCTAGTGTTTCAAAAATCAGGCATAACGAATACTTAAATGATTGCGACATCAAATCTTTCGTGCAATACTAAAATCTAATAAGTGAACTTACTAGAAAAACGAGATTTCTATACCACGCATTTGGGAGGCTGAAGACCTACTTACTGATGTTTTTAAAATTGTAAGTTACTACTTTTAAAAATCGGAGATTTTTTAACAATACTGCCAAATTTACTAAATAAGACACTGGTATGCCATTTTTACAAGCGAAAACACAATTTAATTAACATACTCTTTTGAAATGGTTTCTTTTGCAAAAGTAAAATCTAGTATGTCTACTCGCAGACACCTTATTTGAAACCAAAAAAATATCTTAATATACTAATTTAATATTACCTTATTTTACAATAGAAAAACCTAGTATATCTACTTACTAGCGCGTTATCATTCAGGTAGCATGTTCGTCGCACCAACTGAAATGAATATTATATAGTACCTATTATTGGACCTAAATAAAACAGTAAAGTGGCGGTGAATAAGTGCTTCTTTGTTCTATGAAAAAATAGATGTTTACTTAACTAAATAGAAAAGATGGTAACTTGCTTGACGAATGTATATCTGCGGTGACTAGCGCAGCGAGCTCCAGCAAAGATACAAGATGATTTTTTCTTACAACGTGTTAAATAATTTTGTTTTAACAGGATACGTCAACGAAACAATCGGCATTCTACAAAAAAAATTTGTTTTAATTTTATATTAAGTAAATGTATTTACATAACCTTCTTTTGGTTTTTTGAATGAAGCTTCATTTTATAACTATTTAATTCCTTTCAGAAAAATGCACCTTCCCACTCCCTCACCAGAAGACGACTCTGACCAAAATCCTGACTATGTACCCGAAGAAAAGGAAAATAGAGTACCAAACTTTTTTAATCTTGATAAATTGTTAGAAAAAATACAGTCACTATTTGTTATAGATAAGCCACATAGAAGTTATGAATATGGTGAGGTTTATCCAAAATTAGGTCGATGGAAATATTTAAGATGTCGTGACAAGTATTTTAATGTTCAACATCTTAAAGACATTTTGGAGATTCCATGTCATAAACCAGAATCAGTCGAGAGGGAAGTAACACCATTGCCACATGAATTATTAAACTATTCTGGCAAAAAAAAAATTAATATCATCAGTACTGTAACAATAATGCAACCAATGTCGGAAAGCCATAAAAATAAAGAAGTTAAGGAAAAACAAAAAAGTTCTACTACTGATGAAGAATTTTGATGCCGAACTCGGTACACCAAGAAAAATATGTAAAGTCACGAAAAGAAGATTGGACAATAAAGTACTATCTCCATGTAAGACAACGTGCTGAAGAAGATGTTTCGTTAAAATATCTGACACCCCACGTACAGTTATTTTTGAATACTGTAGTAAACTAAGTTTTGGAGAAAAACGGTTGTTTATTGGAAAATATTTTTTAAAAAATGTTACGACTTACCGAAGAGAAGTTCTATCCTACAAGGAAAGCTCAGTAAAATATATTCTTCCCTTTTCATTCGACCTCCAACAATATGGATTTAAATCTAATTCCAGAAAAACATTCTAATATAAAGGAGGAGTCAAATCAAGCTTGTAAGACTATGCTTCCGACCTTAGTATTTATCAGCTTTGGGAAGACTATAAAAAAACTTGTGCGTGTTCAGTAACTTATGAAGCATATCTCAAGGTTTTTCAAAAAGAAAACATAGGGTTTTCAAAGCCATCCCAAGATAAATGTTTATATAAAGAACATACAAAATAAAATAACTTGCGACCAACAACGAAATAATGAAGAAATAGAAACTATGGAACACCTTACTGAAGAGTGTGAAACGTGTCAAAAAGAAAAGATACACTTCTGTTCGCAAATTATATCACCATGACGTAAATAAAACTTGGGATGTTAATGTCGACTTGTTTGCTGTAGATATGCAAAAAATATTAATTATACCAAAAATGATGAAAAAACAATTTAATGACGAAACAACGCACATTATATTTTGTGCTGATAACTGTGCAACCCAAAACAAAAATTGGACGCTGTTTGGTTCGTGCGTACTTTTTGTAAATGAAGATTGGGGTTCTGAAACAATAAAATTCTGATTTTTTGAATCAGGACTCTCATTTATGAAGGACGATGCACTTCACGGAGCCATTTAGAAAAAGTGGAACAAAACAAAAGAAGTTCTTAATTTTGAATTAATAAAAAGTTCTTGCAAAAATGCAAAAGTAATTGACCTTTACGCATCTGACTTCTTAGATTTTGAAAACATATATCAAGCCTGAAAACATGGTGTCAATAACATTCCTTTACTAGCTAATATAAGAGAATGTCAATTTAGAAAAGGAATCTTTATTTTTAAAGTCAGAACTGGAAGACACTGATTTCAGAGAAGTCAAATTCCTGAAGCCAAAGTTTAAACATAATAATATGTTACTCAGGTATCTACCACTAGGGGCATAAACAATGAAAAAAATGATAAAATCATTAAGGAACTGATTAGTCATATGCCACCAAACAAAAACAAATTTTTTGGAAGAAACTCCCGGTCTCAGAAAGTGCTACCGACCACAGTAAATCAAGAACTGTTTTGGCAGAAGATCAGTAACCTTTACTTACATGTACCTTAGAATACAAAAAGTGATATTTTTATGTAAACGTTTTTTAATTACGTAAATTGTTAATGAAAATTATATTAAAAGATATAAAACTAACTAGTTTTTTAATTTGTAAATTCTTCGAACTTCCAGAGTAAAAAATAACGTACTACATATTTTAAGTCTAAAATTCTAAATTAGTAAATAACTAGACTTCTGATATGTAAATATTTCGAACATATTAAAAAACATGGTTTTAGTATGTTCGCAGAGGTTTCTTTTAGAAAATGTTAATTATTTAAAAATTTTGAGAAAGCAACATTGCAACTTGAGTAGTTGGTATATTAAGTTTTAAATTTCGAGTTTGTATCTTAATAAATAAAAATCTTATTTTATTGATTTCCTAAAACCTGCTAATCTCGACTTACTAGATTTTTATTTCGCACGGAATAAATGTGCTCTTAAAAACAAAGGTGTAATGTTTAACAATAACAACGTTGTTTTTCTAAGAGGACACTGCTTGTGATAACTATATGTTTGAAATCTAAAACTTAGACAATATTAAACATAAATTATAACACAAAACTACTGTTAATTTACCAAGATCTACTTTACATTAAATCCATTTGAATGTTCGATGCATGATCATATTTATCTATAAATATTAACACAGCAGTACATACTTAGGCACTGTCAACAATATTATTATAAATTAAACTATACTAACAAAAATATACCTATAAATTAAACACTAATCTACATATAATTATTGTGTGTATAATCACATTAATGGCATTTGTTTTTATAACTTGTTGAGTGCTTCCTAAAGTGATTTTTTAAATCATATTTGTGATTTGTTCCATAATCACACTGGTCACATTTGAATTCTTTACTTAAAGAGTGTTTTTTTAGATGAATTTTAAAATTACTTTTGTGATTTGATCCATAATCACATTGGTCACATTTAAATTCATAACTTGAATAGTGGTTTTTAAAATGAATTATAAGACTACCTTTATGATTTGTTCCATAATCACATTGTTCACATTTGAATTCTTTACTTAAAGAGTGTTTTTTAAGATGAAGTTTCAAAGCACTTTTGTGATTTGTTCCATAATCACATTGGGTGCATTTAAATTCATAACTTGAATAGTGATTTTTAAGATGAATTTTAAAACTTCTTTTATCGTTTGTTCCATAATCACATTGATCACATTTGAATTCTTTACTTAAAGAGTGTTTTTTAAGATGAAGTTTCAAATCACCTTTGTGATTTGTTCCATAATCACATTGTTCACATTTGAATTCTTTACTTAACGAGTGTTTTTTAAGATGACGTTTCAAATCACCTTTGTGATTTGTTCCATAATCACATTGTTCACATTTGAATTCTTTACTTAAAGAGTGGTTTTTAAGATGAAGTTTCAAATCACCTTTGTGATTTGTTCCATAATCACATTGTTCACATTTGAATTCTTTACTTAAAGAGTGGTTTTTAAGATGAAGTTTCAAAGCACCTTTGTGATTAGTTCCATAATCACATTGTTCACATTTGAATTCTTTACTTAACGAGTGTTTTTTATGATGAATTTTTAAATTACCTTTGCGATTTGTTCTATAATCACATTGGTCACATTTAAATTCATAACTTGGAGTGTGTTTTAAAACATGATTTTTTAAACTTTTTTTCCACTTTGATACAAAATCGCTATGGTTACACTTATATTTAAAATTTGCACGGTGTTTTAAAACGTCATGTCTTAAATTTTCTTGCATTATTGTTGAACTATTAAATTTACTTTCACACTCTATGTTTGTAATGTGTTCGATACTGTTTTCATTTCTATCATACGCTTCACTTGAGCTAACAACTTTTACTAGAGAAGAGATGTCTTCTTTCTTAATAATCACGTTATCTGTAAAAATAGTGTTAAATTTGTACTACTTGAACGGTAATTAATTTTACCTTGTATTAGATCAGTATTTACTATGAGATGTTGGGTTACAAGTGAACTTATTCCTTCTTCCTCTTCTGGTTCGACTTTAACAAGTTTCATATCAATCTCATAAGACATTTCGAAGAATTCGTGTTTCTTAAAGATACACTTTATACAAAACTTTGGTCAAAGAATAAAGACTATTCTTCGCATAAGTGTAACACCTTATCGAATTATTCTGGACGCAGTATTTAACATATACGCCTATACGGTATTGCCATCAAAAGTAACTACATATAATTATACATCGGTTTAGTACGGTGTATCCCATCCCGGCGATTGATCTCCCGCCATTAAACTCGATGCAAAACTGGAATGCGTGCTCTACGTTTGTTTATGTGAGACGCGGCTAAAAACCAAATGCAGGTATCAACTCCGAAAAGCCACGAAATTACGTCTACCACCTTGTACCAAAAGAAATAGCCATGATGCTTTTCACTTGGATTGTGCATTCGTACTAATATTAATTGGACACGTGATCTGAAAGGGCACACTTTCCTGGTCACCAGATCGATAATATTCATTTCGGTTGGTGCGACGAACATGCTAGATGAACCACAACGCGCTAGTAAGTAGACATACTAGGTTTCTCTATTGTAAAGTAAGGTGATATTAAATTGGTATATTAAGATATTTTTTGGTTTGAAATACTGTCTGCAAGCAGACATACTAGTGTTTTCATTTGCAAAAGAAACTATTTCAAAAGAGTATGTTAATTAAATTGTTTTTTCGCTTGTAAAAATGGCATTCCAGTGTCTTACTCAGTAAATTTGACAGTATTGTTAAAAAATCTCGGATTTTTAAAAGTAGTAACTTACAATTTTAAAGACATTAGTAAGTAGGTCTTCAGCCTCCCAAGTGCATGGTATAGAAATGTCGTTTTTCTAGTATGTCGACTTATTAGATTTTTGTAGTGCACGAAAGATTTGATGTCACAATTATTTAAGCATTCGTTATATCTGATTTTTGAAACACTACACTTTTAGAGAATTTAAAAAAAAATTGTGTATACTAGGTGTTTCTAAATTTTATGGCAAAATCTTGAGAATGCATACGTCACGTGAAAACAAAAAAAAGTTCCTGACAACACAGGTCAGAAAACGCCTCTTCAGGGAGCTTAAGCCGTTTGGAGATTACTTTTATAAACTGGTTTACGGTTTATAGTTCCGGAATCGCAAACAAATTTTGGACATACATTTCTCTCAATGCCGCTAATTATTTGAGACCACTAAGCAATGCTAGCTGTATCCAGGAGCGTGCATATCAAGGGGGTAATTGGGTACATTTGGTCCCATTTTTGTTACACTTCGATTTTTTGCTATTTGGCGCCAGATTATAATCCACCCATACCTATTACATAAAAAAGGTGATT
The DNA here is from genome assembly GCA_036346205.1 of Vesta saturnalis. Lineage (NCBI taxonomy): Eukaryota > Metazoa > Arthropoda > Insecta > Coleoptera > Lampyridae > Vesta > Vesta saturnalis. The sequence goes on from JARFJB010001703.1 coordinate 881,419, forward strand.
TTAGTAAGTAAGAGTCGCTAAGTATCACCGTTTCTTCAGAAATGAGCAAAAAAACAAATTAAGACAGGGTAAACAATGAGTTCAATTCAAAGAACAAGTGTTGTCGTGTAACTGTCAGTTTAGCATAAGTCATAATAATTTAAATAAGGGATAGTAAAGACAGTTACGTTTCGGTTAATAATGAATGAAGAGATGCCGATATGCACATTATGTATGGTTGTATGCTTCTCTTTAGCAATTTTTATGGGTTCGTTTAACGTAACCGTTACTAAACGGAGAAAATCACAAACGACAAGAACACCCAAGAAGCTGTCTTACGTGCAGTAGAGCAAAATCCAAGCTCTACTGCGCAAGAAATTGTCATATTCAACAGTATGGCGAGTACTTCACAAATAATTGAAGCCGTACCACGTTGCACTAGTATAAACATTGTCACCACTAACGGATTATCTTCCTCGGTTAGAATTTTCTCAATAGTTTATTCAAAAATGTCAAAAATCGTTAGTTCAATAATCGAGCGTTGTTTTCCGATGAGGCAGGTTTTAGAAGAGACGGTATTTTACATTTTCATAATACGCATGTTTGGGTTGGCGAAAATCTCCATTCTTCTCCTGAATCTCGCCATCAACAACAATTTAATTTAAATGTAGGGGCTGGTATTGTAGACGATTATTTAATAGGACCTTTTTGCTACCACTAAGGTTAAATGGGAAATCTATCTTCTGTCTTTTCAAAATGATTTACCAGAATTGCTTGTCCCCCGTGTGCAAAGAAATAACTTGTGGCTAATGCATCTCAGATTAGATGTAAGAAATTACCGTTATCATACATTTGGTCAAAGATGGATTGGACGAGATGGACCTCAGTCATGGCCTGCAAGGTCACCAGATTTGAGTCCTTTACTACTTATCGGGATATCTAAAAACGATCGTTTAAGAAAGACCGGTAGCAAATATGTACGAATTAAGACATAAAATTATGGGCTGTGAGCTTTGCTCAGTGGTCTCAAATAAGTGACTTTACTGACAGAGATTTAGATTCCAAATTGGTTGCGATAGCGCTGGAGTCGTTCTGGAGTTATAAACCGAAAGCCATCTTCAAAAGGCTCTAACTTGAAAAAGCGTTTTCGGATCCGTGTTTACAGGAACCTTTTTTGTTACTGTCAGTGTTATAGAAAGGACTTTCATTTGTAGAAATGCTACATTACCAAATTGTCTAGTGTAATAAAATTGTGTAAGAATCAAATATTACTAAATTTAATTCGACAGCAACTTTAAAACTTTGGCTTTTAAGATTGATTGTCATGTATAAGTATCCGAGTAAGTCTTAATAGCTATGTACGGTTTTTCTTAATGTGTACAATGTATATCATTTTTGGGATACCTACTCTTTTTCATTTATTATGTTTTGCTCCGCCAATCTTTTTAATACAACAACCTAAAGCGAATTGCAAAGATTCAATTGAACCCACCACTAAGTTTTCATGACACACAGTCCGTGTGTGTGCTTAAAATATTTTTTTTTTGCTTCATCAAGGTATAATCTTGCACAAGTTGAAAAGTTTTAGTCAATGCCAGCATCCTGTATATATGCACATAGGAATTTCAACAGGAAATAATTTCACAATATTAAATATTTATTAACTAAAGTGTCAGTCTGTAATACATTCATATACTTACAGATATTCAGGTACTTTGTACTTAACTTAACAGTTTTAGTTTATATTAGTCTGTGTGAGTTGTGTTTTCTGAAATGTCGTCGAGAGTTACTGCAATTATTCTACGAAAAAAACAATAATCAAGAAGAGCGATCGTGAAATATATATATATATATATATATATATATATATATAGAGAGAGAGAGAGAGAGAGATGATATTTGTTAAGCTAAATATCATCGTAAGAGAGCTTCATTAAACATAAATTAATTGCAGTGGAATTGAGTAAGCGTATACACAAAGCACAAAAAGTATAAGAACAAAGTAACATAAAACTAAGTGCAAAAGTGATTATAGGACATGTTGTTAGCTAATTAAATCAAATTTCATAAGTATAACAGTGTAATCATAGCTGAACAATAGATTTCTTCATTATAGGTTGTTGATAATTGTTAACAAAAACGCAACGTTTTTTTTGTATAGAATTTGCAAGTCTTATACGCTAGACTAATCGCTGACTTATCTTTAGTTCAAATATAATTACAATTCTTAATAATGCAATGAATCATTTACATAGAGATGATATACAAACCCTACGAAGACCATTCATATTTTTGGTTTTATGAAAACGTTGGTCAAATTTAATAAAAATATTCCTTCGGAAGTGATAGCTGTCCTGCACGAGTGTACTCTTTGATAATAGTGTAATGCACGGAAAACCGTCACTCTTAATGCTATACACGATAGTTAATAAGAGAGCGCAACTCGTATGATACCAATATACTAGTGCGGGAACATTCCGTAGTCAGTGTGTGTGTGTGTGCGTGTGTGTGCGTGTGCGTGTGCGTGTGCTGTGTGTGCGTGTGCGTGTGCGAGTGCATGTGTGTGTGCGTGTGCGTGTGCGTGTTCGTGTGCGTGTGCGCGTGCGCGTGCGCGTGCGTGTGCGCGTGCGTGTGCGCGTGCGTGTGTGTGCGTGTGTGTGTGTGCGTGTGTGTGTGTGTGTGGGTGTGTGGTGTGTGTGAGAGAGAGAGAGAGAGAGAGAGAGAGAGAGAGAGAGAGTCAGATCACTCCAACATTATACATATACGTAATTGTTTTATTTTATGTATTCGGTGTTGATGTTTTTGATAATGCGTTAGAAGAATTGTTTTCTAGTACATTACGTATTTCTTTTCCATGCAAAGAACATCAGGCAGATATAATATCAAGATCTGTTTATTATTATGTATTAATATCATAATCAAACAATACTATAAACAAGGTGAAACGGTAACAATAGGTCAAGTGCAAGAATAGGAAGGAATCTAGACTGCAATCTTCCTAATTTGTATGTTCTTTTGTGCCTATAAATAATATCCGAATATATGTAAAGTAGGTATGTTTGGAGACTTAACCAACACACATACACCACCACCACATTTCCTGTTCCACAACTACGAGGCCATCCGTGCGACCTATCATCACCACAAACCCAAGGCCCCAAACCCCGCTTTCCTGTTCCACAATTACGAGGCTATCCGTGCGACCTACCCCGCTTTCCTGTTTCACAATTACGAGGCCATCCGTGCGACCTATCATTACCACAAAGCAAAGGTCACAAACCCCGCTTTCCTGTTTCACAATTACCAGACGTATCGTCTGAAGATGTGGAAATGAATCCTGCTGCAGCAAGCGATGAGGGTGAGTGAACCCCAGACCATGCTCTATACGTTAGTAATCGTTTATCGAAACAATTGTAATACTGAGGATAATAAAAGTTCGGTGGCACGTCGCACATGTTGTCACTAGAGGATAAACTAAGCGACTGGCATAAAATATTTTATTACATACAATATATACAACATATATACAATATGTACAATATATGCAATAGATATAGATACAAAAAAAAATAATTTTTTGTTTAATTTTTTTGTTAATTATGGTATAATGTATAAAAGGGTAAAAATAATATTTACTGTAAATGTTAGATCATTTTAATTACAGTTGTTAACCTCGACGATGGATAGATAATCTGTAAATGCAAAAAAAATCAGTTCTTTATTAACTTAGTCAAAAATTAAATATTTATGATGCTATAAAAAAAATTCTGATGAAACAAAACTGTATTTATAATGTTAGCAAAAAAAATAAGATGCGCGTTTATTAGTAATTACATTCATTACAATATAAAAGGTTCAAAACTTTTAATGCCATAGACAGGAAGATATTTAATGTTGAAATGAGTATAAATATAATAACTGAATGCAAGTATTTATGTGTACTGAATACATAAGGTATTCTTTCTGAATATCAAATACATAAAAACAGTCATGAAAAAAGTCAATAGGGATAGTATTAGATGTTAGTCAATATGTGGATGTGTTATAGTGCGGAGTCGTGGCCTAAAGCTGTAGATTGTGTTAGTGCAGTCCAAAGACTAATATGCCAGTTACAATCATTAGAATTCGATGCTGATCATGAAAAAGTGTATGGAATGGGTAGATTTAGTGATGACTATTTAAATAATTTAGTTAATAAGTATGGGGGAGGAATACGCCTTTGTGAAAAATACTTAACATCGCATGTAGATGATATAGAGTGTATTTGTTGTATAAAGCGATTAATAAAAGACCTTAAAGAAATAGCATTGGAGCAATTTGTACACGAAATAGAAAGATATTTACCGAATTTTGAGCCATCAGATGACGACTCACCCAGTGAAGAAGGTGCGCATTAATGAGTCCAAAAACGTAGTTCACTACATAGTAGTATGGGAGTTGGCTCACAGGCATGCGCGAAAAGGAGAATGGGAACAAATAGCTAGAGATTCTGCACGATTTAAAAAAAGAATAGATGACTGTGGTAATATAATTTCACCAATTCTCGAAAAACAGCATCGTGAGTGTGTGTTTGTCAGACGCTTTAGTAGTATGTAGTGATATATAATGTATAGGATAGTATTAAATAAAAAAAGTAAAATAAAAAAAGATCTATTTATTGCATATAAATATTACAATATATAATTAAGGTTACTTAGCGTATTACACAATGTCTTTGTTAGAAATCCAGGAGTTGTGAGAAGTATCAAAACCCAACCACTTAACAAGAGCTTTATTCCCTTGACGTCGGATGACACGTTCAACTAGATGAATGTCTGGATGTTTAACACTTTGTAGTTCGGGCTCATAGAACCGACCTTGAATCTCTTCATCTCGAGTATCACGTAATGTGTAGGTGAGTGGGCTTGAACGTTTAACTGTTGATATTCGAAAGACTTCGTAACTCCAATTAGGTGTGTACCCCTTAGAGAATTAGACATTTTCGAAACGTAAGCCATTTGGATGTTCTAATAAGCTAATCATAACATTGGTTTTTCCACAGCCGGATGGTCCGACGATTATACCTCGTTTACATCCCCCTTTTAGTAAACCGCGGTGTTTAGAGTAGTGCTCCTTGTTAGGAGTAATGTCATAATTTTTGATAGGTAATTCTGTATCTTGCGGAATGAAAGGGATGTTACCCATTATGGTAGTAAACAACGACTTGTATGGCGCTTCTATATATATACACCACGTGCTGAAAGTAGTTTAGTAGTGAAGTGTCAGACAGTGTGATATGAAGTATACATCCCAGCGTCATAGGAAAAAAAAGGTTCAGGATTAATTAATACTTTAATAAATAAATTGCCCGTGGAGTTGCATATGCCTGGATATCGATATTGTGGGCCAGGTACCCGTTTACAAAAACGATTAGCTCGTGGCGAGAAAGGTATTAACGCATTGGACGAAGCGTGTAAAGAACACGATATTGCATACTCCCAGTTAAACGATCTAGGACAACGACAACAAAAAGCTTGGAATAGATTTCGTTCTACCGACGCTATCTTTGGAGAAAGGGCAGCTGCATTAACCATAACTGGTATAATGAAAGGAAAACGGACAATGGGAATGGGTGGCAAATCACGGAAAGGACAAAAGAAATTGGGAATGGGAAACAAATCACGACGAAGGAAGCATTCTCGCAGAGCAATTTCGTTTAACAAAGCAATCCTTCTAGCCCGACGTCGTATTGGTGGTAAACTTCGATCATCTTTAAAATCGACAATACAGCAAGCCTTGAGCGCTATAAAACACAAGAAAATTGTCACCCAAGAGCAGAATATTACCAATACCAAAACGTGGGGGATTCATACCTCTTATTCCCCTCTTTGCAGCATTAGGACCTTTAGGGTCTCTAGGTGGCGGTGCTACGGCAGTCGTAAAAGCGGTAACTGACGCAAAAACTGCAACAAAAACCTTAGAAGAAACCAAACGACACAACCAAGCAATGGAAGCAGCTGCATTCGGAAAAGGTTTATACATAAAGCCATATAAACGAGGGTTAGGTATATATTTACAATTGTATTCAAAAAACTCCCACTGAAGCGACCACGTCGCGCCTTAAGTAATGTTGAGCCATCAAAATTTGTGGAGCAATTAAAAATTCCCTATTTTAGAGGGATATATATATATATATATATATATATATATATATATATATATATATATATATATATATATATATATGCGAGATAACTTGGATGATCAAAATAACAAGGGTACACACTGGAGAGCTTACATTAAGCGTAACAGGCATATTACATATGTTGATAGCATAGGACATATTAAACCACCCTTTGAATTACTCCACTATTTTAAAAGTGATGGTAGCAGAAACACAATTGAGTATAACTTTACCAAGGTTCAAGATTTTGATACATACAACTGCGGTCATTTAGTCTTACACTTTTTATGTGACTGCTCGTGCTGATTTTCAGTAGTCGTTACGTGATCGTAATGTCGTACACATTTACATTTACCGGTAAAAATTGTATCTTGCAAGTAACCTTTAATCCATCGATTTTTCTTGAGAATGTAATGGGGTTAACTAGTTCTGAATCTTTCAATACTATACAGAATGTTACTTCAAACAATAACCAACTCGTGTTTGGAAACGATAAAATTACAATACCACCAGGATCATACGAAATCGCGGACGTGAATAAATATATTAATGAGTCAGTGAAAGGATCGAGAGCATTTATGCATTTACAAGCGAATAATAATACTATGAAAGCAAGTATGAAATGAACCCATGACATTAACTTCAATGTGGAAAATTCAATAGGACCTATGCTGGGATTTAATAAAACTGTTTACCAGGCTCAGAAAGTGCATACCTCTGATAATCCTATTAACATTATCAAAATTAACTCATTAATTATCGAGTGCAATATAACAAGTGGTAGTTTTAAGAATGGTGAAACATGACACATAATTCATCAGTTCTTTCCCAGTGTACCAGTGGGGTATAAAATAATAAGAATAGAGTTCCCTCAACATGTCATCTATCTACCTATCAATACATCTACCATTTCGACAATAACACTTAAAATAGTAGACCAAGACGGAGATCTCATCAATTTTAATGGGGAAGTCATAACGATAGGACTACATTTAAAGAAAATATAGTGACGCGCTATAACACATGTTCATGTAACCAGAGCAAATCAAACTATAAAAGATCAAAGTGTGGAAAGGTGAGAGTCAGTAAGCGTTCAGCGCCCAAAGCATTGACACCGCAGAACAAAGCAATATTGGAAAGTCTCGGCTTTACAGTACTACAATGAGTATATTAAACGTTAATAAAAAAGTTCTCGTTGATAATGCTATCGTTAATTCTGAACAGCACACCCATCAGCCATATACTACTAGATTTGGAAACAATGATGAAATCAGGATACCCATTCAGTAAGACAGGTGCACTCTACCATCTGAAAGTTATGTCTACGTAGGGGACGATTATTACGACGGGATGGTACTGTCTCTACCAACGCCAGGTTCGTTAATAACGGTATCGCATCCTTATTCAGTGAAATTAGATATGAAATGAATGAAATAGTGGTAGATTCCGTAACGAAAGTAGGAATAACGTGGGCAATGGAAGGATTGGTATCAATGACGCCCAATGATCTCGCCCGTCATGAAAATGCAAGTTGTTTTCCTACATCAAACAGTACACTAACAAATGCTCAAGGATACTTTATAATGTTTGTATACCTTTGCGAATGCTACTTGACTTTGCCGAAGTAATCACTTTATTGTAATCAATAAAGTGATTTTGAATATTATACAAGAACTGGTATTAATTCGTAGTAACATTGATACCGATGCAGTAATTTCAACTGTAGAAGAAGCATTAAAAGTCAACATAGATAAGATATATTGGAAAGTTCCACTCATCATTCCAGCATTAGCAGAGGAAGTGGCGTTAACATTGATAAAAATGTAAATACGCCAGTAGCATTTAGAAGTTGGGAAACCCACATATATCCCGCCGTTCCAGCAACAGATAAGGATACATGGGCAATCAAAACATCTACTAGTATAGAAACACCTAGATACATTATTATAGGATTTCAAACTGGGCAAGATACAAGCAGATTCGATAAATGTACACTAAATAATATTCGCGTGTTCCTGAACACGGATCGTTATCCGTACGACAATCTCAACGTTAATTATGATAACAATTGCTTTGCTACGTTGTAATACAATGTTCGTCATAGTCGATGTATGTACAAGGGTTTAAAATTAAAATTTGTCTAATGTATACTATTTGTATGATACATATATAATGCAATAAGTCTTGTACACATTTTTTAATAAAAATAGTAAATAGCCATTCTCGTATTTTTTTATTTATATCACACAGTATTTGTATAGCATATATTCTCTTTACAACGAATTAGTACATAATATTATTATATGTTAAACAACTAAAAGAACAATACAAATTAATATTAATATTAGTTTCATTATGGAGAGAATATAGGAAAGAAACTAGCAAGTGTCAGTACCCAAACTATTCTCCTTTCCTTCCGGTTAATATAAATTCGTTTGCTTGGCAACCTGCAATAGTTCGCTCAAAGGATCAGCATTCTCCAATTACAGTATTCGCCAAGGGCCCTACGCCAATGTGGAACACGTATCACGTAGTCGATACCGTTTGTCATCCTGGGACCTAAAGGCAATTTTGTTTAACATTTCGGTATATATATCACGTAAGGTTGAGCGAAACACAAGCATTTTACACATTACTGTTTTATCAGACACCTCCGTAACCACTTTGTTGTCTTCTTCCGTCAACACTTTCTGAATAACAACTTTCTTAACACCTTTAGCTTTCTTAACAACTTCATTATCAGCAAGCTTTAGACAGTATGACTTCGATCCTGCACCATAAAAATATTGAATCGCTTTCCCTGCGTACTCATCTTTCATTCGTGCTACGACGGAAGCATTCGTAGGAATACCATGCAACGCATTTTGATAGTTGCATGTATCATATTCGTCTAATTTATTTCGCATGTGTGCATACATATCATCAGTTACTATCTCAACAATCAAAGAATCCGTGTCAGTATAGAGCAACGTGACATTCTTGCCATAATGAGCTCGTAAGATATAAAAAAACCGATACATTATAATTTTGGAAAGATCTAAAATACTGAATCCGACATAGACGGGTTTGTCATACGTAACTACCTGTTTCGACAATTCAACCGCAAACAATTTGTCAGTGAATTGAATGAAATTTTTAAATTGCGGTTTTGAAACGTACTGTGCTAGACCTACCCGACGACCGTTATATATTGTTTTACCAAACACGCCATTATTCATAATCTTATAGAAATCCCTTTCGAACTTGTTATGTGCTGTGTTGCGGAGGGCTGTATTAAGGTCTACGTATGGTATTAGCCACGGTCTCTGACGAAAGCGTAAAACCCTATGAATACGAGTAACAATTAAGCCATGCTCTATACATTGCTTTAAATAGCAGTAATGTATAACGTAGCTGGTCTTATCACACAGGTTAGGGATTAACTTCTCCTCCTGGGAATGTAGTGCGCAGATCAACCCCCAGCACAAATCCGACATCGGCGTCATCATCAATCTTCAATACGTCAAAGTGATCTATTTTCTCTTAAGGTAACCACATAAACCCGTCGTGAGGCAGGTATTGCCGCATACTCCACCCATATAAGTTCATAACGTTCAAATACTGTAAAAACACTTTAGGTTGTTTAGGATCATAGTTTGGAACAAACTCGTTATTAGCGATGCTTCTCCGCTTGATACAAGTACTCACGCCACCACGAATACCTTGTTTAAAAAAGTGGTACATATCCATATCCATCAGTAATTCTAGCTCTACTTTCGTACATTTCAACTTGGCGCCCCACGCCAATCCAGGCAAGGTGACATATTGTGCAGGTTCTAACCCATACACACCCATACATAACCGTCTAAACTTTTCAAACACGTCAGCCAATAACAATACATCTGATTTTAAATAAATATCAGCATAATCACATAAAGTGATCCCATACCAGTAGAACGCGGCAGTATTCGTCATCCGAAATATTTGCATCACGCATTGTATCGTAGAATTTGTCATACGATGGCACCGTGACGTCGTTCAACTTACTAAAGCTGTCTACGTACGTATACGGGAAATTACCTTTCTTTCTCGCTAAGTTGAAGTCGCTGTCGTTACTAAAACATTTCCGTACCTCCATACATTGATCATCCGATAAATTCTGAGATAGAGTATCTAAGGATGCAGCCATGAACCTACAACTATCGACGAAACTTAAATTAATGTTTTTCTTTTCCCTGATACCATGACTGATTACATATTCATCCACAAAAATGTGTTTACCGAACGTTATATATTTTTCACTGTTAACAGGAAGTACGGTAATTTCTTCCGTTTCACTCGCTAACTGTTTAATGAACAGGTGAACATCATAACCACTGAGATTATGTAGAAAAACGGGGAGAAATGTAGGTACCTGATAGTTTAAATTACAAATTGAATGTGCCGCGCCACGATACTTACCAGTAACGTGACAGTGATCTCGTACTTTCGGATTTGTCGGATCGCCCGTAAAGTGCTTGTCGCATATGTAACAACATACACTGCGTTCATACGTAACTTGTTGTTCATCCGTTAATGGTGTCATTGGAACAATAGCTTTGAAATGTTCATTATATATCCGTTTTACATCACTTTCTAGTCGTCTTATAAATATCTCCCCTGCATTACTCACCCTATACAGCTTTAGCTTAGACCACGCATCGTTTACACTACACTTAATATAATAACTAAACGAGTTTGGTTCGTGTTTACACGTTTTTGTCGTGAACGGTTTTTCGGGATCTGGTTCAGCCGTATCTACCGGAACTAAGAGCGCTTCAAAATCTGCATATATTACGAATGGTAGAACCATTTGTTTCTGATAGTTCCGAAACGCGAGTATATTTTCCGCGTAGAATTCCCCCGTTATGTCTTTTTTTTGTTTCACGTCCGGTAATTTTATATATACGAAGTTACAGTCATGTGACACGTGTCGGGTTAATTGCTTCTCGGATCTAAAGTAATACAAGCATACATCACAAAAATACATTGCTCCGGTCCGCCGGGATATTTGGTTGCTAAGTAAACAAGAAAATTTTTTTATCCATACATAATGCTGAGTATCTGTTTGGTTACTGACTAATAATAATAAATTAACATGGACTGTCTGTCTTTGGAAATACTCTTCTAACACCGTCCCAACACTTATAATATCATACTTAGTCTGAAAGGATTTCAGTTCGGTGCTTTTCCTACTGTTCAAAAGTATAAACCAAACAGCTCAAAATTACATTTTAAGGTGTTTCTGCAACTGATTTTGTACTACCTTCAATACGGGCCCTTTAACGTCTGCCATAAAGGTGGACACAGTAGTATGCGTATTGCATGGTGACAGTCGGTACGACACAATGCGTTGTTTAAACGCATTTACAATCACTTCAACCCCAGTATCGACAAGCTTGTCGATGTACTGCTTTGTTGTCGTCGGAAGTGCTTCCTTGCACCACATTCCCCCTGTTGTTTGGTTTTGCAACGAAACCTCCTGCATGCGAGATGGTGGGGTAGATACTGACATCCAGCACGCAGTTTTTTGATGTCGAAGTAGGGAATCCTTTCGAGAAAATTTCTTGAGACATTCACATTGGAACATTTTATTGGGAGCTGCAACAAAGAAAGAACAATAACTACATGTATAGCTGAAGTGTTTACGTTACGTGTTTTGTTATGATTCCTTTTTTAACGTAATATTCTATTTCCTACTAGTTTTATTGACAACTATTAAAGAAATAATCATATCCAGCGATGCGAACGAGGACGCAACATAACCTATCGCCAGGAATAGGATAGGTTAAGATGGACAGCTCAGGTTGATGTTGTAAGGCCCATAACTTTGTGCAGGCTCAAAATTACATTTTAAGGTGTTTCTGCAACTGATTTTGTACTACCTTCAATACGGGCCCTTTAACGTCTGCCATAAAGGTGGACACAGTAGTATGCGTATTGCATGGTGACAGTCGATACGACACAATGCGTTGTTTAAACGCATTTACAATCACTTCAACCCCAGTATCGACAAGCTTGTCGATGTACTGCTTTGTTGTCGTCGGAAGTGCTTCCTTGCACCACATTCCCCCTGTTGTTTGGTTTTGCAACGAAACCTCCTGCATGCGAGATGGTGGGGTAGATACTGACATCCAGCACGCAGTTTTTTGATGTCGAAGTAGGGAATCCTTTCGAGAAAATTTCTTGAGACATTCACATTGGAACATTTTATTGGGAGCTGCAACAAAGAAAGAACAATAACTACATGTATAGCTGAAGTGTTTACGTTACGTGTTTTGTTATGATTCCTTTTTTAACGTAATATTCTATTTCCTACTAGTTTTATTGACAACTATTAAAGAAATAATCATATCCAGCGATGCGAACGAGGACGCAACATAACCTATCGCCAGGAATAGGATAGGTTAAGATGGACAGCTCAGGTTGATGTTGTAAGGCCCATAACTTTGTGCAGGCTTCTTTTATGGGTTAAGCTTATTAATTACCACCATGTGGATTTCTTTTTTAACCTCAGCTAGTCAGGAATTTAGGAAGTGGGTTTTTCTTAGACAGTTATGTAACTGTTAAACAATTTTCATACCCAGGTTTAATACATATATTAAAACAAAACTTCTGGAATTATAATAGCTTAACAAACAATATTCCGGTAAAATAATTAAATATTCAAGTTAAACAAAATGTTGGAAAATAAACGAAAAAAATTCTAAAAATAATATTTATAAGGGATCTCTTCTAAGTGCGCCTGGTATTTGGGCAGCCCACCGTACCTCGGTGTAATGCTGGTGTCGTTGAAATGTCGGCGGTAAATCCGAAGATTTTTATAATGTTTAAGGACAGGTGTCGCCTGTGTATCTGTGCTCGCCGGTTTGGAAATTTCCTGTAAACAAACACGTTATAATGCAGTGTTCAAAAATAAAATAATCGTGGTTTTGTTTCTTTGTAAACAAATATAATGTATTCAGGTGAAAATAATACAAGGGTGTGTGTACAGTTCAAAACCCGGGAGGATTACTGTGATTTAGACAGGTAAGTTTAATTTGTCTATTATTTTATAAATCTAAGACAATGTTGTGGAATTCGAGGTTAGAGCGTAATTAAAATTTCTATCGTGGACTGGTCCTTTATTACATATATTTTCTTAAGTAACGTTTGAAATACGGAGAGGTTGAAGAAAAGCAGGCCTTACACGAGATTCTGATAGTTACACGATTAGTGTTAGTACAGGTTCGTGTTAGACAACGGTTGTAATTGATTTGTTTCTTTTGAGGGTTTGTACACACAGACTAGGGGTAAAAGACTAATTCTAAAATTAACTACAATTAATATATACAATCAAATATGTACAAGGGTTATTCGATGTTTGGAATTCGCAATTTTAAGTTTATAATGGCTCATATGATACTGGAATATTTTCGACAATGTGTTGTTGAAAATTGATGAGTTCATTCAAATTACTAAAATGAATCGTTGACCTTCGGTTTATTTGTATAAAGAGGGTATTCTTTACACTTTAATTGCAAGTGACTACTTATTAGGGATATGGAATTTTATTTTCTTTAAGAATAATTATCTTAAAGTTTTAATTGCTAAAGCGCAAATAAATTTCTTTATTCTATTGAATTTTTTATTGTAAAATAGAAATTCTTTTACTTTGAAGTAAACCGTAAAATTTACTTTTAGTTGTATAAATCTAATGTTTTACACAATGCAGGTTTTTGGTAATAATTTAGGCTTGATATTAAGGTGGATTTTCGTGATATACAGGGGGTATAAAATTATAACGTATTGATAGCCAAGCAAGGAGCTCGAGCTAAATCAACAATTTTAGAGATTCTATTTATTCAAAGTTGTAACAGATACTTTGAATACATAGAACTATATACAGGAGGTTTAGGATATATCGGGTGTTCGTTTATAATCTCGTTAATAGCCAGTGGGCACAATAGTCTAAATTAACGAATCTTAGAGATTCTATTTATTCAAAGCAGTAACGGACACTTTGAATATGTAGAACTATATGCAGGGGTTCAAGATGGGATTTCTAAATTGCCGTTTCTGAGGTTACACCGCGTGATCGAACAACCAGACGTGGCTTTACATTAGCCCCATTAACTAGAAGAAGTCCTATAATAGTCCCGGTGACCGCCGGTGTTGACCAGTCAATCTACCTAAGACTACTATAACACGCAAAAACCTCTTTGACGTCAATTTGTTAAGGATGGTTTGTTAAAAGGAATTTATAGGTATTATTACAACTATTTTCGTAAAAATGGCTTATACTTCGGAGTGTTAGAATTCTGTTTAAAATAATTGAAATTGCGGGTCAGGCGGTTATGTTCTCGAATAGAGAATTTCAGGTGTAATAAATTATTACAAACGGAGAAGCAGGAGAGAGTATTTGTAAAGAAGCGTTCTACAAACAGAATTTCAGGTTAATAAATTATTACAAACGGAGAGGCAGGAGAGTATTTGTAGAGAAGCGTTCTACAAAAAGAATTTCAGGTGTAATAAATTATTACAAACGGACAGGCAGGAAAGTATTTGTAGAGAAGGGTTCTACAAACAGGATTCAGGTGTAATAAATTATTACAAACGGACAGGCAGGAGAGTATTTATAGAGAAGCGTTCTACAAACAGAATCCAAAGTAAAAGTTAATAATTTCGCTTATAAACCTTGCGAATGAGTGGGGTTTTAGGTAGGAAATGTCGCAACGTTTCTGCACATCGCGAAAGTTGGGTACTGGTGGGCACGCAAAAGTGCTGATTATTTATATTTTTAAGAACTGGAATAAAATGAATTATTATTTAAACATTATCTTAATAATTAATTTGTCTTACCCCATGCTGGCTCATTACACTGTGAGTAAGCGTACTTACTATACGTGTTGGATATGAGTAGTCGGGAGAGAGTGTTGCTGACCACACATCTTCCACCCAGCATTATACTTTACCCTACTATGTGCTGTGGTCTGGAAACCAATTGTTTGACAGAAACTCCGCAGCACATGTAGGGCCTAATATACTTTTTCTTTCCAGAAAAACGGTGCCCTCAATAGTGCGGTCGCAGACTGGACAAGCGTCTAACTGAGCGCACCGACTTACTACTAACTTACTGGCTGCCTGACTGGCAAACTGACACAGTGACTGATAGACAGCAGACAGACAGACAGACAAGACACCATACTTTGTATATGCTCAATTACATCTCTATAGTGCTCACCATGAACAGCTGATGGATATCTACTACAGCAGGGTTCATTTCCATATCTGCAGGCGACACGGTTGAATGTGTGGGGTTAGAATAAACCGATGGCACCCAGATGTCAATCCGTTACAGGAACATCTACGATAGGCACCACACTGCACGTATGCTCAGCTGCTCGCACCACGTGCACGCAGATGTAATGAAACGGAAGTGGAGAGGACCTTCTGCACTTGTACTAAATCAAAATGTTTTATTCCTAAAGATAATCATGTATCTGATTAATATATTTGTACATGTCTTTATTTCTACATGAATGAAATATATTAACATATCGTTTTCTTTTATTTTTGGTAGCGTTAAAGGTGTGGGTGAGCAAAAAACATACAAGTGGGCAAAAAACATTCAAGTGAGGTGACCTTGGGGGAGAGTAGCATTTGGGTGGTCTTGTTTTTATGCGATCGTATTAAAATAGGTCACATGGATGACCTTGAAATTGTGGAACCTGAACGCGGGGTTTGTGACATGGGATGAACTTGGGTTTGTGTTAACGATATGTAAGTAGGTCAAACATTGCGCTTTCAAAACCTTGGTACAGTGGTGACCTTGGTAATGTGGTAACCTTGGAATTTTGGGACCTTGGAAATGTGGTGTGTGCCAGAAGTCTCCAATCTTACCTACTGCTCGTATTCGATCTTAGAGGTAACACCTTGTCACTGAATAAACATCGTTTTCATTCTTTACTTTCGTTTTAGCAACTAACTTGGGTTTCCATAAACCTACGTTTCTATATATTTAAGTTTCCATCTATTGAAGTGTCCATATAACCTTACCATTACGATTACATTCAAGTTCATGTTTACATTTGGTTGTCTTGATTGATGTGATAAGAGTATTCGTTCTGTATCTCTTTGGCTTATTGTTTGGATTGTGTTGCTGATAAACTGCTATCAGCGGTGGCTCACATACTGGGGACTGCTTCGCTGCTTTGAAAAACGCATAAGCATTCGCAACCACAGGTCAGCTCTTTCCTTTTCTCGCATGTATAAATAAATTGCTTTCTACAACGAAAAGAAGTACATTTATTTTAGTTCCGTTAACAAGTATTGGACAAACATCTTACTTCTGAATAATTGCATTCAGCAAGTTACGATTACCTACAAGGAAATTAAATATATTTTTATTAATTATATGAACAAGTATTTGTTAAACATATTTACCTGTAGTAAAAGTTCGGTGTCAGTTGGAGACCCGCCTGTACCTAATTTTAATACCATTTCTCTAATGTAGAACTGCTATATGTTCATAACCATTCCAGCAGTCAAAATTTTGAATAACTTTTGTTAAAGTTGGATTTACCCATGAATGTATAACCTCCATTTTGAATAATTACTTTTGTACTACTGGTTATGTGGTCGGGCGCAGTAGCATTTCTGCAACTGTTAAGTATACCAGATGTAACTTTTTATGTATACCAGATGTAATACTGAATCTGTTATCGGTTGGCGCGAGATTTCGTGCTGGTTTAAATTACTTGGTAACTGAAATATATAATATTCTTTTCTTTACTCGAATATGGATAAGGTTGTTCGGACCAATTTCCGTGTCTAATTTTAAATTGCTTAATTACTATTTTTTTTCTTGAAATAAAATTGGGACTGGACAAGCTTTTGCAATTGTATTTAGGTAACTTAATCAAACAGGGATGTGTATTCAGTTTTGTGAAACGAAAGGCAAGTTAATTATTTCTTTCTTGTAAGTAACTGATTTAATAAGTTTATTAAATTAGCCTTTTATGACTAAGCCACGGAAGGGTACTGTTTGTATTAGTATTCTAAACTATAAATGCTTATGGGCGTTAATGAAGCTTACGACTTGCCCTCGTCAAGCCTTTTTAACTTATATTAATTTTTTTTTTAAATTTTGGCGACCTAAGTGCAAGCTCGCGACTTGCCCTCGTAAACTTATTTTAATTTATATTTTATTTTCTTTTGGTGTGAATTGTGGGAATAACGTACATACTGTATATAATTTATTTCGTTTATTATTCATGTTTATATAACTATACAATATTATTTGGCTTATTGCCTCCTTTGTTGGGAATTCCAAAAAGGAAATAAATTTACGTTTGTTGAGGGAATTGTTCACTTACTTATTATTCCTATTACTTACTTCCTGTTTCAAGCTTTACAGGCTCTCCCTCTCTCAAGGAGTAGGAACCCATTTTCCGTTCCTTCTTTCGTTAAAGCTTGTGGCGCCTATTTCGGTTCTTTCCTCTCTAACCAAATTCTCACTCCAACTACTTTAACGAGAATCAAGAATTAGAATCTTTCGTTCGAAATGACTTAAAAGATTATAAATAACGAAGAACATGAGTGCTATTACGGCCCACACTACAAATCCTTTCCAAGGAAATTTAAGTTTCTGGTGGGATACAAAAATATGATTTTAAGCATAGTTCAATATTGCAATAAAGAATTAGCTTCATCTGTACAAACACTGACAACTAATTCTGCTCCTCAAAATAGCAGTGTTTGAACTTCCGAGAATAATACACACAAAGCTGTGGCTGTGGATTTGACAGAATGCCGAAAACATTTGCAGAAATTAATAACTGAGTGGATAAAATCATTAGGATTTTTAACAAATGAGCATAAAAATAGTACATATATTATTTAAATTCCAAAGATTATTTCTGTTACATGGACGGCCCTTCAGTTGCTTTATTCAAAGTTGTTTAAGGACCTACAAGGCAAGTTTTCTATTGTGTATATTTTTTATTTTTCAATAAACACAAACTAAAGATCTAAACAGAAAGTTTTTTTCTATTGTGGCTACTACATCTAACACTAAAATTTGCAGGTGAAACAGCTGAAGAAAAACGAAAAATACCATTGGATTATATTCAATTATTACAGTCACCTTCTTAATCACTTAAAGGCAAAAAAAGTCGGCCCGAGTCTCAAGTTCAATTAAACAATTCCGAGAACAATTCCATATTTCAAAATCGGGAATTAAAATTGGAACGAAGAAGTATTGTTAGTTATTGCAGTATCTCATATGAAGCAAACGAAAGTCGTATTCTTGAATGTTCCTTCATTGTACTAATCTAAACCAAGAATTACCATCAGTGTCCCTCCAAGCCGAGTTCAAATCATTCTGAAGAAAATGACCAAGAATATCGAATTGAGGATATAGAAGTACCATCTACTCAGACCTGTATTACTTCCGATAGGAAGAGGAGGAGAAATATTATTGATGAATCAGATTCCAACAATTCCTCTGAGAACATAAACGTTAATTCTGAAAACAATTTTCAAAACCTTACTACAGAACCGGATTTCGAAATAGCAGGACTATCAAATTTAGGGCTAGTAGTTCTGCTATTCAAAATGTGCCCACTAGTGAGAAAAAAAAGGTAAATGGCGTCAACCTAAATGCTCTAGAGTAATTATAAAATTGGCCAGGTTATTTCGCGATGACAAAAGCCTTAGAAGTAAAATTGATTTTGCTACATGGTTTTTTAGTTCTCAACCGTGCGAACAAATATTCCGTGCAACGCGATCTCTCACTTCAACATTTTCCACAGTTGTGATAATTGTAGTTTGCAAGAGATTTAACAAAATTGAAAGTATACATATTATAACCGGGGTAGTTTTGTTTTGGCGCGAACTTTTGGGCGCAGAATCGTTTTGGCGCAAATCACTTGTATTACTTACAAAATCTAACTGATTTTACCCTATATTGTACATTGGTTCCAATGTTACATATAATAATAATGGCGATTCCAATAATTTTGCTATTGACTAACTTTGGGTTAATGTTGTCAATTAAGAAGTATTTATGGTTAATGTGCAAAGTTCAGCTTAATGGGGGACTAAAAGAGAAAACAACAATTAACAATGAGACTCGTTATTGTATGTTTAAAATTTTCTGGTTTTAATTAAAAATCTATTATCTATCATAATGCGTTTTATCTACAATCCGCGCGGCCAAAGAATGCCTCGTGTCGCGCATGGATGTTCGTGCATTCGGCCGCACTCGTTAACGGAATAGCAAATGAAAGCATTACCAGTGGCGTCGGTGTCGCGTTTTCAATTATTCTTCATCAAACCACAAAACATTTTAAAATATTTTATTTATTTGAATTGCATATGAACAGTAATAGTTTAAATATTTATAAAATAAAAAAATAACCATGTTGACAAGTAATAAATTTTATATTTGAATTACAAATGAACACAACAGTTTAATCGTTTATGAAAATCAAAAAAGTAGAAGTTCGATTTTTAATTATAGAAACAGAATGGCTGTATTTTAAGAGTATAATTCAGGATTAAAAAAAATTATGATATTTCACTTTTGCCAGTTTTCTTGAGTAACAGCCGCTAATTCTTCTTCCAACAATCTTCTAACGTGGTTGAAGTTAAAGGTGGTATTTCTCTTTGCAACATTATTTTTCACTTGAGCCCTAATCAATTCAATCGGGTTTAAGTCCGGGTGATAGGGAGGTAGTCGTAGCACCGTATGTCCTTCATTACTTAATATACAATCAAACTTGTACGTTATATGTTCCTTTTTGTGTAGTTTAACTGTTTCATAAAGTTGTGGTCTGTACATCAAAGGAGTGAACGGTATCTTTTTCTCTATTAACCACTTCACCATATCTGCCTTTTTCGAATTACTTGTTGGAGCACGATCCACCTGAACATTATGGTACGGCGCATTATCAATAACCAAAACCGATTGTGGAGGCAAGTTTGGTAAAAGTTTCTCACGTAACCATTTTTCGTAGTTACTACAATTCATCTCGTCGTGATAGTCTCCGCTGCTAGTTCCTGATTTAAATATTAGACTACAACATTCTTAGTCCTTTGGAAATTGCAGACAGCACTCCGTTAGTTGTGCCATCACTCCACGACGTTGATTGTGTGTATCCACTATGAACATACGTTTCGTCCATGTAGATAATTTGACGATTTAATTCACGATAGAATTGAATTTTTTATAAGTAAGTAATTCTTAGAGCCCTTATATCGTTCTTCTTTATTAAAAGTTTTCTATTATTCTCACTTCGATGCCATTGAAATCCCAGGTCTTTTAATATAATACGTAAAGACGTAGCACCACCGTGCCAACCTAAGTCATTGTGGAGTTTCTCGCGTAGAGCAGGAATTGTCACCCGTGCACCCTCGGTCTTGTGAAAATTATATACTATATTGCGAAAAAGGCTCTTTTCGAAATCTTCCAAGTCGATCACAGAAGACGGACGTGGCCGTTTCTTGCCTGGAGTTGAAAATCTTGGTTTTCCCCCTTCTGTTGGACCTTCACCCTCTTGCCACTGATCTAACAGACACTTTTGTTGCTTCAGATACGGTTTCTTTTAATTGTTT
This sequence comes from Vesta saturnalis, assembly GCA_036346205.1. Classification (NCBI taxonomy): domain Eukaryota; kingdom Metazoa; phylum Arthropoda; class Insecta; order Coleoptera; family Lampyridae; genus Vesta; species Vesta saturnalis. The sequence continues at coordinate 902,177 of JARFJB010001703.1, forward strand.
CATGGTATATGTGGGGTGTAAGTTTTTCAAATAACTGTATACATTATATATCACCTCAAGCGTTTGACCACTTATTACTTGGCCACTTTTTCCCAATGTAGAACTCAAATTTCTACACTCGCTTTTAAATCACAGTTGAAAACGAACTAACTAATAAAAATGTTTTTGAATATTTGCTAATCTGTTGTTAATGATACTAAGGAATGTCAACTATTAGGATTTCTTTAATGAGAATTTAAGCAAATGCCATTAGCATTACATGCGCCGCAAAACTACTTATTTATTTTACCATGTATTGCGAAAGTATTCGTTGTTTGTACATATTTGTCTAATAAATTTGAGTATTATGAGCTTTAAAATTCACATAGGGCACAAAATGGTTCACTGTCGTTTTGTTGCAATAATTGTAATAAAGTTAAATTAACAAGTACGTAATGAAAATTAATAACAGAAATAAATAATTAATTAGTGTAATACATGATAATAAACGGAACGCGCTTTTGGTGGCGACGCCACTGACATGCCGCGCTTAAGAGACTTGAAGTTGGACGAATGCACATCCAACGTTCAGGCATTCTTTGGCCGCGCAGACTGAATTGTTGATGAGCTTTAAGCTATTACATTACTTTCTAAGTACCTTGTTTCGCCTATTTCAAGAGTGCTTGGGGTTATTAGGGTTTAGTCGTACCCTCAATAATTATTAGTGCTGTCGTTGTAAAATGTCTGGTGTTTCTTCTAAGCGCGCGGTAAAGAAAAATTTGTACATGATGGTTTTTTTGGACTTTTGATCGTAAAAGTTCGGATGGAGAAAAGCAGTTTTGGAGGTGTGAAAATAAGAACACGTGTAAAGCAAGGATCCACACAGTTTGAGAATGTCTGTTAAGGTTCTTCACGAGCATTCACACGAAAGTTCAGCCACCAAAATTGAAGTCGACAAAACTTACAACAATTAAGAGAAGAGCCGAGATCACCTGCGAGAGTAAACCAAGAAGTCGCTAATTTGCCGTAAGCATTTCCTAAATACACCAACATTTAGCAAATAATTCGCAATTCCAGACAACTACCAAATTTACATCAATTCACAAAGTACAGAAGAAAACTTTTTGTTAGGCCTCGGACGAAATCGAATTTTAATATTTGGTCGACAGCAGTGTCTAGTATTGTTGAGAGATTGCGGAAAGTGGTTCATTGACGGAACATTTAAAATTGCCCCTCCTTTATTTTCACAAGTATTTTGGCAGAAAAAAACGGTGGAGTTCATCCAGCAATATATGCTCTCCTGTGTAATAAGCAACAGGAGACCTATCAACGACTTTTTCACTTACTGAAGGAGATTCTGCCTGACCTGGGACCCCAATTCATATCTTGTGATTATGAATTAACAATTATTAGAGCCATCGAACCATATATCCAAATACCGACATATGTGGATGTTTTTTTTATTTATCTAAAATTACGAAAAAACGTATTGGAGAGCAAGGTCTCAACCATAGTTACAATCACGGTGCAGACTTTCCTCTAAATGCAAAAATGATAACATCACTTGCATTTGTACCTATCAACGATATAGACACTGTGGTAGATGCTCTAGCTGAAGAACCCCCTCAAGCGTTACACCCAATACTACAGTGGTTTGAGGATAATTATATCGGTAGACCCAACAGAGGGAGAGCCGGAAGGCCACCACCCATGTCCTGGCACGAAATGTGGTCTGTGTATGATCGAGTATTAAGAAGTTGATTGATCCTTTGAGGACGATTCAAAAACATAGAGACGTGTTTTGTGAACAGCTAGTTGCTGGCCAAAAAATACAGAGCAGCTGATCGGCGGATAAAAACCATCGTAACTGATTATCCGAATAGAAATGTAATAGAATCTTTGAGAGGTATTGTTTACAACTTTAGTTAGGGAATTAATGGTTCATATTTCCAGGAGAGATGTAACAACCCTTTTTGAGTTTTATTAAAATATACCTTAATTTAAGGTCTTTCATTCGTTCTGTTGTAAATATAAGAAAAATTTTAATTATTGAAATATAGGTATGTGGTAGGCAAATTAATTTACAAATCTTTTTAGGGGTTTATAGTGCATACTTCTCAATGGTTTATACTACCTCTTTAAATTATTTTTCTGATCATTTTATTCGTGCGTTACGTCATCGTGACTTAATTCTTTGCGCAAATCCTTTCGCGCACGACTACGTGATCTAACTTCCAAAGCACCCATTTTTTCACTTCCTGATGATTGTGAAGAGAAGGAGAAAGTTTTTTTGGGTTTTCTCCTAAATTTTGTGTGAAAGTGCCATTGATTTGATGGTAAGATATCTTTTATCGCATTATACAAAAAATTAAAACATTTGCTCTTTTCAAGCACTTTCATTTTAGTTCACTTTTATTTTAGTTTAGTTTTATTTTACTTTTACACTTTTAATTTCACCGCTTTTGATTGCACAATTAATTCTACTGTTACGCACGCTTTCATTTTATGATTGCGTTGTGCTTTTATACAGAATTTAAAGTTTGGTTACATTTATTATATGAACGTTCGAGAAAATGCAATAAATATTGGTTTATTCAATTTCAAGAAGAAAATTTATAAGGAAAATTCCAGTTAGGGTGCGGCTTTTACAATGCAAAGCATTATTTCAAGATATTACACAATATTCATGCAAAGATGACATCACCTCAGTTGAAATTTCCGTAAACATTTAGATACCAGAGGTCATTAAAAAATTTATGTACAAGATTTTACGAGCAGGTATTTGATGTTTAATGATTTTTTTAGTAATTTAAGGATAATTTTAAGATATATTTTATTTAACCCTGTCATTATCTGTTAATAAACATAGTCGTATATTTTTTATTTTTTTGCATTTTGATAAAAATTTTAGTGTAAAACTCGGTTTAGTTATTCCGAGCAGAACTAAAAAAAATAACTTGGCGTCCGAGATCATTTTTATTATTTATGTTAAGTGAAAATAATACAGCAGAAATTGTGGTAATTAAGCAAATTAGAAGATTTGAATCGGCCCACTTGAATCTTCCGATTGAGTCAAAGGAATTATTTGTGGTGAATGGTTAGTATCTCCAGTTAATTTAACGATGTGTTTTAAAGAATTTTTTACTCTTATTCCTTATTATATTTTTATTAAATTTATTACACCATTTACACCACTATTTTATAGAGAGCCGTTCGAAACTTGGAAAATGTTTACTAGAGAAGAAAGAGGAAAGTTTAGTTGAAGATCAGGAAATAGAAGACATGCATGAATACTTTAACACATTCAGTGCGCATGACCCCGATGTGGGTCTCAACCGTCGCTCTCCAGGTGCGCGTGGTTCCAATTTGTATCACAGTCACTCTTTTATAAAACGAAGCAGTGTGGGCTGAACATCGTTGTAAATCAGATGTAATTTTGTGAGCGTGTAGGTTACGCATCGTGAATAGACAGTGTTTGTGTAGTTTCGAGTTTTGTGTTAGTTCAAGATGACCGACAATGAGCAGGGACCCTCAACTTCCAAGAAACCTAAATTAGTGTTGAAAAGTCCCAGAAAACTCACAGAAGAAGAGCTTTATTCTCGTTTAATGGCATCTAGTGATGGGGATGAAGAACTATTACGTGAAACAGGACACTTGAGTGATATTAATGTTCATCTGGAGCAAGGTGATTCTGATTCCGAAGAGGATTCTGCAGATGAAGATGACGCAGGTAATATTTTCGATTTCATACGTTCTAAACCAAATATATATTTGAATACTAGCTCAATAACTCATTTAACAAGGTCCCGTCGGAGGTTCGTATTTTCGATTGTACTAATATATTAGGCTAAAACATTTTTTTGTTAGGTTCGGTAGACGGCACGACTATTAACCCAAACTGGAGTGATATTCCTTCATGTACTAAGATATTTCCTTTTTCAAAAAAATAATGAACTTTTAGTACCAATTCCTGGCAACAATATGCCGGTGGACTATTTTCGCATGATATTCGACGATCAAATACTTAATTTGATAGTAAATGAAACAAATCATCAAGCTGAAAATGTATTTTGTTCCGAACGCATTAGTGAGAAATCAAGAATATCATCTGGAGAAATGTTGAAATTTATTGCGCTAGTTCTTCGCACAGGATCAATAAGGATGAATAGGCTGCAGGATTACTGGAAAATATATTTATTATTTATAATATGGAGTATTTTTCTGCATTCACGAGCCGCAACTGATTCCTAGTAATTATGCGATGTTTACATTTTTCCAGAAATAGACCTGATGATGAAATTCGACAGATATGTTGTACAAAATACGGCCTATTATGGATTTTTTTAATCATAAAATGGCAAGAATATATTATCCTGGCAAAAACTTATCTCTAGATGAATCCATGGTATTGTGGCTTGGACGGTTGATTTTCCGCCAATACATAAAAAACACGCGGCATAAATACGGTATCAAGCTGTATATGCTAACAAAACCAACCGGCATGATTATAAAATCAATGATATATACGAGGTCGCTATATGACAGTGGTGGAAAAGTCCATACAATCAAAGTTGTGTTAATTTTATTAGATGGCCATCTCGATTCGGGTCATTCCTTCTATATGGATAATTTCTACAATTCGTTTAAATTGGCCAGGCAGCTTACTACTCGTGGTACCTATTGCATTGGTACTCTCAATGCCAAAATAAAGAACAACCCCAAAGACGTCATAGAAAAAACTAAAACAAGGAGAATGTATTACCAGATATTCTGAAAATATTATGGTGGGAATGTGGAAGGATAAGAGAGATGTTTTGTACATTTCTACTGAGTACGGTGGAGAAATAGTAGAGCATATAGACAAGAGAAATCGTATTAGAGAAAAACCGGCTGGATTTTGTATTACAATATGAACATGGGAGGTGTCGACAGGCATGATCAGCTAAACTCCTACTACCCCTGCAACAGAAGGACACGTAGGTGGTATAAAAAGTTGGGGATTCATTATATACAAATGATGCTGCTAAATTCATTTTTCTTGCATAGAAAATTTTCCGGTAGCAAGATGTCGTTGTACGAATTCATAAATTCAATTTTATGCAGTCTCTTGCATACACAGGAAGAATGCACAAGATTAGCGAACACGCCCGTAAGAAGAGATGAGTCAAAACACGTCTTGACCAAAATTGAATCAAAAGCAAAGGACGGGCGAATAGACAGGAAGCGGTATAGAGTATGTTTTACAATAAAAATACGAAAACGAACACTGCACCACTGTATGTCCCGATCAACCTGGATTTTGCGTCGGTGATTGTTTTGTTAGTGCGCATGAATGATATCGTTATTTTTGTCTATTAGTTTATTGTTATTATGAAACTCACAAAAAATATCTTTGTTTTAGTTTTCTGACAATGTATTTATACTCTTTTTTTCATACAAACATATGTTTTTGTCCATTTTTACAATAAATTCTACAAAAGTCTATTGTTTGATTACCACCTTTATTTTATATTCCCAAAAGTAAATTATCAAGAACGCTACCCCGATCGGGACCGGTCAGCACTGCGCGAGAAATGTTTGGCCAGATGCGCGCGACCCCGATTAGAGGTCATGTACTAAAATCGAATAAAACACACAGTATATAAACTTAATATAAGAAATTGTCAATCTTGATACCAAAACCAGCAATAATTTAGAAAAAAACATTGCCGCTCCTGGGATGCGACACGCTCTAAAAGTCGCAGCGAATGTGTTAAAAGAGGCCATCGAAGACTGCGAGGCATTGGAGATAAATACAGTTTTGGACTGGAAACATATTAGCGTTGCGAAACATACTTATTAATTAAATGATACTGAAAACATTTTCGTGGAAGATGTTGGCGTAGGTATATCAGTTGATAGAATGGGTGGATTATCTAATCAGAATTTTGATGAATCTTCCTTACAAGAAGTCGAAACTGGTGATCGAACTCCACTTGACGAAGAAAATATGTTAATAAAAAATTATGATGATTTAAAACTTAGAGACCAGGAGAAAGACGATACTAACGCTACAAACCCGTTTGTGAAAATAAAATTAAGAGAAAAACTATTACAATCAGAAAATCGTCGTTATGCTGGCTGCTGAGCGAAAAAATCACAGGCATGTTCAGAAAAAAATGTGTGTACACAATTTTTACAAAATAACGCTTTTTTTCGTAGGTTAAGCGTCGATCGCATTATAAAATACAAAACTTTAAACAGAAATCCAGATAAAGCCGAGAATAACCAAATAAATAAAACTTTCGAAAATCAGCTCTACTATGGTGTAAAGATCCAGCTTAACTTTACTAAAAATTTTTTGTAATTAATTATTTTTTAATTGCCCTACAGCAATCAATATAGATAAAGTTGCATAAAATTAAAACCCATTACAAAAGATTGCGCGATATTGCATCATAAATAATTAATTTTAATCCCCTTCGACGAAGATATTAAAAAGCATAAAATAATCTCACGTCCGAGAACCCTCAGCCAATCACAGCCAGAGGACCCCTGCATATAAGCGGGATCCACCCACCGCGAATTAGCTATAAAAACCGCGGCGCTACCAGAAGAAATTCTACTTTCTGCGCGCTTCGCTACTTCTTACTTACTACTTTCTGCGCGCTCCGCTACTACTTTCTACTCTCGGCTACTCCTACTCCGCTACTCCTGCTACTCTCGCGTCCCCAACATCTAAAATCTAGAGTCGATATCCAGACCGCGCGCGCCTGCCGTAGTTAGCTTCTTTGTGTACGTCGCCGACCTGTCGATTACCGCATCCGTTCATCCTGAACCGTCGTGTATCTTTAGTCGCGTTACTTCGCCGCCGTCACCGGTAAATCAGCGTTGTACAATCAAACTGCTGGTTGAGATACGCTAAGGTTAACAGCACGTAAGTTTTATCGCACCACTTGTAACGGTATAAACGGGTGGTAGAACGGGATTACAGATAAAATTGGCCTTTTTGCCCCGAACTAGCCAGCGTATGGGTGTAGGTCAGATGTTGAAAAATTTTGCACAGCCAGAATAGTAAATCGTACGTAAGTCAAATAGGGGATGAAGACAAAATCAATTCGGTAAGGGCGCCAGAATGTTTGGTAGTCAAAATAAGGGTCGTCGTGCCAAAATTACGAGTACATAGCGTGTCTAAACATACAAAAAACATACGCTTACCTATCCGCAATCAATCCCAGGTGTGCTGGACAGCAACTCAGCAAACCACCTGAAATAGGACTTCAAAAGCACTACACTCTTGTCAAATAACAGCGTGATAAACACTCAACAAAGTTACGTTAATACACCTCAGTGTAAATAATTAGGCATTAACTAATAATCAAAACAAAACTAAAAAAAAATAAGCTATAAAATGCACTCTAAATGAATTAATACTCAACTAAAAATCAAATAAAACACTAAATATTATCAACGCTATTACTCAATAATAAAAAAAAACTAGCTTCGTTACGTTAAAACTAAACTACCGATAACTTGCAATTTGCAAAAAGAACTTTTATGCAACACAAAAGGGTTTTCACAGAATTAAAACACATTTATAAAACCTAACAAAGCTATAATAAAATAATAAAAAAAGGATAAATATAAAAAAAATGTAAACATACGATAATGCGTATAAACAAAAAATACAAAGGCTTAAAAGGCGACAGGATGTCTGATCAGAATGCTGCTTTACGCCAGTCTAAATGGTTTAACCTATATATATTTCGTGGATTATTTACCCACACTACAATAGGGTCAATTGCCCTTTAATACTAAAAAAAAAAAAAAATGTGAAGGCGGAGCGTCAAAACTATAACTAATTACACTAAATATATTTAAACAAACAACAACTTACTTTAACAACAAAAAAATACGACACCGCTTTCAAACCTTCAAAACACACACAAACAAAAATAATTCGAAACACACAAAAATCTTGAAATATTCAATAAAAAAACACACTATTATATTACCTTACGGTCTAGAATTACACCTCTCCTGTGTTACAATATATGGAAACGATCCAGGTGATCGGTTACTGCTATGACGGAAATGAAATCTTTCTGCTCTGGCAAAATGATGAATAAAATGTTGACTATTGTTCTTTTATACACAAACGATTCCTCGATTTAAACTCGTTAAAATGATACTGCATTAATTAAAAAAAACTTCTTTTAGAATATTAATTTGAGCGTTCAACGTGCTTGATAACTTTTAGCTTTAATTGGTTTTATTTCCACTAACAATCCAAAATGTTAATAACTCGATTGAATTAAATATAATTTTATTATATTGCGAAAGTTTCTTTGTCTTTAAACACGCTTTGTACGGTAAATAAGAGACACTGCAAGAACGTTGATTTTAAAAAGAATCCGCAAAAGCGAAATAAACCAAAGAGTTCACCGAAGCACTAATAAAACACGACGATGTCCTCTAGGTAACTTTACGTAAAATCGAAATCGGCACTAGGTATAATCCTTTGGTGATGAACAGTTTTAATAAAATCCCTTTACAGGTCTTCTTCAGAAGTAGCTTAACTACCCTTACTACACAAAAAGTACGTTCGATAAACACCACAAGGTCCAATATATCCACGTTCTAAACCACCCCTTAAAGCGTAACCCCACGCGTCACCGTAATACTACTCGGTAGCGCAGTCAATTTCAGAATCCCAAATTATTACCAAAAATCCATCTTGAAATTTTGAATCCCACCACTCACAAAAAATCTTATCTAATTTAATTCCTCCAATCAAAAAACGGAAGGGGAAGATACACACAAACTTCGTTTTCGTCCGTAAGGATTCGGTAATTTTCCAAAATTTTAAACGTCAGCAAAAGTAACGTGCAAAATATCCCTATATTATTTTTCAAGTGCAAACAATCAGTCCCACATTCAATCTCTATGACTTAAAACCATCATACTCAACAATAAACTGAACAACTATACTTAAGCGTCTTTATGTCGCCAACATGACATCATATATTCATAAATCTATATTCTTTCTACAAGTTACGTCATTTTCACAAAACTTTCCATTAAATTTTACGGAAATTAAACGAAATAAACCTTAATTAAACTTATATACAACTATTTACAAATAAACGTTACTCAAACTTCTATAAACGGGGAATAATAAGGAAAACAACCTAAATTACGGAATAATAATTTCACAAACAAACAAACTAAAGCTCGTCATACACACACCTTTCCTAATGGTCGCTACTCACGTTAAACACAAATTTATCTATAAAACTCAATTTGACAACGAAAAAAAAATATATGTGTACGGAATCTAACTAAGTGAATAGAACTACAAACAAAATTACGCAATACGTATACAGGGTGTTCAAAATACCCTGACACACTTTTCTTAAACATTACACCAGGTACCTAGAGAAACGACGGCCTCCAGAACCCGGAAGTTACCTAACCGTTCCAGTACACACATTAAAAATGTACGATAGGCTGTAAAGCCTGAAGCTACCTTCTGCACACATACACACAAGCCAGGACGTTGTTACTTTGGGCTAACGCCCCGTAGTCATCTTCTATTTACTACAGAGGCAAGAAGGGTACTCGCTTTAATTCTACCGCTCCCCAGGAAATCCCTTTGTACAGCAGTCGACGGGCTGGACCCAGAATCTTATAAAGGGCTCTCCATTGAAACATATATTACACATACAATACACCGACCTGATCCTGAAGAAAATTAGCAATACAAACAAGCGACGCCTTGACCTAGAGATAATCTCAATATCAGAAGCCGTATTCTTAGAGATCACCCGCGTGATCCTCCAGTTAAATAAAAACGAACCCGTGGTGCGTTTACATAATAAACTGCATCAAACGTGCTCCAGCGTCTCACAAATCGCATAAAAATTTTGTTAGATATTCTAATAATATTTCTTAATAAAGGAAATCCGGTAAGATAAACATTCCTGTATCGCGAGTATATTTTCCTGCAACGAAAAGCTATCCATTATTTCGTTCCCGAAGGCCTGACTAATTTACCAGCATCCGAATAGATTACGCACATTATACGTGTAACTTCTCTCATTTTAATCCCGAGATTAATCACGTACTTAAGACACCTGCATTCCGTCGGAAACAATTCTCAGAATTGTTCAATTTAGTACACGCAGTCCTAAAAGGTCGTGTAAACTCGCCTCAAATTAATTCGTTTACAACAATTAATAATAGAAGCAATCTTTTAATAATAACTAACGTAAAAGATCGTGATAAACTCGGGCTCCCCTGTATTTTCGCTTATAAGAAAGTTACAGGCGTTTAAGTAAAAACTTACGTTTTTCTAATAATAAAAAATTAATGCGTCTTATTTCTGGGCATAATTAAATGTTAGATATTCATTACTGTAAATACGTTCTCAATTAATTAAGAAATCCTGAGACCATCCTGATTAATTAGAGTAAATAATCAAACGCGTACGCACAATTTGCATTTAAAAACGTGTAAATATTAACCTGTCCTGTGTGAAGCATTCCAAGTACTGAGTTCACGTCCAGTCAGTCTGAAAGCCAAATCACATATAACAATAGTCATGCGCACCAAGGTTACTTTAAATTATTGATTTTCCCTTTGACCTGCTTACAAACACCAACGAGATCGTTGGCTCCTGTTTATCTAATACGTAGAATATTACACAACGCCACCTGACAAATACCAAGCCACTGTGTACAGGGCTGGCCTGAACGTTCGTAATAAACCAAATTAAATCGTCATTAGGATTTTTGGGTCATCACACACTAACAATTGAACCACAATAATTTATATTTCCACAGAAACGGCTCAGGATCCAGTAATGGCCACTACCGCTTACGGGGGACCAATCAAAACGAGCGCTGCTAGGAAGGACATCCCGGGTAACCTAAGACCAGATTCTTTTTTAGTTGTTGTTCATTTATTTAGTTTAGCACCTGATTATTTAGTTTTGTAGAAATAGGTAATACATGTTTAAAATATTTTTGTTGTAATTATTCTAAGTGTACAGTGTTAAGCACCAAAATACGAACCACCCCCGTCTTGTTAAGGCAAACCCCGATTTGAGCTAGACCGAGGCAAATTAAAATAAACCATTTTAATTTAATTATTGTAAAGCAAAGGCATTTACAATGGAGTATATTATGCTGATGCTTGGTGCATCGGAAGTATAACTAATGTTTTAGAAAATAATAAGCATACCAGAAAGTTTCTGAAAGAGTCGCTAAATATGTTTTTTGGTCAAAGACGGCAGATGTACAAGAAGTCGATGAACATTATATCTTCTTTGGACCTATCAATATGGTAGGAATTGGAAATATGACTTATTTGTGAATCCGATAGATTTCAAATTAATTCACAATATAAATTGTTAAAACGTTCTTTTAAATAGTTTTATATGTTAAGCAATCTTGTTTTTTTTTAAATAAATTTAAAGTTCGATTATTGACGGAATTGTGTTATTATTATTTTTACTCATACTTTAAGATATTTACAATATGTTGACCATATTTACTGTATATTTATTAAATATTCACTAAATTTTCGGAATATTTACTGAATTTATTAAATGTTTGGTATATCTACAGAATAATTACGCCATTTACCAAACATTTGCTATATTTACCACATTTACCTAATATTAACTTTATTTACTAGATATTTTGAATATTTACAATATTTACAGGTACTTGTACAGCATATTTACTAGGTGGTTAACCCCTCGTCAACAGATCTTTATATGCTACTGGTAATTACTATAAAATGGCTGCTTGGGGTTTTAACTGTTTCCAATTTATTTTTTCTTTGCATGAGATTTATTTTAACTAGAATAAATTTTAATTTTGCATTAAATGATGGCTGCATGCGATTTTTAATATTATCAATTATGTTTTATTTTTTATTTACAAAGAGTGAAATTTTTCGTTGCTATAAAAAATGCTGGTGGTGGTATAACATATATAACGTCAACAATGAAGATTTCCAAAGTGATATTCGAATTTTGGTGAGTTCATTATTTCTAAAACAACTTCTAACTATTTTCCATTCCAACGGACAACTAAGCAAACGTTACGTGAGTATCAGTATAACGATTCGTAATTGAACATCCTATTCTTACTTGTAGCATATAGACGATGTTACTTAATTCCGGTATTCAATGTAATGATATATTTCCCAACGATTACGGTCACTAACCGTATTCACAGCCGAAGATCACCCACTCCAAATTTACACACCGACGGTTACGATTCTTCGAACTACGACACATTCGTTACTGCAATAATCTTCTACACAATTTCCAATTCCCAATTTACAACAGGCGAATTATGCAAATTACGTTATTTATTCTATACTATGTACAGGGTGAGTCAAGCTCAACGGGTCGGAATCTACTGGGCAAACGGAAGGAAATAATAAAGTCCTTTTACAGGTATATGTAGATTAGTAACGGCTACAATTTAAAATTAATCTCACATATACAGGGTGTTTCAAATTTTTCAATTATGTTTTAAAAAATAATGTTAGTTTATTAAAATTAGCTAAGTTTGATAGTTTTCGATTTATTTGACATTTTGTGAAACTACGGTCTTCTTGAAAATAATTAATTGCAGCTTATCAAGTCAATTTCAAGCTGTAACGTTTTTGCTTGTTTATTCTACACTCTTCAGGTTTTCTATCGGTATAATTACAATAATAAATTGTTATACAGGGTGTTCCTGACAATTGGTTTAATTTTTATCATTTTTAGTGCAAATTCTTTGTTATTTTAAGTGGAACACCCTGTATTTTAGTACATTTTTGAATTTACCATACAAAAATATAGTTTTATTTATTAAGGGTTTCGTATGTATATTTTTAATACTTTCCGGGTAATTTGCATTAGATTACTAAAATTAGTGCATTTTATTATTTTAATACAAAATTTATAATAAATGTTGTCCCGTGCTTAATTGGAAAACGTTTCTTTTTGATAACGTTCGCCATTTTGTCAAATTTACTTACTAAAAATAGCAATTTACTCTTCGGTTGAATGCTTCTAAATCACTATTTCGCAAATTTTTACGCATCTCTAAATGCATTTAAATTAACGTATGTAACTTTCGTACACATCTTTTACTTAGTTCAAATATAAGTCAAATTTAATACCTTCGGCGACATCTCTGAGATTCCGGATCATTCAATATAAAGCAGTTAAATAGAAACCTGGGATCTTTTAAGGTCAAATAATACAAATACGTATAATAAATAAATATTTTCTACAAATTTTAACTTTGGCAACAATGATTTAAATAAAAATTTTCTCAAGTTTGTAAAATTGATTTTTAAGGTGTTGGCTAATTTTTTCTCTTCCTTTTAAGAACACCGTTGATGGTGGATGTTGAGTTTCTAGAGAATTTTTCGTTTCTGGTTCTGGATGTTGAAGCATCATTTTTTTGGGAAATTCTCACTTAAAGTAATACTTGATTAAGTACAAGTATTACTAACGCTTTTAAAAGGCGAATATAATTGAAATTATTCATTCGTCCACATCTTCGGTAAGTGGCACATGTTTCGATAACCTCATGGTAATTAAAATTGTTTTCAGGCTTTCCAATATAAAAGCATTCAATACTAATTCTTCACATATAAAGACATTTCAATCGAAATTACGTTGAATGTTCACTATCGGCCCCTTTGTCACCTGTAAGAGGTATGAACGGTCATAATTACTTAAACATCGTACTTATATTTACCTTCTTTTAGCATCTCCGTACTACCTGCTTTTAGCATCTCCGTACTACCTGCTTTTAGCATCTCCGTACTACCTTCTTTTAGCATCTCCGTACTACCTTCTTTTAGCATCTCCGTACTACCTGCTTTTAGCATCTAAGTACTACATGCTGTTAGCATCTCCGTACCATCTGATTTTAGCATCTCCGTACTACCTGCTTTTAGCATCTCTGTACTACCTACATTTCTAACGTCGTTCCTTCTTAAGTTTTCTGCTCACATTTTACTGTTACGTTACATCCAAAATATATGGTTACCGCTGGAAGGCATAAGATCCTTGATGACATCCATGACCATATACGTGAAGGCTGCTAGATCATTGGAATGGTACCCGAAATTTGCGAGATCAAATAAGTAATAATTTCAACAATAAAGGTCAGATATTTTTTTCTTTCTTTATCAGCTGGTTACACGACTGTGTTTCCAAATTTCAATTACACCGAGGAGGTTCTTAGTGAATTTCTACAATGAAAATAAATGGACTGATATTATTACTGTTGTAATCAAATAATCGAAAATTGTTACCTCTTAATTAAATTTATATATTTATGGTACTTCCAGCAATTCACTTTCACAAAATTCCTTTTATCTAAAACGGTATATATATATATATATATATATATATATATATATATATATATATATATATATATTCATTCATTCATTCAGTTTTGAATATTTTCTGCAACAATCATAATTAAAACACTTAAACAGTTTTAGCTTCCATTTTGACTAATTAATTCTAGCTTCTGTGGCTACATTCAACCAATGATTTAACTCCTACTTTAATTGCAATATACCGGGTGTAACGATTATCTGTATTACGTGAACTACTACAAATGTTAAACATTTAATTTTATATGAATTTGTAATTTTTATCTCATAATCTTTATGTGTTATGTACATTACTTTTCTTGTGGACAAGGTTGTTCGGGCCAATTTACTTCCTATAAATTTCTTGACTACTTTGTTTATTATTGTAGTTATTTACTGTGGACCTAACAAGCTTTCCTATTTACTGTATACAGTGTGAAGCGTAAGGCAAGCATGTTCCTTAATTAAATTCTTTATTATTTTTTTTTCTTACTAAACATCCCAATGTGTTAAATTAGCCAATTCCAAATACGCATGGTAAGATCTTACAACGGCCGGAAGGGGGCATATAATAATTTTACTTTTATTTTTATTTTAATTGAAATTTAAATCATAATTGTCGTTGGCACAAGATGAGGCTCACTGCTTGCCATCGTGGGCTTTGGTGGAATGTTAATATATATATATATATATATATATATATATATATATATATATATATATATATATATATATATATTTATTTTATTCTTTTGTCAAGATGCCGACAATAAAATTACTTTATCGGGGGAATTGTCAACTCATTTCTACTTCCTACTTTCATTCTTATTTCTTTCTTTTTTTGGTAAATCCTGTTTCAGGCTTTACAGGGTTTACTCTCCTCTCAACACTAGTTGAGTACTTCCTTATTAAAACCTGTGGCGCCTACTCATATCCGGTTCCTATCTAACCAGACTACTATCATTTTAAGCTACACCTCCAAAACAACCACGCATCCGAGTGTTCTGCGGTCTTCCGACCGTACGCCTGAGTTTAGTCGAGCCCACTCATTCTTTTTATGCCATATGATGGTTAGACACGTGGCAATGTTCAATATGATGTCCATTTTCATGAATGCACATTATTATCCTTTTTTCAAATGATCTCACATTCCTTAGCATGTCAAAAGCATTTTGAATACGTATTTTCATGTCTTCGATGGTTGTTAAGGGTATTCGTATGTCTATTTTTAATACGTTCTGAGTAATTTGTATTAGTTTACTAAATATACATAAAATTTGTATTTTATTCACAACGGGGGCTGTGACTTTAATTTAGTATCTGTCAAATGTGCTCAATGTTAATAAAGCATTTCTAATTTCATATCTAGTTTTTTGTCATTGACTGTAAAATGTAGAAGTATTTGTTAGAAGATCGTGTCAATATGATTCTAATTCTTGGGGAATGCTTGGAAAATTGTTTGCTAGCAGCACGAGTAGATGCAGAAAGATTTTGTTTAGCAAATCATACTCGCAAAGAAGTATTTGAAAAACTATTGGCAAGATCTCGTAAAACAGGTAGCGCATAAAAAAAACGAGAATTGGAGAAACCTAAAACGGGAAACGAAAATACGGAGTTATTGGTGTTGCAATCTGTAATCAAAAATCCTAACATTAGTACAAGATATGTATCTAAAAAAGTAGATGCAAGTCAACGAAGTGTTAAAAGAATTCTTAAAAATCATCGTTATCATCCATATCACATTGAGATGTACCAAAATTTATACGAACACGATTTTGAAAACAGGCTTGAATTTTGTTTACAATTTCTTGAAAAAGGTAAAGAACACTTTTTAAACAAAATCCTATTTACCGATGAAGCTACTTTCGATAATGGACTAGTTAACCGGCATAATTTTCACTATTACGGAACTGAAAATAACCACCAATACACAACAACAAATAATCAAAATCGATGGAATGTTTATGGGGGGATAATAGGAGACTACGTAATAGGGCCACATTTTTTATGGTTATTTAAACGGAAGAAATTTCATTACATTTTTAAGAAATAAATGTGGTTGCAACTAGACGGCGCTCCAGCACATTTTTCGCGTAATATAAGACAATATTTAAATGAACATTTCCCAGGAAAATGGATCGGCAGAGGCGGTCTTTATCATTGGCCCCCAAGATCACCTGATCTAACACCAAATTGTTTCGAATAATGTTTATAACTTCTTTCTTATAATCAATATAACTGACATCGAATTGCTCATCCCAAATAATACTTTCCACCTTCACATACTGGATATGCGGTTTGTATAAATTAAATTTCTTATTATAAAGCTGTACCTAGTGTAATTCTTCTTTACCAATTCTTATCTTCATATTTTCTGCATCGATTATCAATCCTAATTGTTTAATCAAATCCATTCCCATAATTAATTCCATTTTTAAATTATTTGTTATAAACCACTGTGTTTGATATATGCGTTCCCCTACCTTAGCTTCTGTATGTAGCATCCTATTTATAGTGCTAAGCTTTTTATCCGTAGCTGCCATGACCTCTATTTTATTTATCCTAATGATTTCGTCTTTAAATAAATCATTGTTCTCTACGATAATTTTTTCTTGTATTAATGAAATTTCTGAGCCGGTATCAACTAATCCTAATAAATTCAAATTCTTAATTTTAATGTTAAAAAAGGTAATAAAATATTTATGTTGTCTGGTTCAGTATTCTGATCAATTTGTAAAAATTCCGTGGGATGTTGGTAATTTGTTTTGACGTTGTTAACAAGGAAGCTCGTATTTAAAAATTTTGTACCGTAATTTTATCCAGGTCTTTTTGTGAATTTTCCTCATCCTGATCTTGGGTAGCATGGACTATCGCATTCACCCAACTAACTCGTCCATAACTCGGTTCTTCTCTAGTCTCTTGCACTTGGATATTGTTTACCCTTTTATTTTGGTCGTCGACAATTTCCTGATACGGCCTTCTGTTCTCCCTTACTGTGTCACTTCTCTGACGATCCTGATATTCACTCTCTCGGTTGTTTTGCTGATTCCGATCATTATCTTTATCTTGGTTATTGTTATGAGACCTATTCCGATCGTATCCATTATGATAACCTCCTCTTCTCTGTTGGAAATTGTTCCGTTCTCTTCCACCTCTATAATTATTTTCTCTATTGTTCCCGTTATTATTAAAATACTCTCTACGGTTATCTGTTCGGTAATTCTGATTTGTATACTCCCTCGTGTCATTCCAATTATTTCTGTTCTGGTGGTACTCCCTCCTATTATCTTCTCTTTCGTTCCTATAATTGTAATCCCTCCTGTCATTCCAACCATTTCTGTAATTAAATTCCCTTTTTTCATGACTATTCTGGTGTTGTTCATAAGCATCGTATCTTCGTAGAAATTGTAATAAAGACGCAATGTCACTTATATTCTGCAGAATAATGTTTTCGGCTACATTGTTCTCTAACTGCCTTGCCAAGTACTGTACCATTTCTTGTTCATTCATGGCCGGAGTGAAATATCGGGCTATCTGATACTTCTAATGTAGATTTCTCTCGGGGTGCCTTGATTTTTATCATACTTCGCTCTTGAGAATTCTTCTCTGATGACATTTTGCTGAACATCACTCCAATATTGTCTGGTGAATAACTCTTTAAATTGCTTAAAGTCTGTGCATTGTTCCTGCACTAAATTATACCATAATTCGGAATTTCCTTTAAGCATCTTTCTTATTAAACGCATCTTTTGCTTATTATCTTTTATTTCATTGAAGTATTCCTCAATATTTTTTAAGAACAACATTGGAGATTCACGTTTTCTCCCTTCGAACTTGTACGGGATTTCTTGTCCCCACATACAATTTTCCCAGCCGATTTGTACAGTTTTTGATGTTTCTCTTTCCTTTAATTCTTCTAAATCATGATCGTGTATTCTGAGCTTACTACATATTTCTCCCATTTGTTTCTTATTGTCATCTTTGTTTCTTTCTACTTGGAAACAAATCTGCTCATGAATGTCCTGTATTCTTCCTACTTTAGTGTTCAGTTCATGAGAAGCTTCTTCTCTTAATCGGCTCTCAATTCTTATGTTCTTATCCAATTTGCAAATTTTATCGTCCACCTCTTCTTTGTTTTCAATAATCGTTCCCCATAATTTCTCGTTTTCCCTGTGCATCTGATCATTTAATTCTTCCTTCGTTTTCTCCATTCTGTCCACTAATTTTTCCTTGTCGTTCTCCCACTTGTTCATCTGTCTATTAATGCTTTCTTCAAGCCGTCTCATATCCTCCTTTCTATTCTCTTCCGCTTCTCTCCTATTTTCTTCGAACTTATTGAATTTAATGTCAATATTCTCTTCAGCTTTTATTCTATTTTCTTCAGCTTTTCTCATGTCTTCCTTTCTACTTTCTTCAGCTTTTACTAGCATGGCTATAATCATGTCCGTATCTAAACTTTTGTGTTCTTTAACCGGACTCCCCTCTTCCTTTTGTCCTTCCAAATTCTTCGCAATTTTTTGTTCCATAATTATATTATGATCTTCCTTATGCTCTATTACCTTTACTTCTCTAGGCCCGTAAACTCTACCTGATATTGTTACCCTCCGATCTTGCATTAACCTAATATGCACTACTTAAATTATATAACACTAATAATAATAAAATACACACAAAAAACTAACCAACAAATTAACAATGGAACGAATAACAAATAACTAAATACCTTTTTTTTTATTATTAAAATTAAAATTTCCCAACTAAATTGGCCCTCACGTTGCTGCGCCAAATTGGGATGATAAAAATGTAAATGAATGATATAATAATATAATTTACTATATTTTTAAATTTAATTTAATGTGGGGATAGGATTCAGGATTTAGAATTTAATTTAATCGTGGTTATCAATATGATTATATTAATATTTTGTATGCACCGGACTAGCTCAAATCTCAATGTGGGGATAGGGTTCAGGATTTAGTGGGAAATTATATTTAATTCGAATATAATTATGTGAATTGCCCTTTATGAAAAATATCATATATGTAAAAAAAATATATCTGAACACAATTTATACTCTAACGCATGCGTTGTAACGTTACTGAATAAAATTATCAAATGTCAAAACTGTCAAACAATGACTTGTTGAATTTATGTTTATGTATTTAATTGGATAAATGAAATTTAAAATTTGGAAATAATTTAAAATTTTGCTTCTTTTGCAGGTGTTTACACAAGTATTATTTAAAAATATACACCTATACATATAACCAATAATAATTGCAGGAAATCAAACACAACAATGAACACAATAGATAGGGTTAAAATCAAAAGTAACTCACATATAAATGTTCCAAATTCAAACTGATGTCTTCATACAGGTTGTTCCAATTAGATGCAGGCACTTTCCAATATTTTCGAAGATCTTTATGTATGAATTTTACTGCTACTATTTACCCACAAGCTGCTAACTGGTGCTCGGGTTGTTGATCACGTTCGCTTCAGTAACTGGTAAAATTTCTCCACTTAACGGCTTCACTCCAACCACAAATTTTAATTTGATAATATTTTATTTAAATGTATTAGCGTTTTCTAATTGTATCGTTTATATAATATTTACTGGTTGTCCAAGGTTTAAATTAATGTCACTTTATTTTAGGTTCCGGCTCAAATGTTAATTAACAGAAATTACGATTACGATTACGATTTTAGTTTTGTAAAAAGTAACCAACATTCAAGTTCAACAAACAAAAAATTTAAACGTCCAACATAAATCGTCACAAAAAAATAATTCGTAATGAATTTTACGAAAACGCACAGGTATCGGTAACCGAACTTAAATATTTAAATTATTGTCGGTATAAAAACAATTGCACCTGAATACTCTTCTCTCCGTTTGTTATTAAATTTTTCCCGATGATTATTTAGGTTAGGAAAACTTACTTGTAACACAAAAACACAACACCATTTTAACCTTTCCAAAAAAACTGACAAATTATAGAGAGAGCTCACTTCCAGGGCAATTCCTTTTATACCCTTTTGGTTGTTACTAAATCTTCAATTTTTTTTTAGCAAATCTAAATATGTAACCAAGTCTCTGATTGGTTGAAAAAATTTACAAATTTAACTAAAATAGAAATTTAGCCATATCTTTCTTATTAAATTACGGATTTAAATTCTAATGACAGAAATGAAATCTGTGTAAAATTACGCATAGATAGACATCCAACAAGATATAGTTCCTTTAAATATTATGCAAAATGACCTACTCTAATCTAAATTTGCTTATATCTACATAGTCTTACATACTACACTTAATTTAATTACATATATGTAATCCTGACAAAATTTAGCATAGGAAAACACACATTTGAAGTCCAAAATCGTAAATTTAAAGGAATTTTATGTTTATCTAGAAAATTATAAATTCAACCCCCATTTCATGAAATTTTGCGCTGAAATGCTTTGAATACTTTATATTTCTATATAATAATGAGGAAGACCTCCTATTAATCACTTTAATAATATAATTTAAGCCTAATATAATCAAAAAAACTATAAATTTGTGAAAAAACATAAAATTTAAAACCTAACCAAACTTAATTCTAAAATTACAAATAACTTACTTTTAAAAACGTTTATGTAACTCAAAATGTTATTCTAATGACTTGTAATAACTGTTTTTATTTTATTTAATGTTCATTTCACTTGCATTGTATAATTTAATGTTACATTAAGAAGTCATATCGTTTAACACACTTTCTTGAAATTCCACTATAAAAATGTATCTACATGTAAATGTCTTTGTGTGAATATGTTATATGCACTGTTCTTAATATTTAAATTGTATCACTAAGTTTGTCACACAATCGCTTCCAAAAATATGTGAGTAATGATCATATTAAGTCCATATTATAACCCTTTCCTAAATTTTACCAAATTTCCTGCATTCTACACTACTTATCCCTAATATAAATCTATCTTTACACTTTGTGTTAAACACCTGTAAAATATTCACGTGCCAAAATATTTTCGAAAAATTGAAATTTATTGAAACAAACTAAAATACTGAATTGAATTTCCGGAAATAAGTTTATTTAACATTCCTGACATTTTTGTTGGTAGCACAATGCTTTTTATGATTAAATCAAATTGTATAAATGTTATTCAGATTATTTTACCCAAAACAAATCCACTTTCAACCTATCGTGAACCAAATTATTTCAAATAAATGTCTCGCACATGTATCATGCTTGAAATCACCCTTTTTTTTAAGAAATTACTAGTTAGACTGTCCGATCCTTGTCTTACTCCTATCTAAACATCTCAATATATATATATATATATATATATATATATATATATATATATATATATATATATATATATATATATATATATATATATATATATATAATATAATTTAAAATCTATACTTAGCAAGGAACAGGACTGTATATCTAAATCTAGTTCTAATGATCATCATTATTTCTAAGTCGTAGGGAAAGTACTCAATTTGTAAATTTAGTGTGTTGTTTTTATTTAAGTTGCTGTAGCATTTCTGCACCTTGAATATTTAAAAGTAAGCGTGGTTCACTTCCAATAATTTGTACCTATTTAGAAATACTTGTACACTACATTTACAAATATTTAACTGTATATACACATGTATATATATATATATATATATATATATATATATATTGAGATAGTTAGATTTAGGAATAATAAAGGGGCTAGAGTTTATTAGCTTAAAATTCTCTATAGTAGGCAAGTTAAATAAAATTGAAAAAGTATACAGTTCGTTTTGAAAGAAAAAAATAGTACAAGAGTGCAAAAATATGGTTTTGGTGTAACAAAACAGGCTTTGTGGGGTATGCACAAGGTTGTTATATTCATAAAAGCAATGAACTATACCAGTAGCATATGAGAAAGGTCAACACGATTCATATTATTGGGTGCGATTAGTTTCGTGTAACGTATTTAAGTAATTTCACATTTTAATCAACGAATTTAAGCATTTTAAAC
Organism: Vesta saturnalis; assembly: GCA_036346205.1. Classification (NCBI taxonomy): domain Eukaryota; kingdom Metazoa; phylum Arthropoda; class Insecta; order Coleoptera; family Lampyridae; genus Vesta; species Vesta saturnalis. Next base: position 924,566 of record JARFJB010001703.1, read on the forward strand.
ACATAACAGATATTCATCACGTGAAGTATGATAATTATAATATATAGAACTTGTATAGTATTAGGTACAATGCATAAACTATATGAGCTATAAAAAAAGGGTTATGGTACGAACACGTATTTATAATTCACAGACAAAGTGTTTATAGCGTGCATAAGAAGTGGTAGTGACTTAGAAACATAATTAAGAACATGAACAACATTTGTGCAGTGTGATATTTAAGATGTAATTGCAAATTTTATAAAAAAATTGACAAAAATGGTTAAACAATATGAATATGTGAAATGACAAAATTAAGAACTACGGAGTACAAATAGACAGTATTTGTGTTAGAGACAGATATAAGAACACATTTTATGAACATTTTAAGTGTTATAGACGTTTATTACGCAAATTAAAAGTAAATTAAAAATTAAAAAGTAAACAGTATTTGTGTTAAAGACAGTGATAAGAACATGATAAATTAACATTTCAAGTGATTTAGACGTTTTAAACGCAAGTTACAAGTAAAAATACATTAAGTTAGGTTAAGTACTATATTTAAGAATTTTACAAAATTATAGTTTTTATAGGATAAGATCAGTTTAGAATAAATTATAAAAACATATAATAGGTTTCCCTCATTTCCACAAGGAAATTAACAATAAATATTTAATCTAAACATAAAATTAGAAAAGTTGGGTTAACTACCTAAAATATAGATATTAAAGTGTAAATTTTGTTAAAACTAAGTAAAATGGGTTGAAATAGATGTATTCTGATACAGTTTTTTTTATGTAGAATTTGAAGATGTAATTAGTTTAGTTGTAAGATGTAAAATTTTTTAGATATTAGTAAATTTAGATTTTAAGTTATCAAAATGTAAATCATCAAAGCGAAGTAGGGCTTGTGAAGTGTCTTTTTATGCGTAACGTTGCCCTGATTCCAAAAGGTGTATTTAAAAAGCCAATCCGATTTGATTTTAAAAAGATATAGCATAATTTATGTTTTAGTTAATTTAACAATTTTGTTTAGACCAATCAGATACTAGAATCGTTTGTGTGTAATGTAGGAAAAAAAATTGAAAATTTGGTATCCAGGAGAAAAGTATAAAACGAATTGCTCCTGATTTATCACTTTCTTTGCTTTTGCCTCTTGAACTCTTGCTTTTTGTTTTTGAAACTCTTGCTTTTGAAAATTTTTGTGACTAACAAGTCATAGTATTAGTGTTGTTTGTGTTAACATGTACATTACAATTTTCGTTAATATTATCGGATTTGAAACGCGATCAACGTAGAGTTGAGATATCAGAAACAATTGTTTTAACCTATAACAAAATTTAAAACTAAGGTTACCGATTATATTTGTCGATAAAATTGTAATTGTTTCGTTTTCAAAATCGTGTGTAAACATCGGGTGATGTGTTTTTTTATGTCAATAAAATCCTTCAATTATTTTGGATTTAATCTTTATTTTGTTGAAAGTGATTAAGATCATAAAATAAATTTCACTTCATAACGGCATCTAAAATAAAAGTGCAAGTAAATATAAAAATCTATATAAAATTAAAATACAAAGATAAATCCGAGAAATTATTAAATATTTAAAACAACATTTAAATTCACAAATAAAATAAAGTGCTTGTCTGAAAGTATTTGAGCATTTTAAGTACATCGTATTTACTATACGGAAGAGTATTCAGCAGTTATTGGATTTGGATGAAATTATGGAATATTAAGCAGCACATTTGGAACAGCAAAGCAGTATCATCGATTAATGGAAGGAAGTCTATGTCCAACGTTTTAATGTGGAAAAATCTAACGTGATCATTATTTGGAATTTGCAACACATGTGAGTTAGATTTCTCTGTCATAACCCTACTGCATTGATTATTTCTTTTGATGTCATGTATTTATTTTTTTTTTGATAATGTATACATGTTTGGGCGACTACATGTATCAATATCTGAAAAGTAAATGAATCGTGTAATTAGAAAATCAATAATTTTACTTTAAACAAAATTAAAATTGTAACTCACTAATTTAGATCCTTTGGTGAAATTTTTGACAGACTGCATTTAATTCAGTTAGTAAGTACGCAACGCATGCGTAGTTTGTACAAATTTCAACAAAGTCTGTTTCACATTGAAACTACTAATTACAAAATACAATTTAATTATTTATATGAATATTTCCAGGTGTAAAATAGAAATTTCTTTTGATTTAACGAAAGAGATTTTGATAAGATCTACATTTTGTTTTAAAAGGATTAAAGTTTAGTTTATTTTGCCAACAATAAATTTTATAGCAAGTGAACCCTATCCCCAAAGAGATACTGAGTTAGTACGGAGCATTTTTAAATTAAATTACAAATTAACAACAATTTAAGTAAATATATTTCCACAATGTTCTTAGAGTATGGTAAGTTATAATTAGATGTTGCATGTGACAGATATATTTATGTTTTAAACCACAGTTTTGTTGGTTATTTAAAGTTAGTGGAAACTACCTGTCATGTTTTACCAGTAGTATCTCTCAAATCACTGTACCTCTTTCCAAAAATTTTAGTATTCATGTAGATAATTGTGATGAATAGAGAGCGGATTTTATGCACTATAAAATGCCGAAATATGTGCATATATATGCACTTAAAAACCTTAAAATATGCATCAAAAACGCATTATTAATTCAAAATATGCAAAATATGCATAAATATTGAATCTTCTATTTACCTGTGTTAATTCCAAATTATAACATTAATATATAAAAAAAGTATGTATGCTTGTAATTTTTTAATAGGAAAAAGATAAATTACATACAAACTTATTATTTTAACATTCAAAATTATGTGTTATTTAAAAACTACATATTTACTTATACACTATACATTTATAAAAACTGCACCCTTCATTACTACTTACAAAGCAATTATTATTTTAAAATTATGTATTATTTAAAAATTATATATTTACTTATACGCTATAGATTTATAAAGATTACAACCTCTCATTACTATTTGCAAAACAATTTATAACTAAATATTTTTCCAAGTTTTCGGGCAGAAAATTTTGGCGTCTGTCCGATAGTATGTTTTGTACAAAGAAAAACTTCTTTCTACATCCACAGAAGTTATGGGTGCATATTTTAATGCGGCTAATATGGCCAAATCTAAATTTATAACAAGATCATCGGAATTTTCCTCAAGTTTCAGAACTTTATTAACTTTTACTAACAACTGATATCCACTGTTTTTTTTGTAAAATTTCATTTAATTTATTAGAAATAGTTTTACCAATATTTCCTGAAACGGCAGAAATCAGCTGTTGAAATTTATTAATTATTTGCATAGATTCATTTAATGGCAATGCTTCCGTTTCTAATTTAGCAATGGTTGAACTTACAAAATAGTAATTTGCTTTTATAAATGCCAGCTCATTGCGCAATTGTGTTTTCTTTAAAATGGATTGAGCTTTTTGAACGTAAGTACTTGAATTATCAGAAATTTCTAAAACTAACTCCTTTATTTTTCCAAATGATCTGCATAAAAAGAGCTGCATTTAACTAAGTACCCCAACGCGTAATCACAGGCTCTGGTGGTAGAGGAATATTAGGTAACTTTTCTTTGTACAATTGAATTCGTAACGGAGCTTTTAAAAACACTTTCTTTATACTACTTATTAAACTATTTACTAATGGAAATTGATTACGAATTGTTTCTGCTACTCTATTAATACCATGTGCGAGACATGTTACATGTATTAAATTTTTATAAAATAATTTTAATTGCTGTCCAGCTTTTACCATATACGGTGCTGCATCAGACACCATTAAAACTATTTTATCTGTTGCAACAATATCAGGAATAAAAAATTGCATGAATGCTTCGTTTATAAAGCGAACTATTGTTGCATGATTGGTTTTCTCAAGAACTTTAGAAGCGATTAAATATGATATACTAGACTGCGCCTCACTTAAATAACCAATCATTAAATTTGCAACATATCGCCCGCAACAATCCGTAGTTTCATCTACTATAAAATAAAGATATTTATTTTTTGTAATTTTCTTTATATGCCCCATAGTTTCAAGATATAAATCATTAATATACCTTTTTCGAAGCGTGCTTTCATCTGGCACTTGCTTTTTACTAATTTTTTCTAAAAATGACCTAAAACTAGGATTTTGCAATTTCTTTAATGGAATATTGGCTTTACAAGTGCACTACACAATTCGAAATTAAATTCCTCTTGTGCATTTCTTTTGGCCGTTTCTTGAAACAACGACTGGCGCAAAGGTGTCTAACAAACTTTTGTTTTCTTAAATGTTTCTAATTTTCTTTTATGAAGAGAGGTTTCAATGTGCTGTGTAACTTGAGATTTCCTTTCGCACATGATCTAAGGAAAAATTAATTTTAAAAATAAGTATCTAATTGCGTTTAAAAACTGATAAAACGGCGAATTCAATAACCTACATCAATTAATAAGGGTTTAATTTCCGAAATCAATTAAAAATATTTTTCCACAAGCTATGCAAAACACTTTTTCATCATCCAGACGTAGCTCGGATATATTTTTTATCCATACTTGAACTAAACTATTTTTAACTTTCGGCATCTTGAAGTTCACTTAACAAAGCCGTACCATTCAGTTACGTCTTCGCCCAAAGAATGTTTAAAATTTTGCATTTTGTCCGTTACTCTCAAATTATTTTCAAGAAGGATTAACTAACTAAACACTTACCTTGCAAAAGTCCAAATAACTTTAACCCTTGATTGAGGGAATTCCACAATCAATGCTTTAACTGTCTACTTAAATACTACGAAATAGCGGCATTGAAACTTCATAATCCGGAAGTATTAACGTTGCACTTAACTGCAGGTAATAATCTTTCTTTAAACCTGTCTTATTCATATAAAAATACATTTCTTAGTTAGACACAATAACAAAATTTAAAATAAGTTAGAATAATGCATTTTAAAGCGAATTTGGAAGATATAGAAAAAATGCGAAATATATGTTAATTATGAATAAAAAGGCAAAATATGCATAAAATTGCAATATGTGCAGTATTTGGCGAAATATGCAAAATATGCAAAAATTAATTAATGTCAAATGATTGCATTTAGTGCAATTCGTCTAAAAACAAAACGATATTCTTCAACTATAAAAAATAAGCGATATGCATTTTGCATAAAATCCTCACTCTAGCTGATGAACAACTTTAAGAAAGTTGTTGCATGATCTTCTCACTTCTTCACAACGAAAGCTCTAAAATTGCGAAGCTATTTCGATAGTATGTATGTTCTTAGAGTATGGTAAGTTATAATTAGATGTTGCATGTGACAGATATATTTATGTTTAAACCACAGTTTTGTTGGTTATTTAAAATTGGTGGAAACTGTCTGTCATGTTTTACCAGTAGTATCTCTCAAATCACTGTACCTCTTTCCAAACATTTTAGTATTCATGTAAATAATTGTGATGAACAACTTTAAGAAAGTTGTCGCGTGATCTTCTCACTTCACAACGAAAGTTCTAAAATTGCCAAGAATCAATGATAGGATTTGTGGCCAGTTTCTTTAAATTTTGTACAGCTCAAAAATTGTTCTTTTGGAAAGTGCCGGTTGTAAGGAAAATTTAATGTACGGTGACATTTAAGACGCATATTGGGTATTTAATAACAAGTTAAATAGTATGATGTTCCACAACTGATGCAGATTTATATATTTTATTTTATAAATTAGAAGGCGGGTTGAATTGAAACCATCTAGTAAATATGGGCAGGCGTTGTATATTTTGATAGTAAAAATAAGGTGTGCTTGGAAATAGGTTTTAGAAAATAATTGACGGGTTGTTCATTAGAATTTTGAAAAAGAATGAATATTATTTTTTTTTTGGTCTTATAAGATAGAATAGAATAGAGAGGTAATGTTATGTATTCACTAATTGTATTTTCTTTCAGTAAATACTTATGATCTCAACAAAAATTAATATAACTTGATTTGAAGATAGACAGTTGGAACTAAATAATTGAAATTTGTGTATGATTTGTATTACAATACCTACGGTAAGAGTGATTATTTCATCTAACATAAATTAATGTCAATGACTATTGTACTAGTGGAGTTGATGGACCTATTTCCACAGTTTTTGCTTTTTGAACGCAACGTTTCGGAAGCGGGCTCTGCTTTCGTCACCAGGCTTACTCCTTCAGGACTAAGCCTGGTGACGGAAGCAGAGTCCGCTTCCGAAACGTCGCGCTCAAAAAACAAAAACTGTGGAAATAGGCCGATCAATTCCACTAATAGGAAACCACAATTACAGAACACTTATAATACAGAACTATTTTACTATTGCACTTTGGCCAATAGGTACATGTGTCAGATTTTCTGTTGTACAGCCAACCAAATCGAATGATGTGGCATATTGTACTAGTACCAAATTGCAGCGAATATTGGACTAGTCCTTCCAGTGACAATTTTTAACAAATGAAGATCTTTAGTTTATTATATTGTTCAGGTATTACACAGAAAATTAATTGTAAGATTAGTTAAATTAACGGTACATATTTACTTCACAATTTGAAAATTTGTGATATTTTTTTAATAAGTAAATTTTTTTTTGTTTATAACTCATGCTTGATGCACTTGGAAACAGGACTCGTGCTGATGCACTCGTCCTATTTAGGCAAGTGCATCAAGCATTCGTGGCACCACCACAAAAATTGTCGACATAACTTTGAGTACTAATTGTTGTAGGGTTAGTTAAAGGTATGGAGACGGCGATTTATTGTCGTTAATATTCATTTTAGGAAATTATGTCCAATACAAAAGTTTGTTATGAAATTATTATCTACATTTGAGAATACTTGAATTATGTTTTTCTTCAATTGTTTTTAAGTTACGACATCATCGATATTTTTTTGAACTGACAACCTATATTTCTGGTTATTGATTTCGATAGTACATTCTATTCTCTTTTCAACGGTATACAATTTTCAATATGTTACATTTGAAAAAAATTGAGAAAAAGTGCCTTAATGTTCAAATATTAAAGATCCATTAAATTAGCAGAATTAATCTAGATAGACAAATGCGAGGCGATAAACAAACTCGAGCGAGGTAACTTTATCAGTGGTTATTGTTTATGTCAAATAGTTGACATATTTCAATTGTGTTACATTATTACCACATTGATGTATTAAGGTTAGAGTAGGATGATAGCAATTTAATCTTGCAGTCACAGTATAATCTAAATATGAATTGATCTAATACTTATATTTTATTTATGTTATTCATGTTGTAGGTATGCGGTAACGTTTTTCTTTCGTAGTTATTTTCCTTAATCCAAAATAAAGACAGCAGAACTACATTGCACTTGATTATAAATATATGTACTGTGTTTTATTGTGTTACCTTTATTTTATCCTCCCTTAGATACCCGTAACAACTTTTTCACACACTAAACTTGGACAAGATTGGTTGCCCGTAGATTAAAAAATTTAAAAAGGAAGACAAGGAGTGTAGTTTAAATCATAACATCGAGGAGCCTATGTACACTCTGGAAAACGCATTACTATTGCAAGACTGGGCGCATTCCAACTCCAAAGATGTATGCGATACAAGCGTTGAAATGCTTGAAATCTATCTCCAGCCACAAGAATGCGTTTCGCCTTGTATGTGCTTCTAATCAGCTACTGAGACACACACCTAGACTTTGTGCAATTATTGTAAACACGGATCCTGCAAACAAACCAGGTCAGTATTGGACTGCTATCTACATTGACGAGAATGGCAACGGAGAGTATTTTGATTCCTTTGGACGACACCCGCTAGGTTACCATTTACGTTTCCTTGAGAAGAATTATAGATGGTTCCGTTACAACAAAATGGCCCTACAGGATTACCATTCGGATGTGTGTGGACTTTATACGATAATGTTTTTGTATTTTAGAATAAATAATTTACCAATGGCTGATTTTGTACATAAGTTTTTCACTACACGTTTAGTTATAAATGATAAGATAATCAAATTACTGTATTATCCTTGTTTTTCAACCATTCCGCTATGCTAAATAAATAAAAGCGTTTTTAGTAGTTTAGCTGTTTTAATTCAGAGTTCCGTAACAAGAGCCGAGAGATAGAGAGAAAGAGAGAGAGAGAGAGATGTGCACGATCAACCTTATTGCAGAAAACATTCGCTAGTTTAAAACACACAACTAGATGGCGCCGCAAACAAATCCTAATTAGTCCTAGAAATATACCGCTAGGTGGCACCACCTTTATTACAGAAAATATTCATTAGTCCATACACAACTAGATGGCGCACAAATTCAAAAATTTGACGCCAAAGGAACCCACGACAAGGAGGTTCAGTCCCAGAGCACGTTCATATATCTATTTTATAAGTTAACATTAGGTCCCTCTTATTGGAATACTACTTCCAGCCAGGGGAGGCACCATAGGAGGGCGCAGATCCTAACACAAACTCTTATATCTGTCTTACAAGTTAGCATTAACGCCCCCTTGTTAGAATACTATTTCCAGACATGAAGCCATGGCAAGTGGACGAAGAGAACAAGCCCCTATACCCGTCTTACAAGTTAGCATTAGGGTCCCTTATTAGAATACTATTTCCAACCATGGAGGTCGGGACAAGGGACGCAGACCCTAACACAAGTTCCTATGCCTGCCTATGAGATAGTATGAGGCCCCCTTTATTTTCAAGTTTCCCGCCGTAACCGGTCAGAATGCTGCGACTTAGGCCTCCAATCAGAGCTCAGGGGCTGGGTGGGGTGTAAGAACCAATTAGAAACCAGAGGGTCGGACGGACGCACGACCAATCAGGTAAAAGAGGCGTAGTCTGTCCTTAGGACCACCAATCAGGACACTATGCGCACACATTTGCTTACCCTCCAGGGGCTGAACTGCCAAAAAGCCTTTTAATATAGCGAAACGGGTCCTAATTAGGGGTGAAAATTTTATCAAGGGGTTGAAAATGGCCCCCGGAAAGAGGCTGTCAGAAAAGGAGTGGGACATGGGCGGGATCACGTGATAAAAGTGGACGTGGCCTATGACGTCACAAAAAACAAAATGGCGGCGGTAGGTGTCCCTCTCATGTATTAGAAAGCCAATAGGGGTTAAAAGAACAGACACATTTATGACTGATATATATTTTAATGCATGGGGTAGTGTAATGCGTGTAGTGCTAAATAGGTTGTTTTGTGCATGGCACGTTGATCGTGCAAGGAAGGCAAATTTTTGAAAGATAGTGGCAAGTACTAGTAGTGATATAGGGTAGGTTCTGGACCAGTTCAAGGTGACTCGCCTATTGCTTTGTATATGGAAAATATGGCGAAATTTCATATAAATCGTAAGTGTGCGAGTGAGAGAGAATGTTTGTAGTGAGCGAGAGAATGTTTGGAGCTCTTGGTGCCAGTTCAAACTTTTGGCGGGCAATTTTTGGAGCTATTCAAGGTAATCTAAAAATAGATATGTCTAGGTCATCATATTGCAATTCTTAGAAATTGAAAATAGAATCAGAAGATACAATATAAAAATAGCTGTGTCATCATGTTTGGAGCCAGTTCAAACTTCTGGCGGGAAATGTTTTGAGCTGTTCAAGGTGATCTAAAAATAGATATGTCAAAGTCATCATATTGCAATTCTTACAAATCTAAAAATAGAATCAGTTCATGTCAAGGTTGTCATCATCATATTGCAATCCTTAGAAACCTAAAAATAGAATCAGAGGATACAATCTTAGAATAGATATATCATCATGTATGGAGCTCTCGGAGCCAGTTCAAACTTTTGTCGGGATATTGATGGAGATGTTCAAGGTGATCTAAGAATAAATATGTCCAGGTCATCGCAATTCTTAGAAATCTAAAAAAAGAATCAGTTCATGGTGGGGGGAAACAAGAGTGTTTCAAGGTTGGTTTTCAAGGATACACAGAGACGTATAATAAAAAGCGGGTACGTGATTCAGTAAATCAGAATAAGCGGAAATGTAGTAGTAGTACGCATGGTTAAAAGAGAAAGAAAAGAAAAGAAAGTGTTGATGAGAGAACGTTATCGAAAGATTGTTCTGCATACATAATTAAGTTCATTTAGAGCATGAAAAGCGAAATACAAAGAAAAGCTTTACTCACGATGCCGATTATGGAGCTACTTTAAAATTTATCTTTCAAGCAATTCTTCGAATTTGACTGAGCCAAGTTCACGTGTTATTTCAGTTATTACTTTCAAAAAGAAAATACGCTAAAGCGTTTCAAATTGAAAAAAAAACAGTCCCTTTCATAGAAAGTAAAGTAGATTCCTTTTTCAAAATTACATTAGATACACACAGCACATTGCACTTAATAGAAAATATTGTAGAAATACGATGGATTGTTCTACATTCATACATAATTAGGTTTATTAGAGAATATAAGGCGAAATACAAAGAAAGCTTTGTTAATATCTCGCTAAGGATGCGAAAGCCTTAATCAATTTTTAAGGTCACCTGCAGGGGGAAGTCTTATAAATCTACTGCATCGTATGTACTGAAGGAGACGTTTTTTCGTATATAAACCGCAGCGAGCTGTGTGTTGAGATCAGTCAGTTAGCAACTTGTAATTGGGTAAACATGGAATTAGCAGCATTAAATCAAAGCACCTAATGCAAACTCTATAAAAATGCATATGACCTGGAGATATCGAAAAAGTATAAAGTTATTAATGTGGCAGTAATTAATACGAAGTACGGTGTACGTATAGTGTTGGAAGAAATTGAAAACAAAATTAATTGGTCAAGTGTAAACGAAGAAGAAGATGTAATCTATGATCAACATTATGAATCTCTATCTAGCAATCTTGGTATTTAATACAATTGGGAATTGACTAAAGGATATGGCAGAATTATCAAAACTGTTATGATAGAAAATAACTACAACTGCTGTTCTTGCACATTCGATGCTCATAATGTAGAAGAACTATTCAGTTTAAAATATATAATAAGCTATAGCTTGGAATTTCTTGAATCTTACAATCTGACGTGTGTTTATGAAAAGTTCATACACGTTGTTGGCTACCGTCGTTTTCGCGAGAAAGAATTCGATGGTAGTGCATATAGAGACATTGAAGATGTTATAAATGCTAAGTATAATATTAATTCACATAACACTGTATACTCAATGGAAATATTGCATTATCATCTTGCTTATCTAATGTGTAGCATTTACTAAATAAATACATATCAATAAATGTGATTTGTTTTTTTTCTGATCTCGATTTAGGTATAAATACCCTGCTGAATCCACCTAAGTAAACAAAATGTTAGATCGGAAGCGAAAAAGTGCAGGTGGCCTTGGTTTAGTGAATACTCTCATCAATAAACTTCCGTTTGAATTGCATTTACCTGGTATAAAGATAGACTATCTGTTCAAGGTAAACTAGTACCTGTTCAGCAAAATAGGTATCTGTTTTTCAAATACATATCGGAATTTCATAAAAACAGGTATATATTACGTAACACAGGTGTCCGTTCCACAGATCATTCAGCGACGGCAATGAAATGGGCTTGTCAATACGGCTTATATATTGTATATACAAATAATATCATTCTCGACCTAATCAACTGACAAATCTTTTGACCGACACTCAAATTTTGACGTTAAAGACAGGCCCGGTTTCCCAAAAACAGGTACCTGTTTCGCAACACAGGTGTCCTTTCCCCAGATCATTCAGCTACGGTAATGAAATGGGCTTGTCAATACGGCTTATATTGTATATACAAATAATACCATTCTCGACATAATTAACTGACAAATCTTTTGACTTACACTCAAAGACGATATTGTTTTTTAACTAGACATTTAACTTGTAATTTGTGAAATAAATTACTTATATAGACATAGGAATAGTTTGTATCTGTTATTAACTTATACAGTAAACCTAACGTACTTCTATAGTCATTTAAATTACTGGATAGACATATTTCCGAATCTGGCACAAATGTCCATCCCAAGCAGGAATTTGTATTTGTTTCGCCTTTATCGATCTTTTCTAATACCCAGTAAAAAATTTTGTGGTGCTCCTCGTTTTTCCACGGTTGAAACTTATATGTGATGTTTTGTTCTAATAATACTTCAATAAAATATCGAGGCATTTGTAATTAGCATAATATGTCGCTTTGTCAATACATTCAGCTATAATAGATAAACTGTTTTTATACGCAGAACTAATATTTTCTAAGCTAGATTTAACATTTGTTGAAATACACCATGAATTATGACCCCATAAGATATTTTCTACGTACATTTTAAGCGATACGTCACCAAGTAAATTCATATCGTCTAAGATCCTATCTACTGCATTAAAAGTTAATGAGTTCTAACATTTACCAGCACACAATTTCATAAAACTTTTAATGTCATTGTCTAAGTCAATTTTTTTATCAAATAATGTCTTAATAACTTCATTTGCACACTTTGAGTTTATAGCACACAGTTAAAACACTCATCAGGTATATGTTGTAATATATTCAGCTTTCGGAGGAGCACTTCCCTATCAAAGAGCGCTTCGAGTACTTTCTGTAGATTTGATCAGTACTGCACCATAGCTCTTTCTTCAACTGGTTTTCAATATTACTACTACTACTACCCATAGTGATAAAATTGTTCTCTCTGTCTTTCTCTCTGAAACAGAAGAGCAATAAAATGCTATGTAAAGTTAAATCCCCAAGGTCTAGTATTAGTGAAATTGAAATTTACTCATCGTTTATCATCGTAAGGATTAAGTATTACTTTATTCTGTTTGATTGTAAACACATCATGTTTCTTTGACCTCATCAGATGTTGATTTCGCTTTATTACGTCACCATCAATCAAAATATGTTTGTAATCATTTATCGTGATCTGTTTGACGCTTGCTGAGGTAGAACCCTGTGATTTAACTTTTTCATCAACAGTGTAAGCATACATTTTTGCACAAAGTCCTACCAATTCGAACATAATTTCGCCATGATTTTCATCTTTCATTAAGCCGGGGACTTTTTTATTTACTAATGGAATTGGAAAGATATTGTGAGGACTATAATCAGATATATGGAATTTACCAATATCTTCTTTAATGGATCCATAGATATCGGAAACTGAAAAGGCGTATATGAGACTATCCGTACCCGTGTACAAGGGCTTAGCATCATTATGAAAGCGGGTAATCGAAATGAAAATTGTATAAAAAAGTTTTTGAAACGCCTAGAGCACCGAATTCTGCATATATATATATATATATATATATATATATATATAGGTTTATCGAAATATACTTCTAGCTTATTCATTTGAATGATAAGCATATCGATATCAAATATTGTACAACTATGAAAATTTGATTTTGATATGTAGCCACGAGTACCATACCGACCGTCCCATTTCGTTACTAAACGTATGTCCTTATGTTTAGGTACATTTTCTATCAGCTTCCCAAAAACACTATTAATCATTAATTTATAAAAAATTTGATCAAATTCATTTTGAGATTGCTGACGCATGGTGGTATTTAAATAGATATATTTCTTTAAACATGAGGACCGTTTAAACCGTAATATACGGTGAACTTTTACAAACTTTAATCCATATTTGAAATATACTTTCAAATTTATGTAATTAACTACGTAATTACGTTTTGGATACAATGTAAGCAATAGCTTTTTAATTTTAGAATTTGAATGAGGTACGGGTGGAACCACATGTTCGGGTGCCAATGGTAGATTGCTGTGACTCTCATGTAATTCGATGGGATAGTCTAAACCACACTCGATTATATAACCAACTTCCGAATCATTGGCATGATTTATTAAATCCAAAGTCTCAAAATTAACTTCATCAACAAATGAAAAATCGCCAAATTGTAGAAATTTTGACATGGTGGCTCCATATAAATTATTTACGCCTAGTGCATTAAATACACACTTTCGGAAGTGGAATCAAATTTTTCTTCCATGTACTTATTGTTAGCTTTAGCATACCGATTAGACCATTGAACTGGATCGCCTATAATTCCTCTTTCAACAAATATTAGCATATCAATGTCTGTAAATAGTTCTGACTTTACTTGCGTAATTTTAAGCATAGCATCGAATTCTAAACCGGGGGCTGTATAATAGTGCAGAGGATCAAGTTTGTAAGTACTTAAACAAGTTTGGCGAAAATTTTCGAAAATTTCCGCTAAAAGTAGAACGTCTGTTTTTAGACACAAATCCGAGTATTCACCTAATGATTTAGTACTAAATTTGTTCCAAACGTTAACTGCATGTGCAAAACTCGCATCATTTTCCTCATTAGTAAGATGACTGAAAAGCGCTTCCTTGGGAGGGAGCCTGGTCTCAATTTATCCCAAGTATCAATGTACTCATAAGGAAACACACCTTTGCGAACTAGTAGAGAAAATTCTTCACCATTGTTACAATTACCACGAGTAATCATTTTTTTACTATTTTCCAAATAGCCTAACAACTTTTCAATACCACTGCTCATAAATCTGAAAGAATCAATAATCTAAATTTAATTTTAGTCCTCTCTATTATTTTCTTTGTTTGTGGGCAGCAGTGAAATCGAATCGGGGACACTAGCCAATTCTCTAATGATGAAATGGGAATCATAAGCCGATAAATTGTGAAACATAACTGGTAGAATGTGGGAGTCTTTATAGTTTAGGTTACAATTCTGATGTGATGCTCCTCAAAATGCTCCAGTAAAATGGTTATGGTCTCTAACTTTTATATCATAATCAGTAAATGGTTTTTCGCAAATGTGACAAATGGTAGCGCTTTCAAAGTGTTCAACCTGGTTGAGAGTTAAAGTATTCATAGGAATTATTTTATTGATTATTTCAGTGGTCCAATGTGCAATACTTCGAAGCTCTTTAACAAACCATTGAATGCAATCATCTCCTCTATAAAGCCTAAATCGGGATAAAGAATCATTGTATGAACACTTCAAGTAGTAAGCAATGCTGAAGAGTATATGTTTGGAATGAAATAGAGTATTATCCCTAGGACATGTAGAATTTGTGCACTTTTCTAAAATACTTTCTAAATCCGCATAAATTATTAACGGTGCCTTTTCCTGGAATGGGAAATTGTTTAACTGCAGAAACATTTCTGCTTCGGTAGCCAATCTAACTGAGTATCGATTAAGTTGATGACATTGAATGACATGTTTTTACAGAAGTGCGTATTAGTAGTTTAGGAAAAAGATCCGACATATATTTAATCCACGTGAAGTGATAAACAGTATTATTTTTTGTATTACTAGCATCAGTAATAGAGCCTGCGGAATGATAATTGGTAGAAAGTACTAAGAGATTTATAGGTTACCTGACACTATTTTGGTTTTCACTTAATACTAGTGGTACTATACCTTTCCCCTGAATGCAAAACAAATTAATGGAGAGGTTGTTTAATTTTTCGAATTTTTTTTACATTATCTAGCTTAATGGGTAATCGAATTGAATCATAATTTAAAACATCCATAAAATGAGGATAACTGTAAACTCTATCTGAATGATTTTATACCGGATGTAATGCCGAAACAACGACCCACAAGAAGCAATATTCGTTATCATTTTTAACATTCACTACAGCATGCTTTGCTGCTATGAAGGAAGGTACTTTAACGCAAGTCGAAAGGCCACCTCTAAATGGAGCATATCTATTAATATTCACCTTTAAATGTAAAACTTCGTGTACTGCGCAACCGGAATCCCTTTCGGGAAACTCCCCTAATTTCTGTTGTAATTTATAATAAACGTTCTCATTATACCACTCACGTAAATTGGTTGCAATACCAATGAAATATTTTTTTATGGCAAAAGTCTTCAACCCGATAACATAATTTTGATGTTGCATGAAATTGCAGGCTAAGACCACATTCACCTTTAGCGCCGTTTGCCTTAGCATTAATTTAACCTTTCGTGCAAAACTATTGTATGCATTGTGTAAAAAAATAAGAGTCCTTGGTGTTAGCTATATTGACTATAATTCCCGTAAGTAACCTACCATTATGAATGAATCTTGAGAGTAACAAACTAATTTGCGTGTACGTTTTTTAGTGACAATTTCATTACCTGTTTCTCCGAAGCGTTTTTTAACCGTTTGTTTCACAAGAAAATACTTTATCAATGATAAATTGCTTTTTAATTTGCCTCTAAATAAATTTTATTTTGAATTATATCTTGCAACAGCTTAATAGCGTTAGTGTTAATTATACCGGTGTGCTTCACAAATTCGTTTTTTGTTTTCAACAATGGAATAATACGTCTTGTTAAATTAACAATATCAGTACTAGTTGGTATAACCTCACTCATAGTTACCTTGAAAAACTGTATCCAACAACGCAAAAATATGAAGCACACACTGCCGATTATTCAGTAATGGACTTGCAGCAAATATTTTATTTATTTATTATAACTAGTATGTAAAAATTAATAATAATGTAAATGATTACAGAAGTACTTTGGGCTTACAATTCTCATCATGAGCACAATATACTGACTGGTATAAACTTATTATTATATATAGTCATATATAAACCCGCATTCAAGGTTAAATATATGACCTTAAAAATTCTATTTTTAGATTTAAATTGTGACCTTGAAGAGTTTGTTCATAACATTTGCTTGCATTGGGGATTGGGTTCAATTGTATTTAAACTTCGATTGTTGGCAACTTAAATTCATTAATAACATTTAACCTTCTAAATCAATTAAATTATTATAATTGCATTTATACAGGAAACGGGTAATGATAGAAAATTGTATTATACACATGGAAATGTTTACGTCAAATAACTTGTAATTTATACTAAAGGGTTTCAGTGTGAAACAGACTTTAGTTGAATCTGCACAATAACGCATGCGTTGCGTTCTAACTGACTTGATTAAATGTAGCCTGTCAAAAATTTCAATAAATGATCTTCAAAATGTGAGTACAATTTTGTCTTGTTCAAAATAAAATTATAATGTTGATAATTCCACCGATTCATTCACTTTACAGATATTTATAACATGCTGTCGCACAAACATTTATACATAATCAATAAAACAAAAATACAGGATATCAAAAAAAGAAGAAATCAATGCGATAATGGGTTATGATAATAAAATTTCACTCACATGTGTTGCTGCATTTTCCAAAGGATATCTTCATTAAGCTGGTTCAATATTAAAATATTGGACGTAGACTTCTTCGAATGTGATGACACTGCTTTGCTGTTCACAATGGTGCTGCTTAATTTTCCATACTTCATCCAAACCCAAATTACTGATGAACGACTCTTCCTCGTGGTAAATATAATGTAACGTAATATCGCTCAAATATTTTTCAATAAGCACTTTATTATAAATTGTATGTTTAGATGTTGGTTTAAATATTTGCAAAATTTTTCGGATTTAAAATTATGTTTTATTTGCATATAAATTTTAATTGATTGCACTTTTATTTTAGTTGCCGTTATGGAATTCAGTTTATTTACTACTCTGCGTCACTTCCAAGAAAAATAAACATTAAATCCAAAATAATCGCATGAATGTATTCACATAAAAAAAAAAACACATCAACCGATATTTGAACACGAATTCAAATTTGAAACAATTATATTATAATCGACACTTATAATCGGTAACCTATTTTTTAAATTTGGTAATAGGTTAAAACAATTGTTTCTGAGATCTCAATTCTACGATGATCGCGTTTCAAAACCCGAAAATGTAAACGAAACTTGTAACTTACTCGTTAAACACCAACACTATTAACACTATGACTTATTAGTCACAAAAAAAGGCAGAAAGCATAGAGAGCAAGAAATCAGAAGCAATTCCTTTTATACTTTTCACTTGGATACCAAATTGTCAACTTTTTTCTACATTACATACAAAAATCCAAGCATCTGATTGGTCTAAACAAAATTGTTAACTTAACTAAAATACAAAATATGCTATAACTTTTTTATAACAAGTAGGATTTGCTTTTTGAATAAAGATTTGGAATCAGGGCAAGATTCCGCATAAAAAGACACCCCACAAGCCCTATTTCGCTTGGAAGCTTTGCATTTTGGCAAATTATAATCTAAATTCACCTATATCTAACAAAATCTATATTCTACACCTAAACTAATTATATATTCGAAATATACATGAAAAACAATATCAGAATACAATTATTTCAAATCATTTAACTTAATTTTAACAGAAATTCCAATTTTATATTTAAATTTTAGGTAGTTAACCCAACTTTTCTAATTTTATGTCCATATTACTTGTATATTGTAAATTTCTTAATGAAAACGAGGGAAACCTACTATGTGCTATTATATTTTATTTTAAACTTAACTTATCCTAAAAACACTAAAATTTTGCAAAATTCTTAAATATAGTACTTAACCTAATTTAATGTATTTTTACTTGTAACTTACGTTTTAAAACGTCTAAATCACTTAAAATGTTAATTTATCATGTTCTTATAACTGTCTTTAACACAAATACTGTTTACTTTTAGTCCATAGTTCATAACTTTGTCATTTCAGAAATCCATATTGTTTAACACATTTATGTAAATTTTGTACACAAAATGTAATTTTATATTAAATATCACATTCTAGAAATGTTGTACATGTTCTTATCAATGTTTCTACATCACTACCACTTCTCCTGCACTTTTTATACATTTTGTCTGTGAAATATAGTGTTCGCACCATAACCCTTTTTTAAAATTTATATAGTTCCTGCATTGTACCTATATCTATACATGTTGTACATTTTATAATTAACCTACATCATGTGATTAATACCTGTAAAGTGTTTAAACTGCATAAATATATTGATTAAACTGTAAAATTACTAAAATATGTTCACCGAAACTAATCGTACCCACCAGTATCAATGGTTTTGACCTTCCTTACATGCTGCTGCTCAATTGCTTTTATGAATAAAACAAACTCGTGCACATTCCACAAAGCCTGTTTTGTAAAATTAAAACCATATTTTCCCTCTCGTCTACTAATTTTCTTATTAAAATTCACTGTATACATTCTCAAATCTAATTAAATTTGCACACTATAGAGAATATAAGCTTGACAACTCTAGCCCTGTATTATGCTTATTTCTAACTATCTATATATATATATATATATATATATATATATATATATAATCTTAAAATTTTATTGTAGCATTTAGTTACGTACTTGCATTTTGTAATGGTAAGAGAACAAAATTATCCTTGAGATGCAGGAATTTTATGATGATATTCCTGTTATTTCTATTCGTGTGATGCCGATGAAAATTTTAGTAAATATTTTTAAAAGTGAGTATACTACAGAATTTAGTTATTGGTAGATACATAACTATTTCACTCTATTTTTTTCTAGCATTACGCCTACAACATCACCACCACCGCCACTTCAATCTGCAGCACGTCCACTGCAATATGGATGAAAGAATGTGCAGCTTATTAGGGAAAAAGGGCGTGATTCCCAGGGTTTACTACATGAAAGTCAGAACCCAACAAACCTTCAGCAGTTCCAGCAGAACAGTGTGAGGTGGTTGCGAAACATAGTTATGTGAACAGTGAGACATCGCAAGTAGCCTAAAGTGCAGAGGCTAACGGAAGAATTGGTGGAAGCCAATGATTCCCTAGCAAAAGTGCGCCAAAACATTCATGATACACAAGAAGTGTTATATACGTTAAAGAATTTAGGTATTTAAGTTTAATTTTTTTTTAGGATTAGATTTGTTTATAATAACATATAAATTATAAATTAATGTTAAAATATTTACGAGAATCATAATTCTTTTTTTTTATACTAACATTTTATTTCATGTTATGGGTTACATTTTTGTTATTAATAAATATATTTAAGTGTTTTTCGAAAATTATTTTTCATAATCTAGTTCATCACTTCACCTTTAGCATTCTTGAAACGGTTAAAGGATCCTAGGAATATTTTTACCACAAGTAATAGAAGTAAAAAGAGAAATAAAAAACATTTTTTCTTTGTCTAACATTTCAATAATTAGTTACAATGAATTCATGCATTATCTAGTAATAGTAACCATAAATTGTCTGGTATCTGTAACACATTTCCAATAAATTCTCTGATAACACCAGTAAAAGAGAAATGACAAAAAAATGAACAAACATCCAAATGTATGAAGAATGTTTTACGCGTTAATTATAATTTGATCACACATTTTTCCTAAAAAATTATTATAATTTTTTTTCTTAAAAATTCTGGATCTTTTTGTGCATATTCAAAATTAAAAAAAACTATAGACAAATTACAAAAAAAATTCACTTCGCAACTTTTTTCTTGAATTCTTAACCTTTTTTTTATATGTGACAACACCACATATTCACATTAAAAGAAAACTATAGAGAAATTACAAAAAAAAATTAACAAACATCTAAAATGTTTTTGCAAGTTAATTATATTTTATCACATTTTCCCTACAAAATTATTACAATCACTTCACATTTTTTTTCTTGAATGCTTGGCCGACAACACTACATATTCAAAAATTTAAAAAAAACTACCTTACACATCTAAATTGTCTAGTGTCTGTAACACGTTTTCGGTATTTCTTATATCTAAGTTATTTGTAGCTTCTGCTAATTCGATACTTAGACGCTCCACACGAGGCACTTGTGACACTTCACTTTGTATATACACGTTTAAAATTTGACGTAACCACTTAACACTTTTAATTTTAAACTGTGCCAAGGTACTGGGAAGATGTGTTCCGGCTTCCTCCTCAGCGATTAGCGTCAAATTTTTCCATCCATATTGTACTGGAGTTGTTATGATAGTCGTTGCGGGCGTAATGCTGAAAAAATAGTAATGGAATAATCAGTAAATGAGAACTAAATTAATGAACGTATTCTTACTTTTCAATATAGCGAGATGTCATCCTCAACATCGCTATCTCTGATAGAGATAATTGGAATATTTTCAATTGAAGGTATCGGCAGCTGCTGCTGGCTCGAAGATGGCACCACGATATCATGTAATATATTACATTTCTTTTTGAATGGTAGTTTTTTTTTATTAGTTGAAGTCACCATGACTACTGTTACTAGATAATGAATGAATGAATATTCACATTTTAACTCTATAAAACTGAAAAATCTGTTAACGTTACCAAAAAAAGGAGTGGGGGATAACAAGCGATTACTACTGCAAACATATATAAAGAAAATGTTCAACTAAAAGCGCGTGGAGAATATTTAACAAGTGTAGATAAATACAGTAAAACGTGTGAATTTATTTCAAACTTAAATTCTGGGGCAAAAGGAATATATTATGTACAACGCTTTGAATGGAGCACCTTTATATTAAAAGTACTCATGACCATCTGGTACAAGTTACTACTACTTCTATTTAAAAAATCACAAATACTGTTTTTCAATTGAATGGCACCTTTTTATTAATATTTAAACCATAAACATTTTTAAAAACTAATTATGCACAAGGACTGATGATTTTCAAATGGTAGCTTTTTATTGATATTAAATAACATAAACACATGAAAGAGACTGGTTTTTCAATTTAAAACGCTTTAGCATATTTTAATAGATCAAGTACTCGACCTGCAACAAAGTAATACTAATTAGTCTCATTTAATAATAAAATAAAAGAGGTATAGGGATGGAAAATTTTTTTAGTATAAAATTATTTACTTGTAAAGAAGTTGTAAATAAATAAATATATAAACGTATGAATGTATTATTTCAAACAAAGGTTAACTTAAATTCTCGGTGAAGGAAACCTTATTTATAGAACTACATCTGTTTATGATACATTATTAAAAGAATAGTTTCATTTAAAAAAATGTAAAACGTTTTTTGTACTAACGTAAAAATCAACAAATCGTTGAATCTAAAATTGTTTATAGAACTACATCAGTTTACGACACATTAATTAAAAAGAATAGTTTCATTTTAAAAAAATGTGAAACTTTTTTTGTGTCTGTGTGTACTAGCGTGACATCCAGAAGCGTGCAAAATGTATAAAGCTTTTGCATTCATTGTGAGATACGAATAAAGCTTTTCTTTGTATTTCACCTTTCATACTCTAAATGAAACGTAATTATGTATGAATGTAGAACAATACATCGTATTTGTACAATATTTTCTGTAAAGTCCAATGTACTGTGTGTATCTAATGTCACTTTGAAAAATGAGTCTACTTCATTTTCTATGAAAGAGACTTTTTTTTTCAATTTAAAACGCTTTACCATATTTTATTTTTCAAAGTAATAACTGAATTAACATGTGAACGTGACTCAGTCAAATTCCAAGAATTGCTTGAGCGATAAATTTTAAGATAGCTCCATGATCAGCATCATAAAGATTTTCTTTGTATTTCACCTTTCATGCTCTAAATGAACCTAATTATGTATGTAGGACAATCTTTATAAACATTCCCTCCTTTAAAAAATATTTTTTTAAGAATGAAATCTCTGACAAAAAAAAAGTTAAAAAAATGTTTATGCATAAAAACAATCCAGATAAAAAACTTTTTATTTCAAACAAAAAATGCATTTTTTCTACAACTTTAAAAAAATGTTTATATCTTTTTACTAATGTCAGTTTTCTTTATGTTGCCCATGGCAACATGCGCAAAATATTTTGAACACTAGGGCGCAAAATAAACTGCAAGAATCAATCACTTGAATTAAAAAATACTCAAATGATACTTTTAATTTAACGAAAACTAACAAATACTAAGTAAGATAATATAGCTTATTTTACCAATACTACTACTAATATTCCAAACTGTAATACAAGTATGTAACTATTGTTACATACATGATGTCTTGATAAATATGATTTATGTTGGAACATTTAGGAAATACGGGGCAACTCATTTGAATTATTTAACAAAGTTCAAAGAAATTCTCAAATATTACAGTTATAGAAAAAATATTGTTCGTATTTCGTGATAAAATCGTGTTTTATGGCACATTCGAATGAATTAACACTCATGCGCCATTTACAAAACGCTCATTTTGCACACTTAATACAAAAATAACTATTTCGAGGTATTGAAATCGTGTATTAATAAATTCAAAGGTTTTCTTTTTCGATAACATTCAGAGTAAATTATACCCCAAAATAATTTTAAGTATGAACCTCTGGTAGGAATTATAAAAACAATCCAGATAAAATGTTTTGTTTCAATCTAATTTTTAAAAGACCAAATATCTAATTTCACATCCCACTGCCTCGCTAAGCTGAAGATCCTTCATTTTTCTTTTCATTTCATAACATTCCAAATCCAGTTTTATTTCTTTTAATGTCTTTAGTAAATCCTCCATCCTCTTCTTTCTTTCTCATCAATGCTTTCTTTTCATTTCTTCCTCTTCTTATCATGCGTACTACTACTACTTTCATTTCTGCTAATTCTGATTTACTGAATTGCGCACCCGCCTTTTAATATACATCTGTGTGTTTGCGTATGTGTGTGTGTGTGCGTGCGTGCGTGCGTGCGTGTGTGGTGTGTGTGTATATATATATATATATATATATATATATATATATATATATATATATATATATATGTGTGTGTGTATGCGTGTATGTGTGTATGCGTGTGTACGTTGATTGATACAATTTAATTTCTTTTTGTTTTAGAATAGAAGCATATTATGGTACCAGACTAGAATATCCTCAAACAAAATGGATTACGTGTATTTTATAGATGAAAATACATATTTTTACTATCCCAAAGATGTTCGGAAAATATTATAATGAAGAAATCTATTGTTCAGTTATGATTACACTGTTATACTTATGAAATTTTATTTAATTAGCTAACAACATATCCTATAATCACATTTGTACTTGGTTTTATGTTACTTTGTTCTTACGCAATTTGTGCTTTACATATACGCTTAATACAAATATCATCTCAACAGACACACGTATATATTTAAGTATTTATACATATAAATAAAAAAATATTTACCATGTACCAATCTATGACCACAAATAGAATGCACCCAGCATTCACGATCGCTCTTCGTGACTATTATGTTTTTCGTAGAATAATTGCAGTAACTCTCGATAACATTTGAGAAAACACAACTCACACAGACTATCCGATAGTCAGACAGTCTACACACCAACAGAAAACCAAACAGTTTAGTTTCGCAGGTATGCGAAGGTACAACCCAAATAGACTAAACTATCGGCCGATAATTTAGTTTGTAGTGTGCAATTAGCCTAATATAAACTAAAACCGTTAAGTACAGTGTACCTGAATACCTGTAAGTATATGAATGTAGCACAGAGTAGTACTTTAGTTAATAAATATTCGATATTGTGAAGTTATTTCCTGTTGAAATTCCTATGTACATATATGCAGGCTGCTGGCATTGACTGAAACTTTTCAACTTGTGCAAGATTATACCTTGATGAAGCAAAAGAAAAATATTTTTAAGCACACACAAGGACTGTGTGTCATGAAAACTAAGTGGTGGGTTCAATTGAATCTTTGCAATTCGCTTTAGGTTTTTGTATTAAAAAGATTGGCGGAGCAAAACATAATAAATGAAAAAGAGTAGATATCCCAAAAATGATATATATTGTACAAATTAAGAAAAACCGTACATAGCTATTAAGACTTACTCAGATACTAATCTTGTACATGACAATCAATCTTAAAAGCCAAAATTTTAAAGTTAATGTCGAATTAGATTTAGTACTGTTTGATTCTTACTCAATTTTTTTACACTAAACAATTTGGTAGTGTAGCGTTTCTACAAATGAAAGTTCTTTCTATAACACTGACAGTAACAAAAAAAGTTCCTGTAAACATGGATCCGAAAACGCTTTTTCAGGGAGCTAGAGCCCTTTGAAGATGGCTTTCGGTTTATAGCTCCAGAACGACTCCAGCGCTATCGCAACCAATTTGGAACCTAAATTTCTGTCAGTAAAGCCAATTATTTGAGACCACTGAGCAAAGCTCACAGCCCATAATTTTATGTCTTAATTCCTACATATTTGCTACCGGTCGTTCTCGAACGATCGTTTTTAGATATCCCAATAAGTAGTAAAGGATTCAAATCTGGTGACCTTGCAGGCCATGACTGAGGTCCACCTCGTCCAATCCATCTTTGACCAAATGTATGGTAACGGTAATTTCTTAAATCTAATCTGAAATGAGAGGGAACCCGGTCATGCATTAGCCACAAGTTATTTCTTAGCACACGGGACGCATAATTTACTGTCTTAATTCATGCATATTTGCTACCGGTCTTTCATAAATGATCGTTTTTAGATATCACCATAAGTAGTAAAGGATTCAAATCTGGTGACCTTGCAGGCCATGACAGAGGGAGTCCGATCATGCATTAGCCACAAGTTGTTTCTTAACACACGGGGGACGAGCAATTCTGATAAATCATTTTGAAGATACATTTAACCTTAGTGGAAGAAAAAAGGTCCTATTAAATAATCGTCTACAATACCAGCCCATACATTTAAATTAAATTGTTGTTGATGGCGAGATTCAAGAAAAGCATGGGAATTTTCGTCAACCCAAACATGCGTATTATGAAAATTTACAATACCGTCTAAAACCTGCCTCATCGGCAAACAACACTAAATTATTGAATTGACGATTTTCGACATTTTTGAATAAACCATTAAGCAAAATTGTAACCGAGGAAGATAATCCTCAAGCGTTGATAATGCTTGTACCCGTTTAACGTGGAACGGCTACATCTGTTCGTGAAGTGCTCGCCATACTGCCAAATTTGACGATTTCTCGCATAGTTGAGCCTGGTTTTTGTTCTAATGCACGTAAGACAGCTTCCTGGTATTGGGGTGTTCTTAACGTTCGTGATCTCCGGTTAGTAACGGTTACGTTAAACAAACCCATAAAAATTACTAAAGAGAAGCAAATAAAATACAGTCTAACCTAATAAATACCTGTTTACTGTAACCTAGGATCAATACTTTCAAAAGTTTTTCTATCAGGGACGCGGCGGTTTGGAAAGGCACCGGGATACAATGTCCGTGCTTCAACAGCATTGCCACAAGATCAACCATACATAATGTGCATATCGGTCATCTCCTCATTTATCATTAACCGAAACGTAACTGTCGCTTTACTATTTCTTATTTAAATCATTACTGACTTATGCTAAACTGACAGTTACACGACAATACTTGCTCTTAGAATAGAACTCATTGTTTACCCTGTCTTAATTTGTTTTTTGCTCATTTCTGAAAAAACGGTGATATTTAGCGACTCTTACTTACTAAAATCACCTTTTTTATGTAATAGGTATGGGTGGATTATAATCTGGTGTCAAATAGCAAAAAATCGAAATGTTAGAAAAATGGGGCCTAATTTACCAAATTGCTCCCTTGATACGCCCGCTCCTGGTTAAAGCTAGCATTGCTCAGTGGTCTCAAATAATTAGCGGTACTGACAGAAATGTATGTTCCAAGTTTGGTTGCGATAGATGCGGTCATTCCGGAACTATAAACCGTAAACTAGTTTTTAAAAGCTTTAGATCCCTGAAGAGGCGTTTTCTGACCTGTGTTGAAAGGAACTTTTTTTTTATTTTCACGTGAAGTATACATTACCAAGTTTTTGCCGTATATTTTAGAAACATCCAGTATACACAATTTTTTTGAAGTTCTCTAAAAGTCTAGTGTTTCAAAAATCAGACATAACGAATGCTTAAATGATTGTGACATCAAATCTTTCGTGCAATACTAAAATCTAATAAGTGAACTTACTAGAAGAACGAGATTTCTATACCACGCATTTAGGAGGCGGAAGACCTACTTACTGATGTCTTTAGAATTGTAAGTTACTAGTTTTAAAAATCCGGGATTTTTTTAACAATACTGCCAAATTTACTAAATAAGACACTGATATGCCATTTTTACAAGCGAAAACACAATTTAATTAACATACTCTTTTGAAATAGTTTCTTTTGCAAAAGGAAAATCTAGTATGTCTACTCGCAGACACATTATTTGAAACCAAAAAAATATCTTAATATACTAATTTAATATCACCTTATTTTACAATAGAAAAACCTAGTATATCTACTTACTAGCGCGTTATCATTCAGGTAGCATGTTCGTCGCACCAACTGAAATGAATATTATATAGTATTATTGGACCTAAATAAAACAGTAAAGTGGCGGTGAATAAGTGCTTCTTTGTTCTATGAAAAAATAGATGTTTACTTAACTAAAGAGAAAAGATGATAATTTGCTTAACGAATGTATATCTGCGGTGACAAGCGCAGCGAGCTCCAGTAAAGATACAAAATGCTTTTTTCTTACAACGTGTTAAATATAAAACGTTTACCAATTTTCATAATTTTGTTTTAACAGGATACGTCAACGAAAAAAGCGGCATTCTACAAAAAATTTTGTTTTAATTTTATATTAAGTAAATGTGTGTAAAACCTTTTTTTGGTTTTTTGAATGACGCTTCATTTTATAACTATTTAATTCCTTTCAGAAAAATGCATCTTCCCACTCCCTCACCAGAAGACGACTCTGACCAAAATCCTGACTATGTACCCGAAGAAAAGGAAAATAGAGTACCGAACTTTTTTAATCTTGATAAATTGTTAGAAAAAGTCATTATTTGTTATAGATAAGCTACACAAAAGTTATGAATACGGTGAGGTTTATCCAAAATTAGGTCAATGGAAATATTTAAGCTGTCGTGACAGCTATTTTAATGTTCAACATCTTAGATATTTTTGAGATTCCATGTCATAAACCAGAATCAGTCGAGAGGGAAGTAACACCATTGCCACATGAATTATTAAACTCTACTGGCAAATAAAAATTAATATTATCAGTACTGTAACAATAATGCAACCAATGTCGGGAAGCCATAAAAGTAAAGAAGTTAAGGAAAAACAAAAAAGTACTACTACTGATGAAGAATTTTGATGCCGAACTCGGTACACCAAGAAAAATATGTAAAGCCACGAAGAGAAGATTGGACAATAAAGTACTGTTATCTCCATGTAAGACTACGTGCTGAAGAAGGTGTTTCGTTAAAATATCTGACACCCAACATACAGTTATTTTTGAATACTGCAGTAAACTAAGTTTTGGAGAAAAACGGTTGTTTATTGGAAAATATTTTTAAAAAAATGTTACGACTTACCGAAGAGAAGCACTATCCCACAAGGAAAGTTCAGTAAAATATATTCTTCCCTTTTCATTCGACCTCCAACAATATGGATCTAAATGTAATTCCAGAAAAATATTCTAATATAAAGGAGGAGTCAAATCAAGTTTGTAAGACTATGCTTCCGACCATAGTATTTATCAGCTTTGGGAAGACTATAAAAAAACTTGTGCGTGTTCAGTAACTTATGAAGCATATCTCAAGGTTTTTCAAAAAGAAAACATAGGGTTTTCAAAGCCATCCCAAGATAAATGTTTATATAAAGAACATATAAATAAAATAACTTGCGACCAACAACGAAATAATGAAGAAATAGAAATTATGGAACATCCTACTGAAGAGTGTGAAACGTGTCAAAAATATGCAGAGCACAAGAAAAGATACACTTCTGTTCGCAAATTATATTACTATGACGTAAATAAAACTTGGGATGTTAATGTCGACTTGTTTGCTGTAGATATGCAAAAAATATTAATTGTACCAAAAATGACGAAATAACAATTTAATGACGAAACAAAGCACGTTATATTTCGTGCTGATAACTGTGCAACCCAAAACAAAAATTGGACGCTGTTTAATTCGTGCGTACCTTTTGTAAATGAAGATTGGCGTCCTGAAACAATAAAATTCCGATTTTTTGAATCAGGACTCTCATGTATAAAGGACGATGCACTTCACGGAGCCATTTAGAAAAGGTGGAACAAAACAGAAGTTCTTAATTTTGAATCAATAAAAAATTCTTGCAAAAATGCAAAAGTAATTGACCTTCACGCATCAGACTTCTTAGATTTTGAAAACGTATATCAAGCCTGACAACAAGGTGTCAATAACATTCTGTTACTAGCTAATATAAGAGAATGTCAATTTAGAAAAGGAATCTTTATTTTTAAAGTCAGAACTGGAAGACACTGATTTCAAAGAAGTCAAATTCCTGAAGCCAAAGTTTAAACATAATAATATGTTACCCAGGTATCTACTGCTAGGGGCATAAACAAAGAAAAAATAGATAAAAATTATTAAGGAACCGATTAGTCATATGCCACCAAAAAAAAACAAACTTTTTGGAAGCAACTCCTGGTCTCAGAAAGTGCTACCGACCACAGTAAATCAAGAACCGTTTTGGCAGAAGATCAGTAACCTTTAATTACATGTACCTTAGAATACAAAAAGTGTTATTTTTATGTAAACATGTTTTTTAATTACGTAAATTCTTAATGAAAATTATATTACAAGATATAAAACTAACTAGTCTTTTAATTTGTAAATTCTTCGAACTTCCAGAGTAAAAAATAACTTACTACATATTTTAAGTGTAAAATTCTAAATTAGTAAATAACGAAACTAGATTTTTCAGTTGTTGATAAAACTTGCTAGACTTCTGATATGTAAATATTTCGAACATATTAAAAATCATGGTTTTAGTATGTTCGCACAGAGGTTTCTTTTAGAAAATGTTAATTATTTAAACATTTAGAGAATGCAACATTGCAGCTTGAGTAGTTGGTATATTAAGTTTTAAATTTCGAGTTTGTATCTTAATAAATAAAAAAGTTATGCAAAATTTGATCTATAAAATCTTATTTTATTGATTTCCTAAAACCTGCTAATTTCGACTTACTAGGTTTTTATTTCGCACGGAACAAATGTGCTCTTAAAAACAAAGGTGTAACGTTTAACCATAACAATGTTGTTTTTCTAAGAGGACCACTGCTTGTGATAATTATATGTTTGAAATCTAAAACTTAGACAATATTAAGAATAAATTATAACACAAAACTACTGTTAATTTACCAAGATCTACTTTATATTAAATCCATTTGAAAGTTCAATGCATGATCATATTTATCTATAAATATTAACACAGCAGTACATACTTAGGCACTGTGAACAATATTATTATAAATTAAACTATACTAACAAAAATATACCTATAAATTAAACACTAATCTACATATGAGGAGTATTTTTTCAAAACGTAACAAGTCCACTTTTTTCATAAATTGAGTTACGGATGGCTCCAGGTACTTTAGAATGTTAGAAATATAATGCGAACATGCTTTTTTGTCAAACTGCAACCAGTCCCATTAAAAATATGTACCCAACTTGATGTATTCCTAACAAAACGTTACAAGTCCACAAACTTTATTTTGCAGAATGCAACAAGTCCGTTTATGTAGAATTGTGACTCATTGTCTATGAGAAATTCTAATTTTCTGGTTGCGTTCTGTTTTGTGTGTAAAAGTGTTATAAATAATTTAAAATATGAATGCTGAAAGCAGTGATGAAGGTGTTAGTGTGGCTGAAAACAGTCGTGGTAGCAGAAAACGAAAGAGAATCAAGGCACAGCAACGACTAGCAAAAAGGAATGCAAAGTGAGTTTGAGGTTAGGTTTTGTCTTATTAATTTATTTGATAATGTTTCGTAGATGTTTTATGTCTTTAGCTTAACTTATTACCATTGTACCATTAATATTAATTACACTGATCTTACTATATCTTTATTCTTATATCTTTTTATATATTATAACAGAATTACAAAAATGCGTGCTACTTATATATGTACTTGATCTACCTGCAAGCTTACTGCCTTTTCTGTGTCTAGTCTACCTAACCAGGCTAAGTAACCGTGTATATTACACGCCCCTCTTAAAGACTACAAATTCAATCGTACAACAGGCTTTCTCAATCTTGTTGTTTTGCGTACACTGTCCTTAGGACTACTATTACTATTAGTGTTATTTGGTTCACTATTTGTGTCTACAATATTATCATTAAGGTCTGAACAATCAGGATAGTTTGGATCACGTTTTATAAAGATTGTATTTCTTTTATAATACTTATTTTTGAGAGTTTTCACTAAATATCGATGTGTTTACTGGGTTGGGGCAATTCCCAGTAGAGTGCAAAATAAAGACATAAAACATGGCGCAGTCGAATTAAACGAACCACAACGAAAAAGCAAAAGTCGGGTTATGTTATAAAATACACGTGGTAGCACAATGGAGTTTAATAAACCATCAATATTAAATTTAGATGGTGATTTGGGCAATAATTTCAAATATTTTAAAGAAGAGATTCTCATATATTTAACGGCTACAGAAACGGATAAAAAGTCAAGGGAAGTTCAAGTAGCGCGTTTAAAAAATTTAATGGGTCCTGAAGCATTAAAAGTGTATCAAACAGCAAAAGTAAAGCCAGAAGAGGAAACTGTACAAAATATTTTGGGAATTCTAGAAGCACACTGCACTCCAAAGAAAAATACAAGTATGAACGTGTACAAATTTTTTGCTAGAAAACAGCAAGCAAGTGAACCTTTTGAAAGATTTTACGCAGAACTAAAAAATTTAATAATACCTTGTGAATTCGCTGAGCAAGAAGATAAACTCCTTAAAGCTCAAATTGTTTTAGGTGTCTACTCCAAAAGCATGCAAGAAAGGCTTCTTAGAGAAGATCCAACATTAGAGAAGACAATAACCTACTGTAAATCGGTTGAAATAGCAGAAAGAAATATGCAAGTAATTGAAGTGGAAGCAAAACGAGAAGTAGATGCAGTAAAGAAAGAACAAGCTCACCAGAATATCGCAAAAAACAGTAACTATAGAAGGTTTAACACTAGTTCTAAGTTTAAAAATATTATCACTAATAATAATTTTAAAATTAGTAACAATAGTAATAGAACAAATTATAATAATAATAAGCAGTATGTGTGTACAAGGTGTGGATTAGCACATAATACTCAATACCCAGCTTTTGGTAAAGTATGTAAAAATGTAACAAACTAAATCACTTTGCTCATATGTGTAAAACACCAATTAGAAAAGTACACGAATTAGACCAAGAAAGTGTACAAAATTCTTTAGTTCTTACAAATACTGATTTTGATGTCGATATAATAGAATCGGCAAACAATCAAATAAATAAAACAGATTGGTTTAGGGAAATTATAGTAGAGGGTAAAGCAATTAAATTTAAACTCGATTCTGGTGCTCAAGTAAACATATTACCTTATAATTACATAACAAAATATAGATGGCATAAAATGTTAGCCAAGGCAGATTTAAAATTAGAAAGTTATGGGGGATTTTCAATCACTCCAAAGGGAATTATCGAATTAGAAATTACTTTAAATAATAAGTTAGCTAAAACTAATTTTGTAGTGGTAGATTATCCAAACATTAAGCCAATTTTAGGGCTTCAAACTTGTGTTGAATTCAATTTAATACAAAGAGTAGATATAGTAAACACAAACACTGAAAAAGATTTATTTGTAACCAAAAATATCGATGTGTTTACTGGGTTGGGGCAATTCCCAGTAGAGTGCAAAATAAAGACATAAAACAGTTGATACCTTTATAAATGGAGGCGCATGTGCAATCATACCACCAATAAAAAATTGAAATGTCATGAAATACCTATGTCAGTCTTGCTGGATGTTAAAAAAAAGTTTTTTATTGATAGCAACAGAATCAATCAGAATTCTAGGTTGGCTAATTTAATTAAAATTCAATTACCAAAACGACGACGGGAACGGAATACTCCTGTGAATAAACCCCATAACTGCAAATAAGTTATACAGTAGGTTACTGATACCTATATTATAAACTTCTTTCTAATTTGTGTATTCGTCATAATGCAGGTTCGTACTGAGAAACAAATATTTTTAGTATGTCGAACATTTTTCGAAAAGTTATTTGAAGTAAATCGTAGAAGAGTTTTGTTAGTAGCTAGAAATATTAAAAACGGAAGAACAAAAGAAAAAGAGGTGGCAATAGGTGGAAAGATAAGCTTGCTGCAAAGAAAGCAAACGTGAAAGAATTTATTGGGAAATTCAAAGCATGTGAATCTCACTATAATAGGTCAAAATCACAAAGAATTTATCTTCCTGCCGAGTAGTATATTTCAAAGCTGTTCAAAATGTATAATAATAGTGCTGATACCGAGACACAGGTTAACTACACTTACTTTCATAAAATATTTTCTAATAATTTCAATCTTGGATTTGGTACCCCTGCTAGCGACATTTGCAGCTACTGTGAAAGATTAAAAAATCAAATCAAAATTGCTCCCAACGTGGAAAAGCAGAATCACAAACGTGACTTAAAAGTGCATAAATTGAGAGCTAAACAGTTTCACGCAATAATGAAGGAAGAAGAAGTGGGGACAGTTAGTTATTGTTTCGATCTTCAACAAGTACAAAATCTGCCTAAATTACCAATACAGGAAGCGTATTATTCTTTGCAAATATCATTTTATGCGTTTTGTGTCGTTAATCTAAACTCAACTAATCCATCATTTTATACGTGGACTGAAGATATAAGCGGAAGAGGTTCAAATGAGGTAGGATCTGCTCTTACACTTTCTTGAAATCAAAGCTTTGAAAATCTGACCAAAATAAGACTTTTCTCGGACGGGTGTGGACAAAATAAAACTCCCATATCATACACTTACTAATGTATTGGCTGTATAAAGAATCTCCACGTAATGTTACTGAAATAGTGCTAATTTTTCCAGTTCGCGGCCACTCTTACTTGCCGGCTGATCGTGTTTTCGGCCGTGTGGAACGAGAATTACGTCGTCACTCTAGAATACTTCTACCGGAAGAATACCAAAATTTGTACAAACAATATGGCTACGTTTATGTTATAGCAAGGATTGGTACGTTTATTTAAAATCTCTCTTAGAGACATTTAAAAAGGTGGTGGGTATAAGTGAGCAAAAGAAAATTTTTATAGTAAAGGAAAATCCCGAAGGAAGAGAAAAGAAGGTTAAAATAAAAATGGAAATGAATTTCCGAATAACTGATCCGTCTAATAAGTTTGATACTTTATTAAAGCGAGGAAAAAATTTAAAAAACTTAGAAATACATTCTAGTAACAAAGGACGTTTTCTGGCTGCAGATAAAGGAAAAGCCGTTAATAAGCTCTTACAAGAGGCATTTGGTAAAGAATGGTATCGTGAAGACAGATTTAATTGGTACTTCGAACTTTTACGTGATCACATTACGGATGACCCATTACTACAAGCAGAAGAAGAACCATGCCTTTGTCTAGAACCAGAAGAAGAAATGAAACTATAATTTTTGATGCAGTGTTTTTGAGTGTGTTTTTGAGAATTAAAGTCTTATCTTCATGGTTTCAGAAATATTAAATAATTTTAGTTTGGGTATTTTTGAATACATATTTAAGAAATACAGCCTTATTTTCACCTGGGTTTTCAGAAGAAATAAGTTTATAATTTTTACAGCGTTTTTGAATGTATTCTTAGAAATAAAGCCTTATTTTTACATTGATTTTCATGGAATTTCCTTTCAAATCGAAACATGTCTCATTCTTTTTTACAAAATGCGACAAGTCCAAAACTTTTTTTATCCTGTTTAATTAAATACATCACACTGATTTTAAAATCCTTTTGTAAATTCCATTTTAGATTACAATAAATTGAATTATAAACAAAAACCATCGTTTCCGATATGTACAACAGCACAAATGGTTTTTGATCGATTTCTCAAAAGTTGTTTATATGGACATGTTGCGTTTTAAAAAAAAGCTCCACATATAATGATTATGTGTATAATCACATTAATGGCATTTGTATTTATAACTTGCGGAGTGCTTCCTAAAATGATTTTTTAAACTATATTTGTGATTTGTTCCATAATCACATTGGTCACATTTGAATTCTTTACTTAAAATGTGTTTTTTAAGATGAATTTTCAAAGCACCTTTGTGATTTGTTCCATAATCACATTGGTTGCATTTAAATTCATAACTTGAGGAGTGGTTTTTAAGATGAATTTTAAGATTACCTTTATGATTTGTTCCATAATCACAATGTTCACATTTGAATTCTTTACTTAAAGTGTGTTTTTTTAGATGAATTTTAAAATTATTTTTATCATTTGTTCCATAATCACATTGGTCGCATTTAAATTCATAAAGTGAGGAGTGTTTTTTAAGATGAATTTTAAGACAACATTTATGATTTGTTACATAAGCACACTCGTCACATTTGAATTCTTTACTTAAAGAGTGTTGTTTTAGATGAATTTTAAAATTATTTTTGTGATTTGTTCCATATTCACATTGGACGCATTTAAATTCATCACTTGAGGAGTGGTTTTTAAGATGAATTTTAAAATTACTTTTATCATTTGTTCCATAATCACATTGGTCGCATTTAAATTCATAACTTGAATAGTGCTTTTTATGATGAATTTTAAGACTACCTTTATGATTTGTTCCATAATCACATTGGTCACATTTGAATTCTTTACTTAAAGAGTGTTTTTTAAGATGACGATTCAAAGCACCTTTGTGATTTGTTGCATAATCACATTGTTCACATTTGAATTCTTTACTTAAAGAATGGTTTTTAAGATGAAGTTTCAAAGCACCTTTGTGATTTGTTCCATAATCACATTGTTCACATTTGAATTCTTTACTTAAAGAGTGTTTTTTAAGATGAACTTTCAAAGCACCTTTGTGATTTGTTCCATAATCACATTGGTCACATTTAAATTCATAACTTGAATAGTGCTTTTTAAGATGACTTTTAAGACTACCTTTATGATTTGTTCCATAATCACAATGTTCACATTTGAATTCTTTACTTAAAGAGTGTTTTTTAAGATGAACTTTCAAAGCACCTTTGTGATTTGTTCCATAATCACATTGGTCGCATTTAAATTCATAACTTGAATTGTGCTTTTTAAGATGAATTTTAAAACTACTTTTATCATTTGTTCCATAATCACATTGATCACATTTGAATTCTTTACTTAAAAAGTGTTTTTTAAGATGAAGTTTCAAAGAACCTTTGTGATTTGTTCCATAATCACATTGTTCACATTTGAATTCTTTACTTAACGAGTGTTTTTTATGATGAATTTTTAAATTACCTTTGCGATTTGTTCTATAATCACATTGGTCACATTTAAATTCATAACTTGAAGTGTGTTTTAAAACATGATTTTTAAAAATTTTTTTCCACTTTGATACAAAATCGCAATGGTTACACTTATATTTAAAATTTCCACTGTGTTTTAAAACGTCATGTCTTAAATTTTCTTGCATTATTGTTGAACTATTAAATTTACTTTCACACTGTATGTTTGTAATGTGTTCGATACTGTTTTCATTTGTATGATACGCTTCACTTGAGCTAACAACTTTTACTAGAGAAGAGATGTCTTCTTTCTTAATATTCACGTTATCTGTAAAAATAGTGTTAAATTTGTACTACTTGAACGTTAATTAATTTTACTTGGTATTAGATCAGTATTTATTATGAGATGTTGGGTTACAAGTGAACTTATTCCTTCTTCCTCTTCTAGTTCGACTTTAACAAGTTTCATATCAATCTCATAAGACATTTCGAAGAATTCGTGTTTCTTAAAGATACACTTTATACAAAACTTAGGTCAAAGAATAAAGACTATTCTTCGCATAAGTGCAACACCTTACCAAATTATTCTGGACGCAGTACTTAACATATATGGTGTTGCCATCAAAAGTAACTACATCGGTTTAGTACGGTGTATCCCATCCCGGCGATTGATCTCCCACCATTGAACTCGTTACATAACTGGAATGCGTGCTCTACGTTTGTTTATGTGAGACACGGCTAAAAACCGAATGCAGGTATCAACTCCGGAAAGCCACGAAATTACGTCTACCGCCTTGTACCAAAAGAAATAGCCATGATGCTTTTCACTTGGATTGTGCATTCGTACTAATATTAATTGGGCACCTGATCTGAGAGGGCACACTTTCCTGGTCACAAGAACGATAATAATCATTTCAGTTGGTGCGACGAACATGCTAGATGAACCATAACGCGCTAGTAAGTAGATATACTAGGTTTTTCTATTGTAAAGAAATCGATATTAAATCGGTATATTAAGATATTTTTTGGTTTGAAATAATGTGTCTTCAAGCAGACATACTAGAGATTTCTTTTGCTAAAGAAACTATTTCAAAAGAGTATGTTAATTAAATTGTTTTTTCGCTTGTAAAAATGGCATTCCAGTGTCTTATTTAGTAAATTTGACAGTATTGTTAAATAGTAGATTTTTGTAATGCACGAAAGATTTGATGTCACAATCATTTAAGCATTCGTTATATCTGATTTTTGAAACACTACACTTTTAGAGAATTTAAAAAAAAATTCTGTATACTGGGTGTTTCTAAATTTTATGGCAAAAACTTGAGAATACATACACCTCACGTGAAAACAAATAAAAGTTCCTGTCAACACAGGTTAGAAAACGCCTCTTCAGGGAGCTTAAGCCGTTTGGAGATTACTTTTAAAAACTGGTTTACGGTTTATAGTTCCGGAATGACCGCATCTATCGCAAACAAATTTTGGACATACATTTTTCTCAGTGCCCCTAATTATTTGAGACCACTGAGCAATGCTAGCTTTATCCAGGAGCGTGCATATCAAGGGGGTAATTGGGTACATTTGCCCATTTTTGTTACACTTCGACTTTTTGCTATTTGACACCAGATTATAATCCACCCATACCTATTACATAAAAAAGGTGATTTTAGTAAGTAAGAGTCGCTAAATATCACCGTTTCTTCAGAAATGAACAAAAAACAAATTAAGACAGGGTAAACAATGAGTTCAATTCAAAGAGCAAGTGTTGTCGTATAACTGTCAGTTAAAGACAGTTACGTTTCGGTTAATAATGAATGAGGAGATGCCGATATGCACATTATGTATGGTTGTATGCTTCTCTTTAGCAATTTTTATGGGTTCGTTTAACGTAACCGTTACTAACCGGAGAAGATCACTAACGACAAGAACACCCCAATATTGAGAAGCGGTCTTACGTGCAGTAGAGCAAAATCCAAGCTCTACTGCGCGAGAAATTGTAAATCGTTTGGACTCGTCATATTCAACAGTATGGCGAGTACTTCACAAATAGTTGTTGAAGCCGTACCACGTTGAACGGGTATAAGCATTGTCTTCCTCGGTTAGAATTTTTTCAATAGTTTATTCAAAAATGTCGAAAATCGTTAGTTCAATAATTGAGTGTTGTTTGCCGATGAGGCAGGTTTTAGAAGAGACCGTATTGTACATTTTCATAATACGCATGTTTGGGTTGGCGAAAATCTCCATGCTTCTCTTGAATCTCGCCATCAACGGTATATATCTCCTTATCAGCATAGCTATCTAAATGATCATTATAAAGAAATTCCTACGATTGAACAGAGGAAAACAATTATAATTCTTTGTTACTTGCAAAAATTAATGTTAGGTAAAAGATAACCTATATACTACAAAAATAGGAATAAAAACACCTCGAATCAACAGCAGAATAAAAGTTATTTCTCAGTTCCTAAGCCAAACACTAACTGTTTACTGAACTCTCCAGTTTTTAAAATGGTAACCCTATATAATAAATTGCCTAGCGAGGTAGATTTGTTTGGTCTAAATAAAATGCAGTTCAAAAAAATATTGATGGCTATTATATTCGATATTAGGTAAATAATAGTATGTAACTAATTAAGTTTAAAATTTTATTATAAAATGTTACTTTCATTTCATTTTGTATCTGATATGTATTTTCTTTAATGATTACTCTGTAATTGGATTCTTGTACCTGTAGAGTAATAAACATTATTATTATTATCAACAACAATTTAACTTAAATGTAGGGGCTGGTATTGTAGACGATTGTTTAATAGGTCCTTTTTGCTACCACTAAGGTTAAATGGGAAATCTATCTTCTGTCTCTTCAAAATGATTTACCAGAATTGCTTGTCCCCCGTGTGCTAAGAAATAACTTGTGGCTAATGCATGACCGGGTTCCCTCTCATTTCAGATTAGATTTAAGAAATTACCGTTACCATACATTTGGTCAAAGATGGATTGGACGAGGTGGACCTCAGTCATGGCCTGCAAGGTCACCAGATTTGAATCCTTTACTACTTATTGGGATATCTAAAAAACGATCGTTCGAGAACGACCGGGGTAGCAAATATGTAGGAATTAAGACATAAAATTATGGGCTGTGAGCTTTGCTCAGTGGTCTCAAATAATTGACTTTACTGACAGAGATTTAGGTTCCAAATTGGTTGCGATAGCGCTGGAGTCGTTCTGGAGCTATAAACCGAAAGCCATCTTCAAAAGGCTCTAACTTGAAAAAGCGTTTTCGGATCTGTGTTTACAGGAACCTTTTTTGTTACTGTCAGTGTTATAGACAGAACTTTCATTTGTAGAAATGCAAATTACCAAATTTTCTAGTGTAATAAAATTGTGTAGGAATCAAATATTACTAAATTTAATTCGACAGCAACTTTAAAATTTTGGCTTTTAAGATTGATTGTCATGTATAAGTATCCGAGTAAGTCTTAATAGCTATGTACGGTTTTTCTTAATGTGTACCATGTATATCATTTTTGGGATACCTACTCTTTTTCATTTATTATGTTTTGCTCCGCCAATCTTTTTAATACAACAGCCTAAAGGGAATTGCAAAGATTCAATTCAACCCACCACTAAGTTTTCATGACACACAGTCCGTGTGTGTGCTTAAAATATTTCTTTTTGCTTCATCAAGGTATAATCTTGCACAAGTTGAAAAGTTTTCGTCAATGCCAGCATTCTGTATATATGCACATAGGAATTTCAACAGGAAATAATTTTACAAAATTAAATATTTATTAACTAAAGTATCAGATGATATTCATATACAAGGTATTCAGGTACTCTGTACTTAACAGTTTTAGTTTATATTAGGCTAACTGCACACTTCAGACTAAATTATCGGCCGATAGTTTAGTTATATATATATATATATATATATATATATATATATATATATATATATATATATATATATATATATATATATATAAAGAGAGAGAGAGAGAGAGAGATGATATTTGTTAAGCTAAATATCATCGTAAGACATAAATTAATTGCAGTGGAATTGACTAAGCGTATATCCAAAGCACAAAATGTATAAGAACAAAGTAACATAAAACTAAATGCAAATGTGATTATAGGATATATTGTTAGTTAATTAAATCAAATTTCATAAGTACAAAAGTGTAATCATAGCTGAACAATAGATTTCTTCATTACAATGTTTTCCGAGCATCTTCGGAATAGTAAAAATATGTATTTTCATCTATAAAATACATGTAATCCATTTTGTATGAGGATATTTCTAGTCTAGTACCATTATATGCTTCTATTCTAAAACAAAAAGAAATTAAATTGTAGCAATCAACGTAAGAAGAGTAAAGGTACATGTTAAAGATTGTGAATCAGAACAGATTTAACAAGATTCATAGAACTTATTAAGTTTAAAAGTGAAATTAAAAAATAGTATGTTATAAACTTACGTAATAGTGTGATTAGGAAGTGTTACAACTTAGATTAACATTCTAGATGTGGTTTAAGCATAAATGTTGTGAAATCAGTTTATGGTGAATTTAAGCGTAGTGGTTGAGGCAAAATTGTTCAACATAAACCATAAAAGTGTTAGAAACTGGTGAATCCCCATGTATTCTGGGTCATAGAATCCATTTCTGTTTATAGTTTTCCTGTAGGAAGTAGAATAAGTTAGATATAAGTAAATTTGTATATGAAAATTTTCCTCTCTGTTAAAATTTAGATAGATTAGGAATTTTAAAAGGAAATATGCCATGTGAGGTGACTATAGAAAGGAAATTTTGTGTAGAATTCAAAAATAATTGTTTTTACGATCTGACACTAACTTTTTTTACAAAGTTATGTGTAAAAATAATAATTTAAAAAGTTCTGAAAGTAGCAAAAAATTTTATATCCTCTCTTGTAATTTTTCAAAGTGTGAGCATGTTACTCGAGGTGTACATGAATAAAAATTTAAGATCGTTCATGTGGTTTGTATATCCTCAAAATTTTAAACTAAACTAAACAATTAAAATTTAAAATTGTGAATAAAAATAAGGTTCACGTAAATGTTATTCCGAGTGATGTATGTCGGTATACAAGTGAATGTAAATCGATTTATTTCAATTATTTCGTTTAAATTAAAACTTATTTTAACCAAATTATTACTGCGTTAGTTTAATTTAAATAAAAATTAAAAAAGTTGCAAGTGCATAATAAATTTGAATGCAGCTAAAATTGTTGTATTTTCTTACACAATAACCTGAAAATAAATTATTATATTTAATATAATAAAATAAATTAAAGTGCTTTTGGAAAAGTAACAAGGCGAATATTGATACAGCATACCTATGTATATTGGTGCTGTAGATCTTCCACCGACGGATCAATAAGATCAATGGAATTCCAATTACATAAACATAAACCATAAAAGTGTTAGAAACTGGTGAATCCCCATGTATTCTGGGTCATAGAATCCATTTCTGTTTATAGTTTTCCTGTAGGAAGTAGAATAAGTTAGATATAAGTAAATTTGTATATGAAAATTTTCCTCTCTGTTAAAATTTAGATAGATTAGGAATTTTAAAAGGAAATATGCCATGTGAGGTGACTATAGAAAGGAAATTTTGTGTAGAAATCAAAAAGAATTATGTTTTTACGATCTGACACTAACTTTTCTTACAAAGTTATGTGTAAGAATAATAATTTACAAAGTTCTGAAAAATGATTAGCCAATGAGAATTAAGCAGTGTTATGTTTATACTGACAAAATTTGCTAAGGTGATGGGTGGTTATTCAGAAGCTATATAAGAAAGTGGCAAAACATTTGACATCCTCTCTTGTAATTTTTCAAAGTGTGAACATGTTACTCGAGGTATACATAAATAAAAATTTAAGATCGTTCATGTGGTTCGTATATCCTACAAATTTTATAATACTAAACAATTGAAATTTAAAATTGTGAATAAAAATAAGGTTCACGTAAATGTTATTCCGAGTGATGTGTTGTCGGTATACAAGTGAATGTAAATCAATTTATTTCAATTATTTCGTTTAAATTAAAAATTATTTTAACCAAATTATTATTGCGTCATTTTAATTGAAATAAAAATTAAAAAGTTGCAAGTGCATAATAAATTTGAATGCAGAAAAAATTATTGCATTTTCTTTTACAATAATCTGAAAATAAATTATTATATTTGTTAATATAATAAAATAAATTATAGTGAGTGCTTTTGGAAAAGTGACAAGGCGAATATTGATGCAGCATACCTATGTATATTGGTGCTGTAGATCTTCCACCGACGGATCAATAAGATCAATGGAATTCGAATTACTTCTGAATTGGAAATTGGATCAGCTGAAAGAAAATACGATAATGTGAGTCTATGAATCTTATATATTTAGTTGAGGGTACGTTGAATATTATAATTTATTCATGTGCATGAATCTAAAGGATGCAAGTGAATTATATACTAGTCTGAAAATAGTTCAATTACTTATTCATTTTATAGTGATTCAATATTATTTTAAAAGAAAAAAGATACTTACCCAAATTATATTAACGTTATTGTTTAGTCATGATGTGATGCACACATATATTCAGGTCAATGCAAGGTGTTTCAATAACGTTAAAATAGACACAATTCCAGATCTTATTCAAATCATAATTGAATTTAGTTTACAAAAGAACCTTAAGTAAATGTTTAATGTTTTTTTATACTGAACTATATTACACGCTATCCCTTGAGTCGAGGCAATTTATTTAAATAAAACCAACAGTAATTATCATAAGTATCATAAGTTGTAGTAAAATACGAGGAATCGTTTTTATATTCCCGGACTAGGCAACTTACAATGTTAATGTAATTTTTCATTTTATTGATTTTAAATCACATATGCATGGTAACGTGTTTGACAATTTACAAAACAATTGCAGCATTATTAGTTCTAATATCTGTCAGTTTGTGTTGTAACGTCTGAAAATGGACAAACTTGAATAGTAGTACGGAGACAACTTCCCCTCCCCACTTTTTACGGTGCAAGCCCCCCCCCCCCCCCTTATTGATATTAAGTTTCTTGTTGTACATGAGATTAATTTGGTAGTGATTACCTTGAGCGATAACTAGATTTAATTATGACCCCTAATTAAAGCAAAAAGGATTGCGACACATTGTGACTCATATTTAAAACTAAAATATATTGCATGTAAATGATACGTATTAAAAGGTAAATAAATAAAAGCGACATTCCTTAATTTTCGATGATTACTATTGCTGTAAGCAGGTTAATCAATTAGTTAATTACACATTTTATTTTTTAAAGCAATTTCATTTTAAAATATATTCATATGAATTTTCAAACAGGTAGAGGACCACAATCTGTAGATGGGGATTAAAAGAAAATCTAACAATAATTTAATGATAACAATTATGCAATCTCTTTTTGATAAAAAACGGAATCCTAATAAATATTAATAAACACATTTTAAATAGTCGCTAAACCGTACATTCACATTGTATGACCACAACAGGGTAATTAACTGATTATGCAATACCATTATCTAAAAATTATTATTAATTAATTAATTAATAATAATTTTTAATTACATATTTACCTTGAACTTATTCGTTCATAACAAAAAACTTATAATAATACCATTAACTGTTTATTGTCATTATAGAATTTAATAGTGTATTTTAAAATCAAACGTATACGTTATCTTTACCTTGATTAGTTTCTTTTAATATCAGAAAAAATATAAAATATGTCCTACAAGCGTCATGAAATAGGGGGGGGTGAAAATACACCTCCTATACGTAAGCGAGTAAAAATAATTAAGTATGCAGTGGGTTGAAAAATACGGACTCACACGTAGGTATATGTAAATAATTAGGGTTGAAAATACGGTCTCACACGTGGGTGTGTAAAAATAGGGTGAAAAAATACGTCCTACACGTAAACGAGTAAAAATAAGGGTGGAAAATCCGGTCCCCCATGTGGGCATATAAATGGGGTGGCGGGGGGGGGGCTTGCACCGTAAAAAGTGGGGAGAGGAAGGTGTCTCGGTACTACTTTGAATATCGAGCTGTTATAAAGTTTCTTACAAAACAAGCAATATCTCCAAAAGTTATTTGTGAAGAAATGTTGATTGTATACGGGGATAATTGCCCTTACAAGT
Organism: Vesta saturnalis; assembly: GCA_036346205.1. NCBI lineage: Eukaryota > Metazoa > Arthropoda > Insecta > Coleoptera > Lampyridae > Vesta > Vesta saturnalis. The sequence goes on from JARFJB010001703.1 coordinate 968,832, forward strand.
CAACTATTTATGAATGGTCAAAATTGTTTAAACATGATCACTTCGGAAGTTATTGAAAGAACCATGTGTTTGGTATTGGAAGATGCATGATCACAGTTTTCAGAATTTTACACGTTTACCTTGCAAGACAAAGGTCAGTGAGAGATGGGTTCCACGAATGCTTACGCCTTTTTAAATACTTACTCGAATGGAGAAGTGTGAAGAATTTTTGGCGCTTTGTGGGAACGAACCAGATTTAATTATCAATCGACTTATCACCGGAGATTAAACTTAGGTCCATCATTTTGATCCTGTGTCGGAACAAGGGTTTATGCAGTAGAATATTAGGGGTTCCAATCCTCCCAAAGAGTTTAAAGTCACCCCTTCTGCAGGAAACATTATGGAAACTGTTTTTTGGGATTTCCAAGGAATTTTAATGATTGATTATCTGAAGAAGGGTGGTACAATCACACGAGAGTATTATGCAAGCTTAATGCTGCTTCATGATAATGCACCAGTCCATAAGTCAACATTTTCAAAAACTGCGGTTGCTACATGTGGCTTTGTAGAAATTGATCATGCACCTTATAGTCCAGATTTAGCCCCCAGTGACTATTTTTTGTTTCAAGATCTCAAAAGAACACTAAAGGGAAGAAAATGTAGGGATGATGATGAACTTATAGCGGCTGTTGAAAGCAATTTTACGAGCAAACCAAAAGAATATTTTTATAATGGGTTAAAGATGTTATTGAAACGATGTAATTCCTGTATTGAAAAGCAAGGAGCCTATATTGAAAAATAAATTTCTGTTACTGTTCTAATCTACTCTTATCATGCCTAGTCCGAGAATATAAAAACGACCCCTCGTACATTACAATTTACTAACACAATTAATCTCTATTATTTCATCTAATTCAAATGTGGCAATTAATTTATTATAATCACAATTAAAATTAAAATTATAAATATTAAAAATTACACATATTTACCATTACAAAGATTAAATGGCGCTAAATCTTTATTAAATAATTTACATCGTAATATATATATATATATATATATATATATATATTGTAATGGCTATAATTACGTGTACCTATAATAATTTTAATTATTTGGCTTGGCAATAATATTTAAATTGTAATATATTTGGGGATAAATTTCTTATTGTAATAATACATTTTATAAACAAATTATATTTGCGCCGTACTAACTCAAAATCTCTTTTGGGGATAGGGTTCAATTGTAATAAACGTTGATTGTTGGCAAATTAAATTAAATCTGGGAATATTCATGTAAATGATCAAATTGTATATTATAATAACCTGTTACAATGTGAAACCAACTTTGTTGAGATCTGCACAAACTATGCATGCATTGCGTACTTAATACTGAAATAAATGTAGCCTGTCAAAAATTTCTGCAATTGATCTAAATTATTAAGCAAAATTTTAATTTTGTTTGAGGTAAGGTTATTAATTTTATTACAACACTGAATCATTTACTTTTCAGATATTGACACGTGTATTCGTACAAAGATTTATACATTATCAAAAAAAAATAAATACAGGACACCCAAAAGTAATCAACGCAATAGGGTTATGGTAGAAAATACAACTCACATGTGTTACTGCAAATTCCAAAAAAATGGTCATGTCAGGTTGCTCCACATTAAACATTGGACGTAGACTTCCTTCCATAAATCGGTGATACTGCTTTGCTGTCCCAAATATGCTGCCTAACATTTCATAATTTCATCCATATTAAATAACTATTGACTGTTCTTCATGTGGTAAATACGAAGTACTTACAATGCTCAAATACTTTCAGACAAGCACTTTATTGTATTTGTATTTTTAAAATGTATTAATTTATTTAATAATTTATCGAATTTACTTTGGTATTTTAATTTGATGTAGATTTTTGTATTCACTTGCACCTTTATTGTAGATTCTGTTATGAAGTGAAAATTTATTTTATGACCTTAATCACTGTCAACAAAATAAACATCGAATCCAAAATAATTGAAGAAATTTATTAACATACAAAAAAATTGCACATCACCCGATGTTTAAACACGATCTTGAAAAACGAAACAATTACAGTTTTATCAACAATTGTGATCGGTAACCTTATTTTTAATTTTAGTTATAGGTTAAAACAATTGTTGATGATATCTCAATTCTACGTCGATCGCGTTTCAAATCCGATAATGTTCACGATAATTGTTACCTATATGTTAACACAAATAACACTAACACTATGACTTATTAGTCACAAAAACTTTTAAATGCATGAGAGCTAGAAATCAGAAGCAATTCCTTTTATACTTTTCTCTTAGATACCAAACTTTTAATTTTTTTTTTTACATTACACACAAAAGAGTCTAGCTTCTGATTGGTCTAAACAAAATTGTAAACTTAACTAAAACATAAATTATACTGTATCTTTTTTTAAACAATTCGGATTTGCTTCATAATTACAGATTTGGAATCAGGGCAACATTCCGCATAGAAAGACACCTCACAAGCCGTATTTTGCTTCGATGATTTTCATTTTGACAACTTATATTCTAAATTTACTAATATTTAAAAAATCTTACATCCTACAACTAAACTAATTACATATTCAAATTCCACATAAAAAACTGAATCATAATACATCTATTTCAACCCCTTTTATTTAATTTTTACAGAATTTCCACATTCACATCTAAAATTTTGTTAGTTAACCCAACTTTTCTAGTTTTGTTTAGATTACATATTTATAATTAAATTCCTTCTGGAAATGGGGGAAACCTACTATAGAATGTTTTTATAATTTATCCTAAACTTATCTTACCCTATAAAAACCATAATTTTGTAAAATTCTTACATACAATACTTAACCTAACCTAATATAAATTTACTTTTAATTTGTGTAATAAATGTATATAATACTTGAAATGTTTATAAAATGTGTTCTTATATCTGTCTCTAACGCAAATACTGTTCACTTATACTCCATAGTTCTTAATTTTGTCATTTCACATTTTCATATTGTTCAACCATTTTGTCAATTTTTGTATAAAATTTGCAATTTTATATTAAATATTACACTACACAATTGTTCTTCATGTTCTTAATTATGTTTTTAAGTCACTACCACTTCTTATGCACGTTTTATATAGTTTGTCTTTGAATGGCCAAAATACTATGTTCGTACCATAACCCTTTCTTTCATATTTCAAATAGTGTATGCATTGTACCCAATATTATACATTCTACATATTATAATAATCCTACTCCATGTGATCAATATCTGATATGTGTTCAAAATACTAAAATTCATTGAATAAAATGCGAAATTACATAAATATGTTACACGAAACTAATCGTACCCACTAATATGAATCGTGTTGACCTTTCTCACATGCTACTGGTATAGCTCAATGCTTTTATGAAAATAACAACCTTGTGCAAATCCCACAAAGCCTGTTTTGTTACATCAAAACCATAATTTTGCACTCGCATACTATTTTTTCTTTGAAAATGAACTGTATACTTCCTTAAATTTATCTAACTTGCCCAAAATAGAGAAATTCAAACTCAGTACACTCTAGCCCCTTTATTATGCCTAATTCTAATCATCTCAATATATATACATTTGTAACATGTGTTTGTTTGTAGTATCTATCAAAACGTGTGCTTTAATCCGCAATATAATTAATGATCCTTGGATTTATCTACCTGTGTCTGAAGTTATATTATAATAAAAATTTTTAAATGAATGTCCTTTTTACATTGGAGATTTTGTATTATTTTTTAATTATTTCCTTTCTTTTCTAGTCCATTTGCACAATTTATTTTCCACAACAAGAAATCAACAAGTTTAATCAACTCAACGACTGAACACCAAAACACGTTTATTGTACTCCAATTACTTTCAGACTCCTAAGTGTATGCCAAAGATCCGAACCATCGGAACCCTAACCACATCTTAATGATCCGAACTTTCGGACCCCCAGACACTTTCATACTAATATTAGGTCTATACAATTAATACTATACTCACTAACAGAACTGTAGGAGGCGGAAGGTCCAATAATTGTATACAAAATTGTAGGCTACTTACTAAATTACACATAATTTATATAAGAATTTGTTTCAAAACAAATTACCAAGAACAAGGCATCATATTGGTTATTGATAATTGTTAACAAAAGCGCAACTTTTTTTGTATAGAATTTGCTAGTCTTATACGCTAGACTAATCGCTGACTTATCTTTAGTTCAAATATAATTACAATTCTTATTAATGCAATGAATCATTAACATAGAGATGATATACAAACTCTACGGAGACCATTCATATTTTTGGTTTTATGAAAACGTTGGTCAAATTTAATAAAAGTATTCCTTCGAAAGTGATAACTGTCCTGTACGAGTGTACCCTTTGATAATACTGTAATGCAAGGAAAACCGTCACTCTTAATGCTATATACGATAGTTAATAAGAGAGCGCAACTCTTATAATACCTGTGTACTGGTGTGGGAACATTCCGTAGTCTGTGTGCGTGTGTGTGTGTGTGTGTGTGTGTGTGTGTGTGTGCGTGTTCATGTGCGTGTGTGCGTGTGTGTGCGTGTGTGTGCGTGTGTGTGGGCGTGTGTGTGCGGGTGTGTGCGTGTGTGTGCGTGTGTGTGCGTGTGTGTGCGTGTGTGTGCGTGTGTGTGCGTGTGTGTGCTGTGTGTGCTGTGCTGTGCAGGTGTGTGCAGGTGTGTGCGTGTGTGCGTGTGTGTGCGTGTGTGCGTGTGTGTGTGCGTGTGTGTGTGCGTGTGTGTGCTGTGTGTGTGCGTGTGTGCGTGTGTGCGTGTGTGCGTGCGTGTGCGTGCGTGTGCGTGTGATGTCGGCAATTGCGCTTATGCAAATATAGTAGGCATCAATTCAAAGTTAATTAAAAAATTTGAGCGAGTTTTGGAAGAGGAGGATTATTGGAATAAGGTAGCACAAGGTCCCACCTTTAATGCCCTATAGTCCGTTTTTCGAAAAGTACCGTACAATTCGAAAAATCCACCCCATGTCGGCAATTGCGCTTATGCAAATATAGTAGGCATCAATTCAAAGTTAATTAAAAAATTTGAGCGAGATTTGGTAGAGGAGGATTATTGGAATAAGGTAGCACAAGGTCCCACCTTTAATGCCCTATAGTCCGTTTTTCGAAAAGTACCGTACAATTCGAAAAATCCACCCCTTGTCGGCAATTGCGCTTATACAAATATAGTTGAGTATATTTATAATTAATGGCATATTGAATTGTAGTAATGGGATACCGTACATAGCTTTCCATATCACCTTAGTACGATTCTGTTTTTAGAAAACATTTATCGTACAGGAGATACCATGTTTAGAGGCGTTACTCCAATTTTTATATGGGGAGTTCGCCAGTAGCCATGTACCCATATTTTTTTCTATGTTATTTAAATAGTTTGTTTAATTCCGTCGTAAATTGTTTTCACCCTTCCTTATATGGATGGATTTTGTCCCTAAAATGTTAAATTATTTTGTATTACTAATAGGTAATATTACACCTTACATTTCAAAGAAAACCGAATCATTTAGAAGGTTAATTAAGCTTAATTTTTTTTGCTTACAAATTGATTTAATTTCCAAGTTTATTTCTGTTACGTTTTTATTACATTTGTTTGATAAAAAAATTGGTGGTATGGTTCACACATTAATTTGTTTACTGTTCAACTTCAATATGTCCCTAATTAGCCATCGGAAATTTTTGCGAAATTTTGATAGGGAAAAGTTGTGCTGCAGGGCGTCGTTTGTGGCAATCATTACCACTAGGGTTAATTCGGTTGGTTTAAAATACCAACAACTTCCTGATTTGTTCGAATCCTTTCTTCTTCTTCTTAATTGCGCCACTAATTCTCCACCCACACGTAATTCGGCACACTGCTTTTTTTGTTCGTTCTGAAAAAGACGGATTTTTAACATAATCGTCAACATTCGACGTAAGATGCTATCGCCTAAATGATGGGTCATGTTCACTCTCAGCATTGACTAAAAAATTTTAAGACACGCAAGTGTAATGTTAAATTGCGTTCCCAACATGCTGTCTTTTTCTAATGGAACCCCTGCTCCCCACCACCCACAAGCTTCAGAGTTGTAAACTAACGACATCGTTGCAAATTTACTGAACTGATTACTCGACTGCACGAGTCATGCCGAGACTGATTGTCATTGTCGGGTCGGCGCCATCCGTCTACATACTCATAGATAAATAAAAACCTTACATACTATAAACGGTATTGTTTCCCTAGCTATTATTATTCTTTTAAATAATATTTTTATTTCCAATATATGAAACTAAATTGGTACCAAATAAATAGCTACCTGTGTATCCAATGATTATTTATAAATGTACAATATAAAGCAAAAATATAAATTGCTAACAGTCAAATCGTACCACGAATTTTTTTACGAAAAATATTTAAGGGGTAATTTTTAAAAACTATATCCAGGGCGTTATACAGTTTTGTCGCATTATACGTAAAACCACATTCGAACAATGTTGTACGATGTGCAGGTATGGTAAAATTATTTACATATCTGATGTTTTTAGAGTGAATTACATTTCTACCAATTAATTTGCGGCGCAGACTGTTCGTATAACAATGCTATATACAAAATGTAAGAAATGAAATTTCCACCTGTTCTTAAGGAGAGCCAATTTAATTCTTGCATGAAATCGCTAATATGGTCAAATTTACGTAGACCATACATAAATCTGCAACAAGTATTTTGTAGATGTTGGAGCCTGTTTCTGTTAATGTAATTTAGAAATGGGTAATAAACAGTTAAACAATATCCATAAATCGGAGAAATTAATACTGCACATAATTTTTTTCTAAACTTAAAATTATATTATTGACTTATTAGTAAATAGTAATCATAGTTTCATCTAGGCCCTTTTGATCACGTAACTTACATGATCACTAAAATTGTATTTACGATCCAAAACTAAACCTTAATTTTTAATTTTCTCCGCAAAAGGTAAGGAAACACCGTTTTTTAAATTAAATTAGGAGAAATAATTATAAAAATATAGAAATAATGAATAAAACAACTAATACAATAAATCGATTTAAATTTATTTCCCCATGTATATTTTCCTCACTATAATAAATTACTATAGAAGAAATATATAAAACAAATCTCAAAAATAATAAAGATATTCAATCAAATAAAATAGTTATACAAATTATTCTAGAATTTAAACTTAATGCTCGTACTCAATAAAAATTAAATAATCATAAATCATAAAATATAAACTCGAAAATAATAAAATTACTCTAAAAAAAAGTGAAAACGTAAAATAAAATTTACAAATTGAAATTATTTAAGATTAATTTTATATTTTTAATTCCACAAATTAATGCTTTTTTTTTAAACTACCTAAATAACAAATAAATAAATCACCAACAAGAAAAATTAAATTTAAAGGAACTCAATGAAGAAATATAAGTAAATATTCACGTAAACATCCAGAAGAACAAGAATATATCGATATCCCATTAATTAATTTTCCATGTTGAGTATTGGAATATAAATATAAAGAATAACATACATAAATTTAATTTAAAATGGAAAGTATTCTTCAATGGAACTGTAATGGATGTCAAAAAAGTTCGAGCGAGTTGAGACTAATCGCAAATGAACGCACACCATTAGTTATTTGCCTTCAAGAGACACATTTTAAAACACAAGATAAATTTAAAATACTCAATTATGTGAGCATTAGACTTAGACGTGACATGCCCCACGAAAGGTGAGTAAAAGGTGGCGTTGCAATTTTTGTCCACAATGATTGTGTCTACAAAGAAACACAATTGCGTACTCATTTGCAAGCAATTGCAGTACACGTGTCGCACCCATTTAAAATGACAATTTGCAATATCTACTTGCCAGACAACACGTGGGCACCGCTTGGCTTAGATAATCTTATCTCGCAACTTCCAGAGCCGATTCTGTTGTTGGGTGACTTTACTCCCATAATCCTTTGTGGGGTTCTGATAAATATGATAGAAGGGGAAAAGTAATACAGGACTTACTGGATACAACAGGGCTCATTTTACTTAATAATGCCCAGGAACCAACGTTCTTTAACGCCACATCCAATAACTTTTCCACGATCGATCTGACTTTGTGCTCCTCTCGGATAGCTCCGAACCCCACATGGGAAGTAGCTAATGGTCTACATGGAAGTGATCACTTTCCCATTCTCATCAGTACGTCACAATCTAAAGGTCACGTAATGTTACCCGTGAAATGGAAGTTAATAAGAGCTGATTGGGACAATTTTAAAAACAAGGTACGTCCTATTAATAGAGCGCTGGAAATCGATGATATGGTAAACGACCTTAACGAATCGATTCTGCAAGTTGCCGAAATATCAATTCCTAGGACAAGCCACAAAGTAAACCGAATACCTGTACCTTAGTGGAACCCAAAAATCGGTGAAGCTATTAAGGCCAGAAAAGTCGCTCTGAAGAAGTTTTCAAAAAACCCCACTACAGAAAACCTTGTCAATTTTAAAAAACTCAGAGCAATAGCACGACGAGAGATTAAAAACCTCACAAAGGTCCTCATGGCGAAGTTACGTCAGCTCACTACAAGCAACAACGCCTACTACAGAGTTGTGGACTAAAATCCGTGCCATCTCCGGGAAACGTTACAATAAAAGCCTCCCAAAATTGAAAATTAATGACAATCTATTTATCGAACCCGCAGCAGTAGCCGAGCAACTAGCTAATCATTACCAACAGGTTAGCAGTACAAATAACTACAGTGCAGATTTTAAATTTAAAATGACGACACAGCAGCCACCCTTAGATCTTACTGAAATAACCTATCAAAGCTACAACGAGCCAATTACTATGGAAGAACTCCGTATAGCTCTACACGAAGCTAAGGAAGGTGCGACTGGAATCGATGATATCCCAAACGGAATGCTGAAAAACCTACCATACTCATAATAAAATACTTATCTTTTTTGGGATTTTTTAATGGTGTACTTTAAATTATACAATCTAAACGTTTCGATAACACTTACAGTTATCTTCGTCAGTAGTAATGTTTGTTAAAAATTGTTAAAGATGTAGTAAACAATTTTGTCAAATTTGAAAAATGTTATGAGTGTTAATGGTGAAAGTTTACATTTTCATACTACCATACTCATGTTTGCTGGATTTACTTTATACTTTCAACAAAATTTGGAACGAAGGCAAGTATCCAGAATTGTGGAAGACTGCAATGGTAGTACCTGTCTGTAAAACCAGTAAGGATCCGTTAGAACCGGACAGCTACCGTTCGATCTCTTTATGTTGCTGTATGGAAAAACTCTTAGAAAAGATTATCAATAAAAGACTGGTCAATTTAATGGAAGAAAATAACTGGACAAATCATTATCGGGCGGGATTTCGGAAAAATTATAACACAAATGATAAATTGGTGCAATTGTCAACGGCCATCTATGAAGGCTTCGGAAGAAGAGAACACCTAACAGCTGTATTTTTCGACATAGAGAAGGCTTATGATACAGTTTGGAAATATGCCGTATTGGAAAAGCTACATAAATGGGGGGTAAAGGGAAAATTAGCCTATATCATAAAGTCGTTTCTGTATGATAGACGTTTTAAAGTGCGGGTAGGGAAAGCAGTGTCCGACGAACATATTTTAGAAAATGGAATACCTCAACGCTGTCCACTTAGTGTAACTTTGTTTGCTATTGCGGTAAATGATATCACAACTACACTAAAACCAACAATTGGCCGCTCTATATACGTTGACGATATCACGATTTATAGTCCGGGAAAAGAGGCGCTGCAATTAACAACGAGCTACAGAAAGCAATTAACACCATAGTGGAACAGGCACAAAAAGTAGGATTTCGGCTTTCTCACTCAAAGACAGTGTCTATGCATTTCTGCAAGCTAAGAACACTGCATGACGAGCCTAAACTTTACCTTGGAAATAAACGAATCAGAGTTGTGTCTCAAACAAAATTTCTTGGCATAATTCTTAACCCTACCCTCTCGTGGAGAAACCACATAGAATATATATACACAGTATCCAAACAAGTCTTGAATATAATAAAGTGCCTATCAAACACAAACTGGGGTGCAAACCGGGAAATTCTATTACGGATTTATAAAACAATGATTCTTTCAAAGATAGATTATGGATGCAATGCATACGGATCTGCATGAAAATCTCTCTTGAAGAAACTAGACACAATCCAAAATGTCTCACTAAGATACTGCATGGAGGCTTTCCCCACAAGCTCTTCATATAGTTTATGCGCTGAAGCTGGTGTTCTACCCTTAAAGTTCAGGCGCATGTGGCTGTTACAAAAATATGCTTGCAAAATCAGCATGAAGTCAACACAGTTTAATCACTAAGAATGAAAATACGTGCAGAACATTAAATACGCTCATATACGTACAATTAACAAAACAAAGGATCACATTACAGATCCCATCACAAGAAGCGACCAAAAAGGAGTACATTAGAGATAAAATATTAGACCAATGGCAAAATATTTGGAATCAACAAAACAGCGCCCTTAAAGAACATCTACCTTCGATCAAAAAACGCAAAAAATACCCAGCATTCTCAAGAAGGAACAGTATAGTCATTACAAGACTTCACATAGGTCATACAAAGTTGACACACGAACACATACTTACAGGATCACCCCGAGGAGTATGCCAAACATGCAACGTACAATTAACGATCCGACATCTCTTCACTGATTGTCAAGCAGTGCAAGCACAACGAGAAATCTGTGATATAAGAGGTCCATTTCCAAAAATGCTAGAAGTAAATGAAAGAAAAATGAAAAAGGTGCTTGAATTTTTACATTTATCAGAATTACACGAAAAAATTTAACCAACAAATATGCAAATGTTCAGAATACGTTTTGGAACAAGTAAATAATTCATAACAGGCTAAAGGCAAAATAACCTTAGAAGTTGATGCCTAATAAATAATTAAAAAAAAAACAACCTCTAAAAAATGAAGTTAATCTAATTAAAATTATTGTAATTCAACTATAAGAAACCAAACTATTAATTAATACAATTTCCCCTAATAAATTTAAAGAAGGAGGAGCTGCTATTTTAGAAGAACATAATAAAAATCATCATAATCTTATTCTAGGTATAATATTAATTAAACCTTTCTTTAAAAACAATCTACGGCTAGATAAACGTTCATATGAACAATTAGCTAAACAAAATAATCCTGATGAACATAAACCATGAGAAATTATTATTACATTTGAACCAAATAAACCTCATATATTTATTGTTATTAAACCTCCTAATACTAATCTCATATGTGAAACTGATGAATATGCTATTAAAGACTTAACATCCAGTTGAGGTAAACAAATTAAAGAAATAATTATAATAATAAAATTAAATTTTAAACCTATAATTATATCAATTTTTATAAAACCAATTAATCCATATCCCCCTAACTTTAACATTACGCCAGCCAAAATTATTGACCCAGAAATTGGAGCCTCTACATGAGCCTTGGGTAACCATAAATGAACAGAATATATAGGAATTTTAATTTAAAAAAAAAATTGTACAAATATAAAAATAAATATTATTTAATGAAAAAGAAAGATAATAAATATCTAAAGTATAAAATTATCATATATATATATATATATATATATATATATATATATATATATATATATATATATATATATATCTACCAGCTTGAATACGTTCAGGTTGATAACCTCAACCTAAAATTAATAACAATGTTGGAATTAATCTAATTTCATATATTTGCATAAGCGCAATTGCTGACATCGAGGTGGATTTTTCGAATTGTACGGTACTTTTCGAAAAACGGACTAAAGGGCATTAAAGGTAGGACCTTGTGCTACCTTATTCCAATAATCCTCCTCTTCCAAAACTCGCTCAAATTTTTTTAATTAACTTTGAATTGATGCCTACTATATTTGCATAAGCGCAATTGCCGACATCGGGGTGGATTTTTCGAATTGTACGGTACTTTTCGAAAAACGGACTATAGGGCATTAGAGGTGGGGCCTTGTGCTACCTTATTCCAATAATGCTCCTCTTCCAAAACTCGCTCAAATTTTTTAAATTAACTTTGAATTGATGCCTACTATATTTGCATAAGCGCAATTGCCGACATCGAGGTGGATTTTTCGAATTGTACGGTACTTTTCGAAAAACGGACTATAGGGCATTAAAGGTGGGACCTTGTGCTACCTTATTCCAATAATCCTCCTCTTCCAAAACTCGCTCAAATTTTTAAATTAACTTTGAATTGATGCCTACTATATTTGCATAAGCGCAATTGCCGACATCGGGGTGGATTTTTCGAATTGTACGGTACTTTTCGAAAAACGGACTATAGGGCATTAAAGGTGGGACCTTGTGCTACCTTATTCCAATAATCCTCCTCTTCCAAAACTCGCTCAAATTTTTTAAATTAACTTTGAATTGATGCCTACTATATTTGCATAAGCGCAATTGCCGACATCGAGGTGGATTTTTCGAATTGTACGGTACTTTTCGAAAAACGGACTATAGGGCATTAAAGGTGGGACCTTGTGCTACCTTATTCCAATAATCCTCCTCTTCCAAAACTCGCTCAAATTTTTAAATTAACTTTGAATTGATGCCTACTATATTTGCATAAGCGCAATTGCCGACATCGAGGTGGATTTTACGAATTGTGCGATACTTTTCGAAAAACGGCCTATAGGGCAATAAAGGTGGGACCTTGTGCTACCTTATTCCAATAATCCTCCTCTTCCAAAACTCGCTCAAATTTTTAAATTAACTTTGAATTGATGCCTACTATATTTGCATAAGCGCAATTGCCGACATCGAGGTGGATTTCTTGAATTGTGCCGCACCTTTAGAAAAACGGCCTATAGGGCATTAAATGTGGGACTTTGTGCTACCTTATTCGAATAATACCCCTCTTCCAAAACTCGCTCAAATTTTTTAATTAACTTTGAATTGATGCCTACTATATTTGCATAAGCGCAATTGCCGACATCGGGGTAGATTTTTCGAATTGTACGGTACTTTTCGAAAAACGGACTATAGGGCATTAAAGGTGGGACCTTGTGCTACCTTATTCCAATAATCCTCCTCTTCCAAAACTCGCTCAAATTTTTTAATTAACTTTGAATTGATGCCTACTATATTTGCATAAGCGCAATTGCCGACATCGGGGTGGATTTTTCGAATTGTACGGTACTTTTCGAAAAACGGACTATAGGGCATTAAAGGTGGGACCTTGTGCTACCTTATTCCAATAATCCTCCTCTTCCAAAACTCGCTCAAATTTTTTAAATTAACTTTGAATTGATGCCTACTATATTTGCATAAGCGCAATTGCCGACATCGGGGTGGATTTTTCGAATTGTACGGTACTTTTCGAAAAACGGACTATAGGGCATTAAAGTGGGGTCTTGTGCTACCTTATTCCAATAATCCTCCTCTACCAAAACTCGCTCAAATTTTTTTAATTAACTTTGAATTGATGCCTACTATATTTGCATAAGCGCAATTGCCGACATCGGGGTGGATTTTTCGAATTGTACGGTACTTTTCGAAAAACGGACTATAGGACATTAAAGTTGGGACCTTGTGCTACCTTATTCCAATAATCCTCCTCTACCAAAACTCGCTCAAATTTTTTAATTAACTTTGAATTGATGCCTACTATATTTGCATAAGCGCAATTGCCGACATCGGGGTGGATTTTTCGAATTCTACGGTACTTTTCGAAAAAGGGACTATAGGGCATTAAAGGTGGGACCTTGTGCTACCTTATTCCAATAATCCTCCTCTTCCAAAACTCGCTCAAATTTTTTTAATTAACTTTGAATTGATGCCTACTATATTTGCATAAGCGCAATTGCCGACATCGGGGTGGATTTTTCGAATTGTACGGTACTTTTCGAAAAACGGACTATAGGGTATTAAAGTTGGGACCTTGTGCTACCTTATTCCAATAATCCTCCTCTACCAAAACTCGCTCAAATTTTTTTAATTAACTTTGAATTGATGCCTACTATATTTGCATAAGCGCAATTGCCAACATCGGGGTGGATTTTTCGAATTGTACGGTACTTTTCGAAAAACGGACTATAGGGCATTAAAGGTGGGACTTGTGCTACCTTATTCCAATAATCCTCCTCTACCAAAACTCGCTCAAATTTTTTAATTAACTTTGAATTGATGCCTACTATATTTGCATAAGCGCAATTGCCGACATCGGGGTGGATTTTTCGAATTGTACGGTACTTTTCGAAAAACGGACTATAGGGCATTAAAGGTGGGACCTTGTGCTACCTTATTCCAATAATCCTCCTCTTCCAAAACTCGCTCAAATTTTTTAAATTAACTTTGAATTGATGCCTACTATATTTGCATAAGCGCAATTGCCGACATCGGGGTGGATTTTTCGAATTTACGGTACTTTTCGAAAAACGGACTATAGGGCATTAAAGTTGGGACCTTGTGCTACCTTATTCCAATAATCCTCCTCTCCAAAACTCGCTCAAATTTTTTAATTAACTTTGAATTGATGCCTACTATATTTGCATAAGCGCAATTGCCGACATCGGGGTGGATTTTTCGAATTGTACGGTACTTTTCGAAAAACGGACTATAGGGTATTAAAGTTGGGACCTTGTGCTACCTTATTCCAATAATCCTCCTCTACCAAAACTCGCTCAAATTTTTTTAATTAACTTTGAATTGATGCCTACTATATTTGCATAAGCGCAATTGCCAACATCGGGGTGGATTTTTCGAATTGTACGGTACTTTTCGAAAAACGGACTATAGGGCATTAAAGGTGGGACCTTGTGCTACCTTATTCCAATAATCCTCCTCTTCCAAAACTCGCTCAAATTTTTTAAATTAACTTTGAATTGATGCCTACTATATTTGCATAAGCGCAATTGCCGACATCGGGGTGGATTTTTCGAATTGTACGGTACTTTTCGAAAAACGGACTTAGGGTATTAAATTGGGACCTTGTGCTACCTTATTCCAATAATCCTCCTCTACCAAAACTCGCTCAAATTTTTAATTAACTTTGAATTGATGCCTACTATATTTGCATAAGCGCAATTGCCACATCGGGGTGGATTTTTCGAATTGTACGGTACTTTTCGAAAAACGGACTATAGGGCATTAAAGGTGGGACCTTGTGCTACTTATTCCAATAATCCTCCTTTCCAAAACTCGCTAAATTTTAAATTAATTTGAATTAGCCTTATTTGATAGCGCAATTGCCGACATGGGTGGTTTTTCGAATTGTACGTACTTTTCAAAAACGGCTATAGGGTTAAAGTGGGATTTCACCTTATTCAATAACTCTTCAAAATGTAAATTTTTTATAACTTTGAATTGATGCCTACTATATTTGCATAAGGCAATTGCCGACATCGGGTGGATTTTTCGATTGTACGGTACTTTCGAAAAGACTATAGGACATTAAAGTGGGACCTTGTGCTACTATTCAATAATCCTCCTTCCAAAACTCGCTCAAATTTTTATTAATTGAATTGCCACTATATTTGATAAGCGCAATTGCCGACATCGGGGTGGATTTTTCGAATTTACGGTACTTTTCGAAAAAGGCTATAGGGCTTAAAGGTGGGACCTTGTGCTACCTTATTCCAATAATCCTCCTCTTCCAAAATCGCTCAAATTTTTTAATTAACTTTGAATTGATGCCTACTATATTTGCATAAGCGCAATTGCCGACATCGGGGTGGATTTTTCGAATTGTACGGTACTTTTCGAAAAACGGACTATAGGATTAAAGTTGGGACCTTGTGCTACTTATTCCAATAATCCTCCTTCCAAAACTCGCTCAAATTTTAATTAATTTGAATTAGCCACTATATTTGATAAGCGCAATTGCCACATCGGGGTGGATTTTTCGAATTTACGGTACTTTTCGAAAAAGCTATAGGGCTTAAAGGTGGGACCTTGTGCTACCTTATTCCAATAATCCTCCTCTTCCAAAACTCGCTCAAATTTTTAATTAACTTTGAATTGATGCCTACTATATTTGATAAGCGCAATTGCCGACGGGGATTTTTCGAATTGTACGGTACTTTTCGAAAAACGGACTTGGGTATTAAATTGGGACTTGTGCTACCTTATTCAATAACCTCTCCAAAACTGTCAAATTTTTTAATAACTTTGAATTGTGCCTCTATTTTCATAACCATTCCAATCGGGGTGATTTTTGAATTACGGTACTTTTCGAAAAACGGACTTAGGGCATTAAAGGTGGGACCTTGTGCTACTTATTCCAATAATCCTCCTTTCCAAAACTCGCTCAAATTTTTAAATTAATTTGAATTAGCCACTATATTTGATAAGCGCAATTGCCGACATCGGGGTGGATTTTTCGAATTTACGGTACTTTTCGAAAAACGGACTTAGGGATTAAATGGGACTTGTGCACCTTATTCCAATAATCCTCCTTCCAAAACTCGCTCAAATTTTTTAATTAACTTTGAATTGATGCCTACTTATTTGCATAAGCGCAATTGCCGACATCGGGGTGGATTTTTCGAATTGTACGGTACTTTTCGAAAAACGGACTATAGGGCATTAAAGGTGGGACCTTGTGCTACCTTATTCCAATAATCCTCCTCTTCCAAAACTCGCTCAAATTTTTAAATTAACTTTGAATTGATGCCTACTATATTTGCATAAGCGCAATTGCCGACATCGGGGTGGATTTTTCGAATTGTACGGTACTTTTCGAAAAACGGACTATAGGGCATTAAAGTTGGGACATTGTGCTACCTTATTCCAATAATCCTCCTCTACCAAAACTCGCTCAAATTTTTTTAATTAACTTTGAATTGATGCCTACTATATTTGCATAAGCGCAATTGCCGACATCGGGGTGGATTTTTCGAATTGTACGGTACTTTTCGAAAAACGGACTATAGGACATTAAAGTTGGGACCTTGTGCTACCTTATTCCAATAATCCTCCTCTACCAAAACTCGCTCAAATTTTTTAATTAACTTTGAATTGATGCCTACTATATTTGCATAAGCGCAATTGCCGACATCGGGGTGGATTTTTCGAATTCTACGGTACTTTTCGAAAAAGGGACTATAGGGCATTAAAGGTGGGACCTTGTGCTACCTTATTCCAATAATCCTCCTCTTCCAAAACTCGCTCAAATTTTTTTAATTAACTTTGAATTGATGCCTACTATATTTGCATAAGCGCAATTGCCGACATCGGGGTGGATTTTTCGAATTGTACGGTACTTTTCGAAAAACGGACTATAGGGCATTAAAGGTGGGACCTTGTGCTACCTTATTCCAATAATCCTCCTCTTCCAAAACTCGCTTAAAATTTGTAAATTAATTTTGAATTCATGCATTCTGTATTTGTATACGCGCAATTGCCGACATTGAGGTG
The DNA here is from genome assembly GCA_036346205.1 of Vesta saturnalis. Taxonomy (NCBI): domain Eukaryota; kingdom Metazoa; phylum Arthropoda; class Insecta; order Coleoptera; family Lampyridae; genus Vesta; species Vesta saturnalis. Next base: position 986,338 of record JARFJB010001703.1, read on the forward strand.
GTTGTTTCGAATTGACTACTAATTATTACATTACTATTTCATATTAAACAAAGGCGTTCATATAGGTATTTAAAAAAAAAGCGAATGTAATTTCAAGCCGAATTATTTAGTTATTTTATTTTTTGTTAGGTTGGTACAATACCAAAAGCGAATGTCCTTGAAAAAAAAAGCCATTGTAACTTCAGGCTAGTAGCAAAGACAATAAAATGGTTCCATTCTTCAGTATCCCCTTGGATCATGTTAGGTAAGTTGTTTTAATCATACTGCAAAATAAAATGTGTGAAATTTGTAGACAATTGCAGTGGCTAGAATGTATGGGAAGATTAGATCTAATGGGAGAAAGTGCAGAAGTCGTTCATAAAAAATGTGTCTGTGCAAAACACTTTGAGGATTCAATGTTTGTCGGGGCCCAGCTTTTCTAAAAGCAAACTAAAAAAAGAGTCTATTCCTACTTTATTTTGCTGTGATTACGGTAAGTTCAAAGTTCATAATCAATTTTTATTTAAATATTACCCATTTCACCATAATTACATTCTTTGCAAAGCATATGTTATTAAATTACAGAAGGTAAATTGTTATGTGCACGTCACACAAGTTTAATGTAATTGCTCAATATAAATAGCAGTGAACGTAATCCATTATTTTATGCAAACTAATTGTCATGCCAATTTCAATTATAAAAATTTCATCGTGTTACAGAAGCCGAAGCAAGTACTTCAACATCACACATGCAAGGGAAATCATACTTGCACAGCTTGGATAATATTGCAGCTGATCAGACGCAACAACATTTATCATCGGAGAGTAAGAATATTATTGTATTTTTTATCGAGTGTAATTTAACTCAATATTATTTAGCTGAAAAAGAAAATACATCCCAATTGGAAAAAGCTGAGGCCAAAATAAAAGAATTGCAATGTGAAGTGGTGCGTTTAAAAAAAATGTAATCGATTAGCCAAGTCCTCTACTAAGGTGCAGGACAGTGAAATAGCAAACACACAGTTTATAGAACTATGTCAACGTACATTTAATGCTGGATTGGCGAATTTTATAATTCGGCAATATGAAATGGCAACAAAAAAATCCAAAGGTGTTCGTTATACAGAAGCTTCAAAACAGTTTGCCTTAACTGTGTATTTTTTGGGACCAAAGGTGTATCGATTTTTACAAGAAACTTTTCACTTACCACATAAAACAACTTTATGTAGAATTACATCAAAATGGAACATTACCTCAGGTCACAATCCCCTCATTTATGAGATGATTCAGCTAAAAATACAAAATTTAAATGAAGAATTTCGTGATTGTGTCTTGTGTATAGATGAGATGGCATTAAAGACCCATTTATTTTATAACAGATCGAAGGATTATGTAGTAGGATTTCATGAAGATCCGCAGTCGAAGGTGTATGTTCCTGCGAATAGTGCATTAACTTTGATGGCACGAGGATTAAAACAAAATTGGAAACAACCAGTCGCTTATTATTACATCTATAATTCGTGTGAAGTAAACTATTTGAAAGAAATTGTTTTTGCATGCATAAGAAAATTAAGAAGTGTGGGATTAAATGTCCGAGCAATTATTAGTGATCAAGGACCTAATTTTTATAAATTTTGTAAAGACGTTGGTGTTTCGCCAGAAAACCCATTTCATCATAGACCAGTTAACAGTGTATTATATTTTTGACCCACCTCATCTGTTAAAGTCAACTAGAAATAATTTTTTCCGCTACACATTTAAACATAACATGACTGTTATTGACAAAAAATACTTAGACGATTTATATAATTATGATAAAAATAGGTTTAATAGACTAGCACCCAAACTAATGGTTGAACCTTCACCCAGATAGTTTTAAAAAAATGCGTGTCTTTCTTGCAGCTCAAGTTTTTAGTGCAACTGTTGCTACTGCTATGGAAACACTAATGTCATTCAATTATTTACCACAAGCGGCATTTGGCACAATAGCTTTTATTGGGGACATGGACAATCTTTTTGATATCTTAAATTCCACCACTTTTAAAAATCCAAAATTTTTAAGAAGACCATTCACCGGTAGTTCCCCACAAATTTCCCATCTGGTAAAAATGAAAACATTATTTACAAATATAAAAGCATTTAATGGTGATAAAGATATTACAAACACATTAAAATGTTTTAAAGGATGGGTAACTTACTATTAATGCTCTTTTAATGTTATGGAAGGACATGCAACATAATACAACATTTTTATGCACACGACACATCAACCAAGATTGTTTAGAAAACATGTTTGGCAGTCTCAGGCAACAGGGGGGTAATTCGACTAACCCGACTCCAATTCAATTTCAGAACTCGTTTAGAAAGGTTTTTTGTTTAAATTATTTTAAACATACCGATGGATCAAACTGTATACCAGATTTCGATGAACTCCTCGTCCACTATAATTTAATGGATCCGCAAATTCAAGATCTTAATTAATGTATTGAACAAACAAATATTTTTAATGAAATTACACAAATTCAGAGCGAAGAATACATCAACTTAGAATTGCCTGAAACAAATGTATTGTCATGGATTGCAGGATATTTGATACAAAAATGTTTGAAGAAGCACACTTGCCAAAAATGTGAAGCATATTCTAAATGCCAAAAAGAGTTGACTAATGCTACAATGTTGTGCCATTTTAGAGCATATCAAAATGAGAATAGAGATGTTTTTGGAAACTTAAGAATGCCACCTGAATCGTTTTATAGTTATGCGCATGAACTGGATGTACAATTTTGTAAATACTTCCCGAAATTAGTTTTATTTCCTCACACAGGTTTAGCATTAAAAAGAGAATTAGAAACCATTCCTTTTCAACATCCCTGTGCAGCGTTTCCTTTTAATTATCTTTTATCCTTATATGTTCGATTTAGAATTTTTTATACTTTAAAATTTATCAATAGAGACTTAATTAGACAAAAAAGTAATCGCAAGAATAAAAAAATTATTAACATTACACATTTGTAAGAATTATTATATTACTATTAATACTGCTTTTTTAATTTGTAATAGTATATTGAGTATCAAGAACAGTAAGGGACGTTTATTGGTCAACATGGCTAAGCCTCCAATTTGGCCGGAGATCAGTACAACCCTTGTTTATATACATTATAGTTAGTCAATGAGATAGCTTTATTTGGAAACACATTTCTTAGTCCTAATAGATGGCGATAGTAAAAAATAAATACAAATTAAATGCAAAGTCGCAAACCGGTTCGGATTATAAAAAAATTACACATGATGGCAGTAATTCAGCACGCTGTGTCTCCCGACATACGTACTAAACAATTTCTTGACAGATATCAGCTTTAATTCTTAGAACTCTAATGTGTATGAAACAAATCGCGGTCGAATGTATATTCCTTGTTTATATACAAAATGTATACAATCAGTGCTTATAAACAATAATACAATTTTAATGCAAATGCAATTTTAAAAAGAGTGATTTAATAAATAAAAACGAGAAGTTCTTGATCTGCAATTTATTGAAAGTAATAAATTAAAACTACAAATTACTTATTAAAAGTAATGCATTCCTTTTCCGATACTTCTAGTCTAGCCTTGTTTATATACATTATCTAAATACGTTACAGGGTTGGCACTTGCACTCAAAATCACTGTTATTACTGTAACCTTACAATTTCACTTCGATTGCGTATTATAATCACAGTAACTTATTCTAAATTAGTTTCAATTATTGTCATTAATATTATTTACTTAATTAAATTATTCTCTTGTTGATAATATTCTTAGGTATTTAATAAAATAGTAAAGATAATCTGCTAAATAAAAACTTGCTGCGGACACACACGATTTTCTCGTTATTTACTTATTTCTAGGGCTTTGTCGATTTAATAAAAAAACACCGTTTGATTAACATTTTTTTAATACTAGGGTAGCGTAATTAATAATTTCTAATTAATGGTCAAGTCGAAGAATTCATTAAATTAGAAACACTAGATTCAGGGCCGGCGATATATAATTCTAATACGTATTAACACCGAAGTATTAGGGCATCCAATCAGAAATACTGGCCAATATTAGTATTTGAATTTCTAGAGATGAAGAAGATACGGTGTACTTCAAAAATGTTCTTACAATTGAAAATAATCTACATTTAATATATTTAAAAGTAGCATAAAATATGTCCGTTTCCCAAAACCTAAATCATAAATCCTAAAATCCCTTTGAATCATCATGTACAAAACAAAATAATTAGGTGTATGACATTCTGTAAAACTCTTGAAATTCGCAACTGTAAAACATCCTAATTTTATGGTTGACTACTTTTACGATATCAAAACAAATTATTGTATTAAGTGCAGGTATACCCTTCCTGTTCCTATTGTTTCTAAAGGTTCGCGAATGCCAAGTTACACTTACTTAATTACAAAGGTAGTTAGTTGTAAACTTAGGTATGGTCTAAGGTTATATATGATGGAAAGTAAACGAATATTAGGTACGAAATAGATAATATAGGTACATATAGTGATTACAATATCGGAATCCGGGGGTTTCTAAAACCGGGATCCCGGACAAAATTGGGCCTGTATTCACAAAAATAATTCATTTAATTACTCATTGCTGTCATAACCGGCAGGTACCCTATCATGAAACCGTGATAATTTGAACTCGGTCGCATAATGCAAATTCAAGAACAAAACAATTGCTAAAGGATGCGTCGACTTTGCTGACAATAATACTACCTACTAATTCTCATATTAATTGCTTAAGTTGACTTTACCTTCAATAATACTTCTATTACGCAAATTAATCACTTAAACTGACTATCCTGGCCGTATTAAATAATCCGAATTGATTTACCAATCTGATCATCGAACTATTCGCAAAGTTCGAACCTGATAAAAATAATTGATCGTCTAGTGGTAAGTAACATACGCTGTGGTACGTGAATGAGATAGGGTTGAATAAGGTTAATTTGTTGCATCAGGTGGGACAGGTAAACAAATAAAACTACTCAAATTAGCAGTAACGAGCGATGTGCAATGACGGTTCTGCTCTTGTCTTTATTTTAAATTGGGAAAGAACCGCCTTTAAGAAAACCCAATTTATCAATTAATAAACAATGGCATAAGTACATCAATAAATCAAATAAAATAAAACAAAATAGAAAAGTTCAATACATGATAAATTATAAAATTTATACAGAAAAATAAAATGAAAAGCTATTCAACTAACTACACAGACAGAAACAAAAAAAAAAACAATGCAATCATATTCACAATTATGGCATTAATAAGTAAAAAAAAAACAACAATGGCGATACCAAACATGCCGGTCTGTATCACCAAAATAATTAAGAACAATTAATAATGCAGTTTAAAATTCAAAGTACATATAAAATATAACAAGCGAGAAATTAAACCAGTAATAATCAATTTCACAGGCAACAAGAAAATATGCAGGGAATTTACACATAGAAATTGTGAATATAAGCACAAAACAATATACATGTACAATAAAAAAATTAGGTACAGAGACAAAGATAATTCGAAAATAAGCGGTGGAATCAGAGGTGCCAGCAGATGCACTGCAATAAACAATGGTGCTTCCCTTCTCTCATACATATACATATATATATATATATATATATATATATATATATATATATATATATATATATATATATATATATTGAGATGTTCAGAAAGAGGTAATAGAAGTATCGGACAGCTTACATGACATTTGGGTAATAAAAAGGGGTGATTTCTAGCTCGATACAAGTGCGAGACACTATTTTATATAAATCTGGTTCACGATGTGTTTAAAATAAATTTGTTTGATATAAAATAGTCTGAATATCATTTGCTTAGTTTGGTTTCATCATAAAAAGCAATTTGCTGCTAACAAAATTGTCAAGAATGTTAAATATAACCATTTTCGTAAAGTCATTTTAGTATTGCAATTATTTCAATAAAAATCAATTTTTCAAAGGTAATTTGGCAAGTGGACATTTTACAGGTGTTTAAACATGGACTATGTAGTTAGGATTATGTTAGGGATAGTGTATGTTTAGTTTTTAAAGGAAATACAAAAATTTAGTAAAAGGGTTATAATATGGACAGTATAGACATTTTTCGCACATATTTTTGGAAGCGAGTTAGTGACAAAAATTATAATACAAGATTCACAATAAGAAAAACATTTAGAACATTATGGCATACAGACATTTATAGTGCCGTACATTTTATAGTGAAAAATTTCAAAAAGAGTGTTAGACGATGAGACTTTTTCAATGCAAGACTATATAACATTAGGCATTGCAAATAATTAGTGAGAACAATAAAGACAAGTAGTACAAACCTTAAACATAACATTTTAAGTGTTAAAAACATTTTTAAATATAAATTAATTTCATTTTTAGATTTAAGTTTGGTTACGTTGTAAATTTTAGGTTTTTTATATAATTTTATACTTTTTCCACTTTATTAGACTTAGATTTTGCTCTTAAAGCAAATAATAGATGTTCTTTCTCAATATGAATAAGTTTTTATAAGGATACAGCGCTTTTCTCCGCAAAATTATGTTAATTCTGAGGTGAATTCTAGACAAAATTACAAAAGCTTTTAAATTTCTTTAAATTAAATATTTACTACACGAAAGATATGTATTCTTGTGTAAAATGTCCTCAGAATTCCATTTTTGCAAGTAATTTTAGTATAGATTGTAAGCGTAAATAGCTATAAGCTTATTTTAATTAGAGTAGGTTACTTCGTTTATTAGTGTTAGGAATTATAGCTTGTTAGGTGTCCTTGTATTCAAAATTTTACGTAGTTTTCATTTCCGTTTTTAATTTTCAATTCCGATCATGTATAAGAAAGTTACGGCCAAAATTCCATTTATGTACAATTTGTAATTTTGATCCTCCAATCATATCCATAGTTACTTTTGCAATATGGCTGTAAAAAAATGAAATTTTTGTAACAACCAGAAACATATAAAAGCAAGCGCTCAGGAAATCACTCTCTCTCTAGAAATTGTTCAAAAGTGTAAAAGGTTAAAACAGTGTTGTAAAATTTGTGAGTACATAACCTAATTTATTTTCGTTAAGAAGTTTAACGTTACGAAGAATTTTCGAGAGCACTTGTTTTTGTATCGTCGGATAGAAATAAATAGTTCGGTCTCCGATACCAATTATTTTTTTTAATAAAATAATTTTGTTCGATTAATTGATGTTACGATTTTGTGAAGATTTGTTTTCGTGTTTTCCAATTTAAAATAATTCTTGTTTACCAAATTAAAATCTATTTTTATTTGGTCAAAGTTTGTTTTATTTCTTCGGACAATTCCTTTTAAATAAAAATTATTATCGGTAGCTAAAATAAAAGTGTTGTCAATAAAAATTTTGGATATTTAAACATATATTTTAAACGATATCACTCAATGAGCTATAAAATCATTTAAATAAAAAGTTACCGTAATAAATAAGTGGTTGGAGTTTGCCGTTTTTGGAAAAAACATCTTCAAGCTTGGAAGTTGGTGTCTTCGACAACCGAGAACCGAGATAGCAGTTTATGGTATTGGTGACAATCGTATTCAAGTGGACATTGCCTACATCCAACTGGGGTATCCGAAGACATCAATCAACCAACAGGGAGGACAGTATATGTGAGTCACAAAATTTAACAACCCTGCTTATTGTGAATATTCATTGTTATTTTCCTGCAATTTATATTTGTTACATATATGTTTTTAGTTGAGAATTTTAAATTTTTACTTGTGTAAACACCTGTAAAGATATTAATTTCTTTTCTTTTTCAAAATTTTCATTTTGGTTCTTAACATTAAATTTTCCAAATTTAATCATTTGACATCTTTGACAGTTACTTTATTTCACTTAAGTTCATTAACGCATGCGTTTGATAGCAAATTATATTCAGAGTAACTTTTATACTTTAAATTCAATTACATATAGGATATTTCTTATACTCAAAATTTTTATCTTCAACTAAATTCCATGAACTCTATCCCCATATTGAGATTCTGAGCTAGTCCGGTGCAATAATAAGAGTAAAATTATTACTTCAATCACAATCATAATTACATACAACAGTTAAATATTATTCCCAAACTAAATATAATTATAATTTACCCACGTATGTGTAAGTCGCCATTTAAAAATCATCTCATATTTAAACATTACAATTATATATATATATATATATATATATATATATATATATATATATATATATATAACACAATAGTATAAAGTATTATCAATCAATAATGTCGATTCACATGAATCACCTTTTGTGCGTAAATTTAAACTACCCCTTGCAAAACAAAGCTTTTGTCTTCCTTAAAAAAATTTAAATGAGTATGTCGAATTGTTTTCTGTGAACCTTAATACGTCTTAAATTTTTACTTACGTTTTAAAATATATCCTTTAAAGTGAACACAAACACAGGGGTTAATATGAAAATGTAAACTTTCACCATTAACACTCATAATAAAATACTTATCTTTTTTGGGATTTTTTAATGGTGTACTTTAAATTATACAATCTAAACGTTTCGATAACACTTACAGTTATCTTCGTCAGTAGCAATGTTTGTTAAAAATTGTTAAAGATGTAGTAAACAATTTTGTCAAATTTGAAAAATTTAAAGTACACCATTAAAAAATCCCAAAAAAGATAAGTATTTTATTAACAGGGGTTAATATGTGCAGTTTTCTCTTTATCGATTAGTACTGTGTATACTCTTTGGTAATACCCTTATATAAACAAGGGTAATACACAAAACAAGGAAAGACAAATTCGCGTTGTTTAGTTTTAATAACTACACCGCTAAAAGTGTTGATAAATCGAGCTATTACAGCTACCACCAAAATCAATCTGCATCAATCAAAAATTCTAATACTCCTAATTTTAATTTTTAATCAATAAAACGATCAATTCATATTTTATTAATCAAACAATTAAAACGATCCGTCCCTCTCGATAAATTGATCACAAATAACTTTCCTAATCTCCCTCTGGGAATATTTATCCCTCAAATTGCCTACATAAGCAATAAAAACCAAGAACAAAGTATTTCGTGTGAACACTCCTCACATGCATTACTACAAGAAACACCAATTTTAATTAAAATATGCAATCGTCCGTAACGAACACCATCTCTAATATTGAATTTCAACGTCACAAACAACGCTCCTTTTGAATCACGACAAGTCCTGAAATCATTACCTACTTATAAAACGTGACATTTTTATGTACAATGTGTAATTTAGAAATTTACAACGCTCTTTCGGTAAAAGCAGTTTCGAGCGAACACCTGTTTTTTCCTAATCCCAAACATATGTTTTTTTAATTATTTAACTACTTTCCAACCCCTCTGACACAAATATTTAAAGTAAAATATTCTGAATACCAATATCAAATTACGACTTAATATAAAATTATCTTTTACTATCGCGGTAACCACCGTAATAAAAATATTTCTATTACAAAAATCAAATTTTCGAGGTCGACCACGTACATTACATTTTACAAAATTAATACCTGACAATTACTCATTACTGAAAAAAAGTAATTGAGTAATGAATGATTACTTCCATTACTGAAATTTGGCTAGATCTAAATATGTTTTATTATTTTCAACTTATCATGTTTTTTGAGGTATGTATTCGTTGCAACATTTTTATTAAGTTGTTTACATTCTGAAAAAATACGCGCAGTAACAAGTGCTTCTATTATGAAGTTTTTATGAGGTCCATGAATATTATCTTCTATGTCAAAAACTATGTTCTTTTGATTAATTTCACTTAAAATTGCGTTTACTAGTTTGAATTTCAGATTTTCCTCAAAATAATTCTTTGAAAAAAGTTTAATAAACACTTTAAGACCAACATGGCATACTGTTTTAAGTAGTTCATTGGGAGCTCGTAAGCTCCTTAAGCCTGTTTTACTTTGATAGAGTCTATTTAAAATCAGTAGTTGAGACTTATCTTCTAAACATAAATCTTGTTTCATTAATTCTTTATCACAGATGGCACATCTATAAGTATCAAATAATCTTTTCCCTAAATAGCCAGCAAAATACGTAATTGAACAATCTTCTAATTGAGATACAGTTATTTCAATTACTTCTTCAGCATCCGATTTTGCGCTATACATGTTTTCTGCTTCTTTTTCAATGATAGACGTTGAAGGAATATTTAGCTGCTCCTTATCAATAATTTTACTTGTTTCAAATTCATCAGTTACGAAAGTATCCGTATCTTGACAACAGTTACTATAGGAACTAAACGGTTTCAGAATATTTGATAGGGATAGGCTTCGAAATGTTAATCTGAACATTCGTGCAGTTGGATTTTTGTTGTAACCTCCTCTTTGTCTAACTATAGAGAAGAAATTTTCAATTACATCTTGATTTAGTCGAGATGTTAAAATGTAGTCTTTCCCTCGTTCTTCTTCTTCTTTATATAGCATTAGTATCGCATTTATCGATATTAAGAATCCATCAAATGATGGAGGTCTCGAAAATTTCTTTGATTTTACATCAAATTTTTGAATTTTTTTAAATATTTCTAGAGAGTTATGTAACGTAGTCTCTACTACTGGATTTTTCTTAGACAATGCGCAATTATAACGATTTTTACTGTATAGATGCACCGAGTTAAGACAGTCAAACAAATTATTTGCTCGTTGTAAAAATTCTGCTGTAGCCGTTACTGTATCGTCATCTAAATCACCAGATTGCTGCTGCAACACTGTTACTAAAAATTTGTACAGCTAACTTAACAGATAGTTTTTAAAATGCATTTGGGTTTAGATGTGCTGGTGTAATTTTCAGTAGTGACCTAGCACCGAGTTTACATTTTGATCAATATCAAATGTTTTCACTATTGATTTAAAACTAATTATTTTATTTTGAAGTACAAAATTTCCACTTAATAAGTTATTCCTTAAACTTTTAAAAGATGTGGTACATCATATATTACAAAGTATTTACATTCTTGATAGAAAAGTATGGTTCGTTAGTATCTACTACACCTAAGCTTGTAATAGCACTACGATTATTAGTTCCTTGGTCACAAACTAAAGCTTTTAATACAAGTCCTATTTCTTTTATTATTCCAATTACATATATTATTAAGTCTTTAAGTGATCTGTGATTGGTGGCGCTAGCAGATAAGAAATAGCACAAGGGAATTTTCAAGGTGCATATAATCCACGAGCTACAAAAACCAACGCCTCTTTCGCAAGTTTATTTGTTCTACCCAATGTGCCTAAATCCTGAAATCCTTCTATTACATCAATCGCTTTTGAATACTCTAAAAACTTTTTGATCGACATTTCATCAAAGCACAACGTACAGTATCTTTCTTCTTGAGACATAGAATTAATTTTCAGTTTTAAATCAGTAAGAAGCACCTCGTTAAATCCCGTTCTAAAGAATGACTTTTTACCAATCAATTGTTTTATGACCGAAACAGGTGGTAATATTAGTTGTGTACGAAGCATTTTGTATGTAGCAGGAGACTTAAAGTACAGTCCTAATGCAAAATCTCTTTCATCCTTTAACCACGATGATTTTTTCGTATGCAGCAATTGCATCCGTACAAGAGCTCTTGATTGGGAAGATACATAAAAGCTCCTTTCCAAAATGTTCTTGAAATCAGCTGTGAATAGTATTTTTTTCTTGGATTTTGAAAGTAATGAAGTTTTATAAGCAAGTTTTTTTTTGAGATTTTGCACGGCTGATTTAAGACGCTTCTTTGTTGGTGTGTCTACATCTGATGGGCAGAATAATTTTCTTTTAATTTTGGTTGACGATTGAGGACTAGGTAAGTCAGAAATATCAACTAACCACTGCTGTGTTGCCGGAGAATTGGGTAATGCTTTCGGTGATACAATTTTCTGTGGCGTATGTGGAAATTCCAAAACATGAGAAGGGCCAGGTTGGTTAGGATATACGCTTCTGCTAATATTTTGAGATAACGTTTGCACTTTCGATTGATTAGACGAATATGGTATTGGAATAGCAGATCGTTTTAATCTTTTATCCGGTCCCAAAAAATCTTCTTCCAAAAAATGCTGATTACAAATGTATTTACATCTTAACTGTTCCGGTAACAGTAATACCAAATTTGTATTGCCTGTAAGAGATCGATCGACATTAGATTAAACTAAATTTAACAAATTTAGATGAAAACTGTATAGGAAACAGGGTATTTGGACTACTATTAATTGACACAAAGCACAAAACTGTACAGTAAAACTTCCACTTTGGATCACATCAAAAAAATGTAATTACATACTATGTGGACATTGTTCTTTAACGTAGGTATGTTAATTCTCAATCTGTAAGTTTGTCAATTTAAATTGCATGAAATCGAGGAAAGCGAAAACTAAGATTTCAATTCCGACTCTGAAAACACGGAAAGTGGTGTTAAAATGGACAATAACTGCTTCTAATGTGGATTCGGTCGAGTGGTTCGAGACCATTGACGTTGAGAACAAAACTATTAACTTGAAGGAATCAAAAGAAATCTAATACTAACTATCTATACAAAAAAGTAAATAATCCGATTGTAACAGATGATAGTTATAACATTGCTTTGTAAAATAAACAAAGCAACAAAAATCTACTGTACAACAAACAAAACGATTTTAGGTAAAAGAGAACTCTCCCGAAACAAATACAATAATTTGTAATGGTTTTGTCATAACGGCATTATACATATAATTTAGAAGCACAGGCCACTCAACTAAAGCATGAAAAGAGGCTGTGAGCTATAGAAATTAAATTTTTATAAAAATATTAGGTATAATAATGTTCTATAAATGGAGAATAGACAAATATACGAGAAAACCAAACAGGGAAAAATTTAAAAGGAAGCTATTGATGTGAATTGGACACATATCGTGAATGAAAAAGGGTGACAAATCAACGCACTTTGAATAAACATGTTACCTCACCATTTTAGATTTTGCTGAAATTTGGCATACTCATAGTGGACGCTGAGACTAAAAAGAATCAAATTTCATTTTTTTATCTCAAACCGTTTCTGAAATATGGCTATGTAAAATTTACAAAGCTAGCACAAAAAGCGTGACCAGACGGTTTTCAAATCGCTCCAGGAGCTGTCCTAATTGAGCAACAGAGCAGAAAAAGGTGTCATTTTGCAGCATTCTTTATGATCTTCCCAGTGATATTTAAACTATTAACCTATTAAATATTATGGGAAAAAAAGACACAAAATGTATATTAATTAATTTACTGTACCGGTTTCAGGACTACAAACGTCTCAGTATCAGCAGTCACTAATTATCTAAAATATACGCTACATAGAAGTTCATTGGATAAACAAGCCGTGTTTTTATGAAATACGTTCGTGATTGGTTCAAGAATAAGCAATGCTGAGTGGTTAATTTTACAGAAATGATACAATCTGTATTATTTCCTTCTAAGGTGGATAATTAAATCTCAAAACTAACTTTTCTCATTTTACAAATAGGGCAATAAAACTAATGATTATATTAAGTTTACCTGAAAATTGGAGTATCAGGAAGATAAGGAATAACTTTAATGCTCCTGATTACACTGTTCGGTAATCCAAAAAAATTTTGAAAGAAAAAAGGTTTATGGAAGGGATATGTTTACCGATAGAAACTTTCAAAACTGTACAGCCATTTTATGAAAATGATAAAGTTAGCCGGCCACTGCCAGGTATTAAAGATTGTGTGACGATCACAGAACCAAATGGAAGTTAAGCAAAAATATCAAAATGATTTATTTTGTGTAACCTTAAAGACAACTTTCCTAACATAAAAATGTGTTTCTCTAAATTTGCTGAGTTGAGACCAACACATGTATATTAGCTGGACAGAGTGGCACACACTCTGTTTGTGTGTACACAACTCACCAAAACATAAAATTAATAATAGACAACGCCAAACTAAATTCGGTAACGAATGGCAATGCATTGTAAAAATGCTTTGCAACCCATCATCAATTGATTGTAACATGGAAAATTGTGAATATTCCCCAGGAGAAACTGTAATACGTAACATTTTGCAAGACTCTCTTGATGAACATTTAATTGAACGAGTTGAATTACACCAGTGGGTCTTAGTTGACCGGTGTAATCTGGAAATCATACAGAAAACTTCCGAGGAATTTATAGATTTATTCTATAGTAAGATTTGGTTTGGCATTACTTCATTGCCAAACAATAAAGAGCATTTCTTAACTCCACAAAAGAAAACGTTAATGAATTGGAATTTGTTGTTACATGTGATTTTTCAGAAAATTTATCATTGTTAATACTTATAGGTAGGTATAGGTTCAATGTTCAATATTTTTGTTTTACCAATTAATAGTTTAAATTGTGTGTAATTAAAGTAAGCAATCAACTTAATTTAATTTTAGAATATGCAGATTGGTTTGTTTTAAGATGATATTTCTGATATTCTTTCGTTAGCTTTCTGCATATTTTAATTAATTTAAACAAGACTTAGGAATAATTTTTCTTAACAATGAAGTCATCATTATCCCATATTTATATTTTCCCATGTGATTTACAACAGCATTAAGTATTTATGGAAATATTTTAAAAATCAAAACCTCGATTTGTATTTTGAATAAATTCTTATTTAGAACCTAATGTTATGTTGTATATCACTAGAAAGAGCATAAAGAATGCTGCAAAATGACACCTTTTTCAGCTGTACAGGTTAATTAGAGCAGCTCCTAGAGCGCTTTGAAAACCGTCTGTGCACGCTTTTTGGCTAGTTTTGTAAATTTTACATAGCCATATTTCAAAAACGGTTTCAGTACCCACTATGAATGTATCAAATTTTACCAAAATCTAAAATGGTGAGGTAAAATGGGTGCGTTGATTTCACATGGAATGACCAAAAAGGAAAGGAAAACAAAACACTCATACAATCAAAGAGCAGTAAAATTGCAAGACCGGGGAAAACTTTAGGAAAGAAAACAGAACATGTAAAAAACAGAAAAAGCTCGGAAACACGGTTCGAAACAGACAAAATGGGAGAACTGGTTGAACTTCCAATAACCGACACCATAACAGGCAAACGAGAAACGAAGAAAACAGAAAGATACATTTTTACAGTGGCGTAGCCAGGGGTGGGCCCCCCTAAGGTTGTCATAGCCTTGGATTTTCAATCAAACTCATCCACGATGAACGCTAATTTTTTCTGCATTTCAGACAGGGCCATCTCTCACATTCACTTTTCGACGCCCTTTTACAAGCTAAGAGATCAAATATTAGCGGAAACAGACCATAAAGTAATCAGGAACGAGAATGACTTACACACATCCTATTTATCAATAAGGCCCTGTTAGTGTTACTCACACAAATTTGCTACAACTTTCCAACTAACAACTCGCAATGCATACATGAAACGGCAAACGCGAAAAAAAAATGCAGAACTATACATACCTATAACAAACTTTAAAATAGAAATTCCCGGTAACCACGTTTAAATTTAAGATTCTACTTCTAGATATACTTTTAATTTTTAATTATCCTATCATAATATTCGAAAAAAATCTAGGACATACATTATAAGTTGATTGCAGTTTCGAATGTCTGTCCATTTTTTATAGTTTTAAATTGATGTCATGTCAATTTTGCAATTGTGATAAGCAAATTGAAAATATAAGTACATAATGTTATCAGTGCCGTATTAACAATGGCGGCCGCGGCCTCACATTTTGGAAGGCTTCAAAATTTTCTATTTAATAGAAAAAAATTAAATTACCTAGATAAACACATTATCACACAGTTGTTGACAATTCAAACAGCATTCAAAAAAATTTAAACATAAATGGAGATTTTTCTAGTAATTGGTCAATAGTCACGGCAGATGGCAAGGATTGCCGATTTATGTACTTCCGGCATACCACAATAAACAAAAATGTGTCGGAATTTAGGGACCTAGGTTTATGATTCACACCGCCTCTACTTTAAAAATGAAATTTTAAATAATGCAAAATATACATTTGGTGTTTTTCGTTTAATCCAAAACAAATGACTAAATTTACCCAGAAATCGTAAAAATATGTATTTATTAGGGTATTTAAGTGATGTACAATAAACTTTGTTCATGTTTCTGCATTTAAATGGTTAATACTTTAGTGCCAGATGCTTGTTTACCAAGGGATGCAAAGTTATATATAATTTTTTCATTATTATTTACTCGTTATTATGGCATAAAAAATCTTAAACTCATTTTATATCTGCCCCCCAAGACTAAATCCTGGCTACGCCACTTTATATATCGAAACTTTATGATAATAGCCTCAATAATCTATACCTTTTTCATTTATTCTTTCATTAACAAACAGGCATTTTTGCACAAAAAAATTGTGATCGCTATTTAGAAGTTTTAATGTATGTATTTATGTTTTCCACTGAAATTTGTACTCACCACAGTTTTAATCCATTTTTTGAGCGTTTTCGTCCTTCACAGGAAATCTGTGCATTACTAGATGTGGATTCGTTCTTCTACTTTTGCCACATTTATAATAAACACATTTATTTCCAGACATTATTATCCGCGACTAAATATTTGATTATTATATTACCTACTTTAAGAAAAGTCGTTTTTAATTCCAGTACTTTTATTACAATTATTCACTATTAACTCCCGTAGAAATGTTTAATAAATACTATTGAAACGAATAAAGATGTGGTTTTGTTATTTTATAAAATTACACTACTGTAGGTACTAACCATAAAGTGAATCTGAACTCTGTTCAATGTCATTGGGCCCTTTTATAGTTCATTTTACCCTTGTTTATATATATATATATATATATATATATATATATATATATATATATATATATATATATATATATACATAAACAAGGATTTTACAAAGAACTCGAAAAATATATAATTACGCTTAAAATCTAGACACACAGATATTACACAGGGGTGTTAAAATTAGAGCCTGAAAAGTAAAAAATATAATTAACCCTTGTTCACAAAACAAGGATCGAATTGTAATTGGAATTCCCTAATTATTATTCCATGTTTGTTTAAAACGCTTACATATATAAACGTTCATTTGTATACGATATATATAATTAGAAATCAGATGTTTTATTCACTTTATAGAAAATAAATAATATAAAATTTTTACTAGGACATGACTTTTATGGTAATTTCGTTATTGACTTCTGGAATGCAATAAATCTATCAGCAATATTATTCTTAATTAGAATAATTCATTAACTTTTGTCCCAAATGAGATGTTTTATTTTCTTAATAGTGTTAGAAATATAACGATTTTTAATATGCCAATGTTTGTAAATTAATACGCCTAATTTTGGCATGTATTTAGAAATAAGAGAGGATGGTGGACAGTCAATCGTAAGATTTTCCGGTGCTCGGATATATTGCCGCTCTCTAAATGCTTTATAGTTGAATAAAATCGCACATGTAGTTTGAATTTTATGTTTTACGCTTTTTTTTGTTTGTACCTTTCATTGTGATTTTAATTTAGATTTTCTAACAATATTTTTTTTCAAAATAGTTTACGTTTACAAAACATAAATCAACCTTCATTTCAATCTGTACAGAAATATTTAGAAATTAGAACTGTCCATTTCATTAAATGTATTGTTTTGTATCAAAGGAATGATGTAATTCTCTTCGAATATCAGTTGTTTACGTAGACGGTGCTTTGTTACTTTGCATATAATGCCCCTTTAAACATCAAATAAAAAGAACGTATGTCGTTTACAAATATTTTCAACTTTATTGTTGTAGATAACTGTAATAAAAGTTACTAATTTTCAACCTAGAAATCTGTAATATTGGTACAAACAGCGCCAGATATGCGAATTCAGTGTTTGCATCCAAAACTACTCCGTTTTGCATCCATATAAAGGTTTCCAAGTTTAACACAGTCATTGACTAACTATAATGTATATAAACAAGGGTACAACCCTGAATGTTTGTAATGCTCATACTGTTTTTTGCACGATTTGTGGTGTGCCACAACTGGTGCATCTGTACCTATTTGATTTTATAAATTAGAAGGCGGGTTGAATTGAAAACCATTTAGTGAATATGGGTGATTGTAGTATTATTTAGATAGGATAGAAATAAGGTGTGCTTAGAGATAAGTGGTTAGAGAAGAAATAGTTGAAGGGTTGTTGTTGATTAGATATTTTAAAAATGGTGAATTAATTATTTTTCCTCTGATAAAATTAGAATAGAATAAAAAGGTAATGTCATATTTTACTAATTATATTTTATTACAGAAACTGCTTATAATATTGTCCAACTTGTCAATAAGACATTTGTATTAATTTTACATTGGTAAGTAAAATACTTACCGATGAGTTGTGTCTCACAACCAGTAAACATAATAAAAAGTGTATTTTTAATGTTATGTGCAAACTTAATAAAATTTCATCATTTAGGTTTATTTTTAATTGAGCACAGTTGTGTAGTGTGAACTTCTTATTTGTTTTCTTATTCTTTTCATTTTAGTTAACTTAAAAACTAGCATTTACAACAACATATAAACACTGTTTCAACATAACATGTTACGATCTTCAAAATTTTTTTATGCTTCACTTAATTTTAGAATAATTGTTTTACGTTAGACTAAAAGTACAATAACATTGCATTGTCTTTTATTTAGTATAAAAGTATAAATTGTAAGTTAGTTAGGGAATAGAAACCTTTTAAAAACCAACTTCATGTAAAAATAGGTATGACTCCAGTTAAAACTCTTAGAAAATACATCACATAAACACAGTTGTTTAGCATATGTGTATGCCCATACTCATAATTCAACAAAAAATTTTGCTTCATCTTTTAATTTGCCTAAAATCAATCATATAGCACAATAATGAATAAATAGGTAGGTACTTGTTCTGAGCTACTACTTTTTATATATACGTAAATAACTTACAAAATGACGGTTAACAAAAATTTTAATAATGAGCAATAACCTATCTTTTCACTGTAATTTTCATTTACAGCTGACTGCGCACTGAGGATGCGCGATTTTTATTATGGGACACCGAGAACAATAGATTTGCGTGGGAGTCCTACTTCTTCGTTGTTGATATTCTCTGCTAGCATTGCTCAGTAGTCTCAAATAATTGGCAGTACTGACAGAAATGTATGTTCCAAATTTGGTTGCGCTAGATGCGGTCATTCCGGAACTATAAACCGTAAACCAGTTTTTAAAAGCTTTAGCTCCCTGAAGAAGCGTTTCTGACCTGCGTTGACAGGAACTTTTTTTTATTTTCACGTGAAGTATGCATTCCCAAATTTTTGGCGTATATTTTAGAAACATCCAGTATACACAATTTTTTTGAAGTTCTCTAAAAGTCTAGTGTTTCAAAAATCAGATATAACGAATGCTTAAATGATTGTGACATCAAATCTTTCGTGCAATACTAAAATCTAATAAGTCAACTTACTAGAAAAACGAGATTTCTATACCACGCACTTGGGAGACTGAAGACCTACTTACTGATGTCTTTAAAATTGTAAGTTACTACTTTTAAAAATCCGAGATTTTTTAACAATGTCAAATTTACTAAATAAGACACGAATGCCATTTTTACAAGCGAAAAAACAATTTAATGAACATACTCTTTTGAAATAGTTTCTTTTGCAAAAGAAAACTCTAGTATGTCTGCATGAAGACACATTATTTCAAACCAAAAAATATCTTAATATACCGATTTCATATCACCTTACTTTACAATAGAAAAACCTAGTATATCTACTTACTAGCGCGTTATCATTCAGGTACTATGTTCGTCGCACCAACTGAAATGAATATTATATAGCATTATTGGACCTAAATAAAACAGTAAAGTGGCGGTGAATAAGTGCTTCTTTGTTCTATGAAAAAATAGATGTTTACTTCACTAAATAGAAAAGATTATATTTTGCTTAACGAATGTATATCTGCGGTGAAAAGGGCAGCGAGCTCCAGCAAAGATACAAAATGCTTTTTTCTTACAACGTGTTAAATACAAAACGTTTACTAATTTTCATAATTTTGTTTTAACAGGATACGTCAACGAAAAAAGCAGCACTCTACAAAAAAATTTGTTTTAATTTTATATTAAGTGAATGTATTTACAACCTTTTTTTGGTTTTTTAAATGAAGCTTCATTTTACAACTATTTAATTCCTTTCAGAAAAATGCATCTTCCCACTCCCTCACCAGAAGACGACTCTGACCAAAATCCTGACTATGTACCCGAAGAAAAGGAAAATACAGTACCGAACTTTTTTAATTTTGATAAATTGTTAGAAAAAGTACGGTCATTATTTGTTATAGATAAGCCACACAAAAGTTATGAATATGGTGAGGTTTATCCAAAATTAGGTTGATGGAAATATTTAAGCTGTCGTGACAACTCTTTTAACGTTCAACATCTTAAAGACATTTTGGAGATTCCATGTAATAAACCACAATCAG
This sequence comes from Vesta saturnalis, assembly GCA_036346205.1. Classification (NCBI taxonomy): domain Eukaryota; kingdom Metazoa; phylum Arthropoda; class Insecta; order Coleoptera; family Lampyridae; genus Vesta; species Vesta saturnalis. The sequence continues at coordinate 1,006,832 of JARFJB010001703.1, forward strand.
TCGAGAGGGAAGTAACACCATTGCCACATGAATTATTAAACTCTACTGGCAAAAAAAAATTAATATCATCAGTACTGTAACAATAATGCAACCAATGTCGGGAAGCCATAAAAGTAAAGAAGTTAAGGAAAAATAAAAAAGTACTACTACTGATGAAGAATTTTGATGCCGAACTCAGTACACCAAGAAAAATATGTAAAGCCACGAAGAGAAGATTGAAGAGTAAACTACTGTTATCTCCATGTAAGACTACGTGCTGAAGAAGGTGTTTCGTTAAAATATCTGACACCCAACATACAGCTATTTTTGAATACTGTAGTAAACTAAGTTTTGGAGAAAAACGGTTGTTTACTGGAAAATATTTTTAAAAAAATGTTACGACTTACTGAAGAGAAGCACTATCCCACAAGGAATGTTCAGTAAAATATATTCTTCCCTTTTCATTCGACCTACAACAATATGGATCTAAATGTAATTCCAGAAAAACATTCTAATATAAAGGAGGAGTCAAATCAAGTTTGTAAGACTATGCTTCTGACCTTAGTATTTATCAGCTTTGGGAAAACTATAAAAAAACTTCTGCGTATTCAGCAACTTATGAAGCATATCTTAAGGTTTTTCAAAAAGATAACATAGGGTTTTCAAAGCCATCCCAAGATAAATATCCAAGTTGTGGTTTATATAAAGAACATATAAATAAAATAACTTGCGACCAACAACGAAATAATGAAGAAATAGAAATTATGGAACACCGTACTGAAGAGTGTGAAACGTGTCAAAAATATGCAGAGCACAAGAAAAGATACACTGCTGCTCGCACATTATATCACCATGACGTAAATAAAACTTGGGATGTTAATGTCGACTTGTTTGCTGTAGATATGCAAAAACTATTAATTGTACCAAAAATTATGAAAAAACAATTTAATGGCGAAACAAAGCACATTATATTTTGTGCTGATAACTGCGCAGCCCAAAACAAAAATTGGACGTTGTTGAGTTCGTCCGTACTTTTTGTAAATGAAGATTGGGGTCCTGAAACAATAAAATTCCGATTTTTTGAATCAGGACTCTCATTTATGAAGGACGATGCACTTCACAGAGCCATTTAGAAAAAGTGGAACAAAACAAAAGAAGTTCTTAATTTTGAATTAATAAAAAGTTCTTGCAAAAATGCAAAAGTAATTGACCTTCACGCATCAGACTTCTTAGATTTTGAAAACGTATATCAAGCCTGAAAACAAGGTGTCAATAACATTCCTTTACTAGCTAATATAAGAGAATGTCAATTTAGAAAAGGAATCTTTATTTTTAAAGTCAGAACTGGAAGACATTGATTTCAGACAAGTCAAATTCCTAAAGCCAAAGTTTAAACATAATAATATTTTACACAGGTATCTATTGCTAGGGGCATAAACAAACAAAAAAAAGATAAAATCATTCAGAAACTGATTAGTCATATACCAGCAAAAAAAACCAATTTTTTGGAAGCAACTCCCGGTCTCAGAAAGAGCTACCGACCACAGTAAATCAACAACTGTTTTGGCAGAACAGTAACCTTTATATACATGTACCTTAAAATACAAAAGGTGTTATTTTTATGTAAACATGTTTTTTAATTACGTAAATTGTTAATGAAAATTATATTAAAAGATATAAAACTAACTAGTCTTTTAATTTGTAAATTCTTCCAACTTCCAGAGTAAAAAATAACACTACATATTTTAAGTGTAAAATTCTAAATGAGTAAATAACTAAACTAGATTTTTCACTTGTAGACAAAACTTGCTAGACTTCTGATATGTAAATATTTCGAACATATTAAAAAACATGATTTTAGTATGTTCGCACAGAGGTTTTTTTTTTGAAAATGTTAATTATTTAAACATTTTGAGAATGCAACAATGCAGCTTGAGTAGTTGGTACATTAAGTTTTAAATTTCGAGTTTGTATCTTAATAAGTTATGCAAAATTTGATCTATAAAATCTTATTTTATTGATTTCCTAAAACCTGCTAATCGCGACTTACTAGGTTTTTATTTCGCACGAAATAAATGTGCTCTTAAAAACAAAGGTGTAATGTTTAACCATAACAATGTTGTTTTTCTAAGAGGACACTGCTTGTGATAATTATATATTTGAAATCTAAAACTTAGACAATATTAAAAATAAATTATAACACAAAACTACTGTTAATTTACCAAGATCTACTTCACATTAAATCCATTTGAAAGTTCGATGCATGATCATATTTATCTATAAATATTAACACAGCAGTACATACTTAGGCACTGTCAACAATATTATTATAAATTAAACTATACCAACAAAAATACACCTATAAATTAAACACTAATCTACACATAAATAATTATTGTGTGTATAATCACATTAATGGCATTTGTATTTATAACTTGCGGAGTGCTTCCTAAAATGATTTTTTAAATTATATTTGTGATTTGTTCCATAATCACATTGGTCACATTTAAATTCATAACTTGAGGAGTGTTTTTTAAGATGAATTTTAAGACAACATTTATGATTTGTTACATAATCACACTGGTCACATTTGAATTCTTTATTTAAAGAGTGTTTTTTTAGATGACTTTTAAAACTACTTTTGCGATTTGTTCCATAATCACATTGGTCGCATTTAAAATCATAACTTGAGGAGTGTTTTTTAAGATGAATTTTAAGACAACTTTTATGATTTGTTACATAATCACACTGGTCACATTTGAATTCTTTACTTAAAGAGTGTTTTTTTAGATGACTTTTAAAACTATTTTTGCGATTTGTTCCATAATCACATTGGTCGCATTTAAATTCATAACCTGAATAATGCTTTTTAAGATGAATTTTAAGACTACCTTTATGATTTGTTCCATAATCACATTGGTCACATTTGAATTCTTTACTTAAAGAGTGGTTTTTAAGATGAAGTTTCAAAGCACCTTTGCGATTTGTTCCATAATCACATTGGTCGCATTTAAAATCATAACTTGAGGAGTGTTTTTTAAGATGAATTTTAAGACAACTTTTATGATTTGTTACATAATCACACTGGTCACATTTGAATTCTTTACTTAAAGAGTGTTTTTTTAGATGACTTTTAAAATTATTTTTGCGATTTGTTCCATAATCACATTGGTCGCATTTAAATTCATAACCTGAATAATGCTTTTTAAGATGAATTTTAAGACTACCTTTATGATTTGTTCCATAATCACATTGGTCACATTTGAATTCTTTACTTAAAGAGTGGTTTTTAAGATGAAGTTTCAAAGCACCTTTGCGATTTGTTCCATAATCACATTGGTCGCATTTAAATTCGTAACTTGAATAGTGATTTTTAAGATGAATTTTAAAATTACCTTTATGATTTGTTCCATAAACACATTGGTCGCATTTAAATTCATAACTTGAATAGTGCTTTTTAAGATGAATTTTAAGACTACCTTTATGATTTGTTCCATAATCACATTGTTCACATTTGAATTCTTTACTTAAAGAGTGATTTTTAAGATGAATTTTAAAATTTCTTTTATCATTTGTTCCATAATCACATTGATCACATTTGAATTCTTTACTTAAAGAGTGTTTTTTAAGATGAATTTTAAAATTACTTTTATCATTTGTTCCGTAATCACATTGATCACATTTGAATTCTTTACTTAAAGAGTGATTTTTAAGATGAATTTTAAAATTACTTTTATCATTTGTTCCATAATCACATTGATCACATTTAAATTCTTTACTTAAAGAGTGTTTTTTAAGATGAAGTTTCAAAGCACCTTTGTGATTTGTTCCATAGTCACATTGTTCACATTTGAATTCTTTACTTAAAGAGTGTTTTTTTAGATGACTTTTAAAACTATTTTTGCGATTTGTTCCATAATCGCATTGGTCGCATTTAAATTCATAACCTGAATAATGCTTTTTAAGATGAATTTTAAGACTACCTTTATGATTTGTTTCATAATCACATTGGTCACATTTGAATTCTTTACTTAAAGAGTGGTTTTTAAGATGAAGTTTCAAAGCACCTTTGCGATTTGTTCCATAATCACATTGGTCACATTTAAATTCATAACTTGAGGAGTGTTTTTTAAGATGAATTTTAAAATTACTTTTATCATTTGTTCCATAATCACATTGATCACATTTGAATTCTTTACTTAAAGAGTGTTTTTTAAGATGAATTTTCAAAGCACCTTTGTGATTTGTTCCATAATCACATTGTTCACATTTGAATTCTTTACTTAAAGAGTGTCTTTTAAGATGAATTTTAAAATAACTTTTATCATTTGTTCCATAATCACATTGTTCACATTTGAATTCTTTACTTAACGAGTGTTTTTTATGATGAATTTTAAAATTATCTTTGCGATTTGTTCTATAATCACATTGGTCACATTTAAATTCATAACTTGGAGTGTGTTTTAAAACATGAATTTTTAAACTTTTTTTCCACTTTGATACAAAATCGCAATGGTTACATTTATATTTAAAATTTCCACTGTGTTTTAAAACGTCATGTTTTAAATTTTCTTGCATTATTGTTGAACTATTAAATTTACTTTCACACTGTATATTTGTAATGTGTTGGATACTGTTTTCATTTCTATGATATGCTTCACTTGAGCTAACAACTTTTACTAGAGAAGAGATGTCTTCTTTCTTAATATTCACATTATCTGTAAAAATAGTGTTAAATTTTGTACTACGTGAACGGTATTTAATTTTACCTGGTATTAGATCAGTATTTACTATGAGATGTTGGGTTACAAGTGAACTTATTCCTTCTTCCTCTTCTGGTTCGACTTTAACAAGTTTCATATCAATCTCATAAGACATTTCGAAGAATTCGTGTTTCTTAAAGATACACTTTATACCATACTTAGGTCAAAGAATAAAGACTATTCTTCGCATAAGTGCAACACTTTACCAAATTATTCTGGACGCAGTACTTAACATATGTTGCCATCAAAAGTAACTACATCGGTTTAGTACGGTGTATCCCATCCCGGCGATTGGTCTCCCGCCATTGAACTCGTTCACAACTGGAATGCGCGCTCTACGTTTAGTTTATGAGACGCGGCTAAAAACCGAATGCAGGTATCAACTCCGAAAAGCTACGAAATTACGTCTACCGCCTTGTACCAATATAAATAGCCATGATGCTTATCACTTGGATTGTGCATTCGTACTAATATTAATTGGACACGTGATCTGAGAGGACACACTTTCCTGTTCACTAGATCGATAATATTCGTTTCAGTTGGTGTGATGAACATGCTAGATGAATCATAACGCGCTAGTAAGTAGATATACCAGGTTTTTCTATTGTAAAGTAAGGTGATATTAAATTGGTATATTAAGATATTTTTTGGTTTGAAATAATGTGTCTTCAAGCAGACATAGTAGCGTTTTCATAGGAGTAGGAAGGAGTAATGATTAATTTTCCTACGCAACACAAAAACTTAAATAGCTGTTGCACTCAAATTTCACATAAATGTTATAGACTGAAGTGTTTAGAACCCAGTGAAGTCAGGTTTTGGTGGTGGCAGCGGTGGTGATGGAGCTGTCGAGTAAGAAGGAGGGTGGATTTTATTTTCTTTCGGCTGCATTCAAATTTGACATAAGTACTTGCTTGAATCGACTCAAAGAATAGACGGTGAGAAAGTTTTTCGAGTTGCCTGTCTACAACTCTGTGCAGCGTAATTCAAGTCAAAGCTTTTCTTGTTTTAAAAATTGTTCAGTGTTTATTTTTATAAAATGCATAGTATAATAATATACGTTAACCACAATTGAACATACTATTAATTCTTTGTTTCTAAAATGGCAAAATTAACTATACAAAATAGGTTACGATAATGAACAAATCGGCACTACAAAAACTGTTTTTTTTTATAAAGAAAAATAAATGGGCCATTTTCTTTGATAAATATATTGCGCATTGCACAATTTTCAAAAAATAAAAAAAAAACCATACGGCACAACGAAGCACAGCTCAGCACAATGATTGTTTTCATAATGAAAAATGGCTGAGCTGTCTTCTTTGAAAACTATTTTTTTCCATAAGAAGTAAAATTTTCAAAAAATAAAAAGAAACTATACTGCACAATAATAATTTTTTTTTCAACGAAAAATAGTTGAGCCATTTACTTTGAAAAATATTGTTTTTTCATATGCAAATTAAAAAAAAATACGGTACAATGTAGCACACATGGAGCACAACTTAGCACAATATTCATTTTTTTTTTTTGATAACGAAAAACATCTCTGAAAAATATTGCTTTTTCATAATCCAAAAAACCCGATTTTTTTTGAAATTTTTGGTATTAGAAAATCAAATTTCTAATCGAAAGGCATTCTTGTAATTTTTTTTGTAAAGTTAATCGTTTTCGAGTAAATTACAAAAAAACGATTTTTTGATGTGGAAGTATTGATACAATTATCAGCAGTTTTCTAGACTGATAGAATATTTATTTGAAATACACTCTGTAAACGGCCAATGAATTAATTTAATCCTCCCGGAAATCGAACATATGCCGGGTACTCTATTTTTTATGAATTTTCATAAGAAGAAGTGTGGAATTCTATCCTAGTAGTACATTTTAATTTGCGCTTCTAAGGAGTGGATGTATTGTGTTTCTCAATACAAGAAATACAATTACAAATATAACGGTGTGTGTACCTACAGGGAAAGTATCTGCTAGCAGATAATAATTCTAAAAAATTTTCCTACTACTGTCCTGGATGTTCGGCTGTTTCCGTTAAAATTGTCCTCTATTTATTATCTGCTCTCTTCACACCGGTATAATTTTAGACCAATTTTAGATTAATAATTTAACACAATTGATTTTTTCAATCAACCACCAACTATCACTCTGTTGATATATCGATTTTATCGAATATATAGAATCGAATTAAAACCGTATAAGTCTAAATATTAGACTATTTAAATCGAAAAAATGTCACAATTTAAGACTAATAATGTAACAATCCATTTTTTATATCAGCCCGAATAAGTTAATTCCACCCTCTTCATGTATCGGTTATATCGAATATGTAGAATCCATTTGAAACCGTAGCTTTTATTTCAGACTTATTTCGGCCTATTTATTTAGAACATATTTAATATTTCAACCCCTAATGTGTTTAAGTTAATCCTCTTGTGTACCAAATATATATTTTGTTCATTCCACCATAATTATATCGAATACATAGAATCGACCTTATACCGGTGAAATTGTTGCCAATCGTGCAACACAATAGATTTTTTTCTACCACCCGGAATGAACTAATTTCATCCCGATCATATATCCAATTATCCAATTAAGGCGAGAACTACGCCAAATTTAGGAGTTATTCATCTATTGTGTTTCAAATAGTCTAAAATAAGCTTCAAATTAAGGCTACGTTTTTTACCGTCTCTAATACCGTTATAAACTCAAGTGCAAAAAAAACCGGCCACTTTGAAATGCTAACAAATTTTGATCTTAAATAATTATTGTATTTTTGGCCCGATGTTGATTTTTTTAGAAAATTGAAGAAACATTATTCCAGATTAATACACATCAATCAGACTTCCGATTAAGGCTGGATTTATACACATTATACGAGTAAAAACAAAATTATGTTTCCATCATCTAAGTTCACCCTGTGGTGAAATACAACATTCGGATGTTGCTCAAAATTATCATTTGTGCAAGCTTGGTTCATCCCCTACATATTGTTTTTTATTCATTTTGATATCTCGATTCGTTGCAAAGTTATGAATTTTTAGAAAGGCATTGTGTTTTCTTTCTTTGTATGTTTTTTTAGTTTTGATGTATTAATGAAGAGTACCATGGAAACTAAATACTGTTGCTAAGAGATAAAGGTTAATTCACTCTATTGTTTGACAGCTGTTTTATTGTCGAATTGTCAGTTTGAGAAGTTTTTCACTCATTCTCAAAATAGTTGTAAGTATTGAAGACTGCGCTAAAGCCTTGGTTCTTTTAAAAGAGGGGCTAAATTATCATATGTCGCGAGAAGATTAAATGTTAGTCGTTCTACTATACGGAGAGTCGGTCAACGATTTAGGGAAACTGGCAGCAATAAAGGAAGGTCTGATAGTGGTCGAAAACTTAAGACTTCCGATGATGACAACAAGTTTATTGTTTTGATTGCCATAAGAAATCGAGACTTATCGTCAGTAGAGACCGAACATTAGCTTCGTGATGTTCGGGCCACAGAAATTAAGTGAACGGTACGTCCACCGGTTAAGTGAAGCTGGGTTAAATGGTTGCAGACCAGCTAGTGGTCCAAAGTTGCTTAGACCTCATCGGGTGGCAAGAATTGCATTTGCTCGTCAACATCTTAATTGGAATAATGGCTAGTGGCAAAACGTTATGTTTACGGATGAATCACGATTTTGCGTGCATTCTCCAGATGACAGGCAGAGCGTTTGAAGATGAACGGGTGAAAGATTTGTAGAGTGTACTTTTAGCTCCCGTCTTTCTAATAGTATGGGCCCGAAAATCAATGGAAGCTCGTACCGAGCTGGTTTTTGTTGAAGATGGAGCACAGATAATGCGAGACCATATTCCCCCAGATGTGTTACAAAATACCTAATTGAAGTTGGTTTGGAGAAATTAAATTGACCGGTATGCTCATCGGACGGAAATCCTATCGAGAATGTCTGAGATTACCTAATTGGACGTGTAAGTCGCCAAAGACTACCTGCTAACGAAAATTAACTACGTGATGCGCTTATAGAGGATTGTAACAACATGCCTCAGGAGTATATTCGAACGCTAATTCGTGGAATGCCTCGGAGAGTGGAGGCCATGGTTCCAGCTAGGGGGAGCAATACCCGATATTGGTTTATTGTTGTTTTTTTAACCGTTCGTTCAGTATGTTTTTGTTTAATTATTGTCAAAAATAAAGAAAGAAAACGCAATGCTTTATTCAATAATTCATAACTTTGTTACGAATCGAGATACCAAAATGAATAAAAAAAAACAATATGTAGGGAAAGTAGTACGGGGACACTTGTCGCCGCCATCTTGTATTTTGACGTCACTTCCGGTTTTACACGCCCACATGGGGGACCGCCTTTTCCACCCTTATTTTTACTCGCTTACGTGTAGGACGTATTTTTTCACCCCTATTTTTTTACACATCCACGTGTGAGACCGTGTTTTCAACCCTTTTATGCTAATTTACATACACCCACGTGTGAGACCGTATTTTTAACCCTTTCTTTTCGAAGGCCCTTTTCAACCCTAGTTATTTTTACTCTCTTACGTGTAGGACGTGTTTTTTCACCCGTATTTTTTACACACCCACGTGTGAGACCGTATCTTCAACCCCTGCTGGAATTTTTATCCCTAATTATTTTTTATATACCCTCGTGTAGGACGTGTTTTTTCATCCCTATTTTTACATACCCACGTGTGAGACCGTATTTTTCCACCCTATTTTCATCCCTAATTATTTTTTTTACATATATCTGCGTGTGAGGCCGTGTTTTCAACCCTTTCTTTTTATACCTAATTATTTTTTACTCGCTTACGTGTAGGACGTATTTTTTCACCCCTATTTTTTTTTACACATCCACGTGTGAGACCGTGTTTTCAACCCTTTTATTCTAATTTACATACACCCACGTGTGAGACCGTATTTTCAACCCTTTCTTTTCGAAGGCCTTTTTCAACCCTAATTATTTTTACTCGCTTACGTATAGGGCGTGTATTTTCACCCCTATTTTATGATAGCTCACGTATAGGACGTGTTTTTTCACCCCTTATTTTATGACAGCTCACGTATAGGACGCGTATTTTCTACCCTATGGGTCAACCCTAATTAGAGCCTTTCTGTACTTGCGCACGTGAGAGGCAGATGTAGGCATTGGGGCTGGTCTAGAGATAAGTCTTAGGGTTGGATCTGGGGCTGGGGGTTGGACTTGGACTTGGGGTTGGTCTTAGAGTTATTTTTGATGGTATTAAGGTCCTTCTGGCTATATTAGGCAAATGCACACGCATACAATGTTGGAAATTGCATAAAGATTATTATCGATCCCATTGCTTTAAAATGGTCAAATGCTATTGGGGAAAACGTATTTTCTAATAATGATGTAAAATAGCAGCTGTGTTAAGGATAGATCTTGCGTGGGGGAATTTGAATGACAGTAAAATTTAATTATAGAACACTTATTTTATTGTAAATGTCATAATTAAAAAATCCTCAGTGAACTATAAAAAATTACTGACATTTCTAATGAAACAAATTTTTATAAAGTTAATTAATTACATAACAGCAACATTGTCTTCTAAAACGCATATTAAAAACATAGTTACCTGCATTGAAATATGTTTAATATCCATCCGACCGTTAAAATGTTGTACGCCTTAATTTTTAAAGAAACTCAATGCTTAGATGTGTTTTATAACTGTAATTAAAAATCTGTAAAATAAATAAAGGGTTAACACCACACTTACCAGTTCTGTACTTAAAGAACGTTTTGAGGCACTACTTCACGAGTGATAGTCACTGCTTTTGTGCTGCGTGTCAAACTAAAAAACAACTTTCTAGGCTGTGTAAAATTACCTATTGACTTCCCTATAGTGTAAAATATACAAACAAACCTTCTTATCTTTATCGAACTTACTGCAAATCGTATTTACCTTTCTCTTAAAATAAATCGGTTTGGAAAATATTCCTATAGTACATACGGATACACAAATTGTTTTATAAAAAACCATATTAAGAGTTTGGAAAGTTACATGTTTTAAATTCCACAATATGTAGTAAGAAATCACTGTTCATGTTTACTTTAGCTAATTACCGTGTAATTATATAACTTTGTTAAATATAATGGTCTAAAATTGATTACCAATATAATATAAATAATTTCTTTTTAAAAAACACTAAATCATACATTTATATCACGATTTTTAAAAACACACATGCTGAATTAAAAGAAAAACAATGGGGTTATTTTTGTTATTACAGGGCTCTTGATTAAAACAATTAAAGCACTAAAAATCTCTTTTTATTTATCAGAATAGAATGGTTGGGTAACAAGCGTTAAACAATAACCTGATTATCTCATCATTTATATTTAAACATGTGCTAAAATGTCAACTAAACGTTTTTAAAAATTTCTAATCTGAAATAAGAGTGACGTAATATAATTTTTATTTGAAATTTCATGGAGAGTATTATCATCATCGAGATTTCGAGATACAAACACCTCATCGTCTTCACGTTGAACGATTATATTGTAACAAACTATAAAGCAGCTAATAACCCTGACAGCTTTTATCAGACACTATTATTACATGGACATGAGGTTAGCCCTAAATTAACTGGTTTCAACACGGCTCTGGAAATGCTGCACACGCTTCAAATCTTTCAGCTCGTTCGCTGAAGTACCGTATTCACTTCCTTCAATTTTTATCTGCATTCTGTTCCGAGACTGTAGTACGTTTTCTAATACATAAACAGAATCTTCAATACTGTGATACGCGTAGCAGCAAAACACATTAGCTAGTTAGTTTCATCTCTATATTGCTTTACAAAAAAGCTAATTAAACATAACTCCATGGACTTGGTATAGCAAGCAACGTTTCCAATTATAGCTTTTAGTCAACACAATAGTGCCTACAACTACATACAATCGACTAGCACTGCTTTAACACGAGGATCAAACGAAAAACACGCTCGCACGCACGCTCGCACGCACGCTCGCACCTACACACGCACGTAAGCTCGCACGCACGCTCGCACGTACACACGCACGCACGCTCGCACGTACACACGCACGCACGCTCGCACGTACACACGCACTCAAGCTCGCACGCACGCTCGCACATACGCACGCACGCTCGCACGCTCGCACGCACGCACGCTCGCACGTACACACGCACGCAAGCTCACACGCACGCTCGCACGGACACGCACGCAAACTCGCACGCACGCACGCTCGCACGTACACACGCACGCAAGCTCGCACGCACGCTCGCACGTACACACGCACGCAAGCTCGCACGCACGCACGCTCGCACGTACACACGCACGCTCGCACGCACGCTTGCACGCACGCACGCACGCTCGCACGCACGCTCGCACGTACACACGTACGCAAGCTCGCACGCACGCTCGCACGTACACACGTACGCAAGCTCGCACGCTCGCACGTACGCACGCACGCTGGCACGTACACACGCACGCAAGCTCGCACGCACGCTCGCACGTACACACGCACGCACACACGCACGCACGTACGTACGCACACACACACACACACGAGAGCGCGGAAACACGCAAACGCGAAAAACACTAACACAGAAAAACACGCCAACAAAAAAAACACGCAAAACGAAAACACGCTAAAAAAGAGCGAAACACGAGAAACGGCCGTCTTAGGAGAAAATACCTCGACCATAAAAGAGGCGTTTCGATTTATAAACATGCCCCTAGGGGCTACGTTAGAGTGTGGTTAGGTCAATACTTCAGAAGATTACCGATTCTACCCGAAAATTGACGAGCACGCTTGCGCACAAGACCCAAGGCTAGCTGCGTTCTCGTTTCTCGTGTGTTTCGCTCTTTAAAGTGTAACTGTCATCGAGTGAGCATTACTATAATGTATTCTCCTGTTTATGGGCCAACATCATCGGACATTAGAGATTTTACTGACTTGTTAATAAACTATTACAACATAACCGTTCAAGATAATGATGAAAGCGATGACGTAATTTAGCTGAATGTATCTCACATTCAAGATGATGGTGATGGTTCTCAGAAGAGAAAGAAGAGCGGTGACATAGTGGTGCAGGGCAAATCTCAAAATCATGATGATACTGACGACGAATCACGGCTCAAGAAGAAGAAGAAAACCGATAAAGCATGTTATTAAATAATAATGATGTATTGTTGTTTATAATAATAATAATAATATATTTTCAAACTTTAAGCTTTCCTTCAATTTTGTTAATAAACTTGTTTTTTCCCTAACGGTGCTCCACCGTCTTGATTCATGTTTGCAAGTTTACAAGTTTTTTTCGCTTTAGCGTGTTTTCGTTTTGCTTGTTTTTTGTGTTGGCGTGTTGTCGTTTGTGTGTCTTTGTGTTTGCGTGTTTTCGTTTTTACGTATTTTCGCATTTGTATGTCTTTGCGTTTGCGTATTTTTTGTGTTAGCGTGTTTTCGTGTTAGCGTTTTTCGTTTGTGTGTTTTTTTTTGTTAGCGTGCTTGCGTGTTTTTTTCTGTTAGTATGTTTTTCGCGTTTGCGTGTTTTCGCGCTCTCGCGCGCGCGCATGTGTGTGTGTGCGTGCGTGTGCACGTGCGAGCGTGCGTGCGAGAGTGCGTGCGTACGTGCGAGCGTACGAGCTTGCGTGCGTGTGTACCTGCGAGCGTGCGTGCGAGCTTGCGTGCGAGCTTGCGTGTGAACGTGAGTGCGTGTGTACGTGCGTGCGTGCGAGCGTGCGTGCGTACGTGCGAGCGTGCGTGCGTACGTGCTAGCGTGCGTGCGAGCTTGCGTGCGTATGTACGTGCGCGCGTGCGTGCGAGCGTGCGAGCTTGCGTGCGTGTGTACGTGCGAGCTTGCGTGCGTGTACGTGCGAGCGTGCGTGCGTACGTGCGAACGTACGAGCTTGCGTGCGTGTGTACGTGCGAGCGTGCGTGCGAGCTTGCGTGCGTGTGTACGTGCGAGCGTGCGTGCGAGCGTGTTTTTTGTTTGATTCTTGTGCTAAAGCAGTGATAGTCGATTGTATGTAGTTGTAGGCACTATTGTGTTGACTAAAAGCTATAATTGGAAACGTTGCTTGCTATACCCAGTTCATGGAGTTATGTTTAATTAGCTTTTTTGACAGATGTATTTATTTATGATAAGATCAGGCATGCATGTAAAGTAATATAGAGATGAAACTAACTAGATAATGTGTTTTGCTGCTACACGTATCACAGTATTGAAGATTCTGTTTATGTATTACAAACCTTCTACACTCTCGAAACAGAATGCAGATAAAAATTGAAGGAAGTGAATACGGTACTTCAGCGAACGAGCTGAAAGATTTGAAGCGTGTGCAGCATTTCCAGAGCCGTGTTGAAACCAGTTAATTTAGGGCTAACCTCATGTCCATGTAATAATAGTGTCTGATAAAAGCTGTCAGGGTTATTAGCTGCTTTATAGTTTGTTACAATATAATCGTTCAACGTGAAGACGATGAGGTGTTTGTATCTCGAAATCTCGATGATGATAATACTCTCCATGAAATTTCAAATAAAAATTATATTACGTCACTCTTATTTCAGATTAGAAATTTTTAAAACGTTTAGTTGACATTTTAGCACATGTTTAAATATAAATGATGAGATAATCAGGTTATTGTTTAACGCTTGTTACCCAACCATTCTATTCTGATAAATAAAAGAGATTTTAGTGCTTTAATTGTTTTAATCAAGAGCCCTGTAATAACAAAATAACCCCATTTTTTCTTTTAATTCAGCATGTGTGTTTTAAAATCGTGATATAAATGTATGATTTAGTGTTTTTTAAAAAGAAATTATTTATATTATATTGGTAATCAATTTTAGACCATTATATTTAACAAAGTTATATAATTACACGGTAATTAGCTAAAGTAAACAAGAACAGTGATTTCTTACTACATATTGTGGAATTTAAAACATGTAACTTTCTAAAACTCTTAATATGGTTTTTTATAAACTAATTTGTGTATCCGTATGTACTATAGGAATATTTTCCAAACCGATTTATTTTAAGAGAAAGGTAAATACGATTTGCAGTAAGTTCGATAAAGATAAGAAGGTTTGTTTGTATATTTTACACTATAGGGAAATCAATAGGTAATTTTACACAGCCTAGAAAGTTGTTTTTTAGTTTGACACGCAGCACAAAAGCAGTGACTATCACTCGTGAAGTAGTGCCTCAAAACGTTCTTTAAGTACAGAACTGGTAGGTGTGGTGTTAACCCTTTATTTATTTTACAGATTTTTAATTACAGTTATAAAACACATCTAAGCATTGAGTTTCTTTAAAAAATTAAGGCGTACAACATTTTAACGGTCGGATGGATATTAAACATATTTCAATGCAGGTAACTATGTTTTTAATATGCGTTTTAGAAGACAATGTTGCAGTTATGTAATTAATTAACTTAATAAAAATTTGTTTCATTAGAAATGTCAGTAATTTTTTATAGTTCACTGAGGATTTTTTAATTATGACATTTACAATAAAATAAGTGTCCTATAATTAGATTTTACTGTCATTCAAATTCACCCACGCATGATCAATCCTTAACACAGCTGCTATTTTACATCATTATTAGAAAATACGTTTTCCCCAATAGCATTTGACCATTTTAAAGCAATAGGATCGATAATAATATTTATGCAATTTCCAACATTGTATGCGTATGCATTTGCCTAATATAGCCAGAAGGACCTTAATACCATCAAAATAACCCTAAGACCAAGTCCAAGTCCAACCCCAGCAGATCCAACCCTAAGACTTATCTCTAGACGCAGCCCCAATGCCTACATCTGCCTCTCACGTGCGCAAGTACAGAAAGGCTCTAATTAGGTTGACCCACAGGGTAGAAAATACGCATCCTATACTTGAGCTGTCATAAAATAGGTGAAAAACACGTCCATACGTGAGCTATCATAAAATAGGAGTGAAAATACACGCCCTATACGTAAGCGAGTAAAAATAATTAGGGTTGAAAAGGGCCTTCGAAAAGAAAGGGTTGAAAATACGGTCTCACACGTGGGTGTATGTAAATTAGGATAAAAGGGTTGAAAACACGGTCTCACACGTGGATGTGTAAAAAATAGGGTGAAAAAATACGTCCTACACGTAAGCGAGTAAAAAATAATTACGGATAAAAAGAAAGGGTTGAAAACACGGCCTCACTCGCAGGTATATGTAAAAAAAAATAATTAGGGATGAAAATAGGGTGGAAAAATACGGTCTCACACGTGGGTATGTAAAAATAGGGATGAAAAAAACACGTCCTACACGAGGGTACATAAAAAATAATTAGGGATAAAAATTCCAGCAGGGGTTGAAAATACGGTCTCACACGTGGGTGTGTAAAAAATAGGGGTGAAAAAACACGTCCTACACGTAAGCGAGTAAAAATAATTAGGGTTGAAAAGGGCCTTCGAAAAGAAAGGGTTGAAAAAGCGGTCTCACACGTGGGTGTATGTAAATTAGGATAAAAGGGTTGAAAACACGGTCTCACACGTGGATGTATAAAAAAATAAGGGTGAAAAAATACGTCCTACACGTAAGCGAGTAAAAATAAGGGTGGAAAAGGCGGTCCCCCACGTGGGCGTCTAAAACCGGAAGTGACGTCAAAATCCAAAATGGCGGCGACAAGTGTCCCCGTACTACTATCCCTACATATTGTTTTTTTTATTCATTTTGGTATCTCGATTCGTTACAAAGTTATGAATTATTGAATAAAGCATTGCGTTATCTTTCTTTATTTTTGACAATAATTAAACAAAAACATACTGAACGTCAAAATCCAAGATGGCGGCGACAAGTGTCCCCGTACTACTAGGGAATGAACCAAGCTTGCATACAGGATAATTTTGAGCCACATCCGAATGCTGTAACTTAGACATATTTAGACTACATAATTTTGTTTTTCCTCGGAAATGTGCATCAATCCAGCCTTATTCGGACATCTGATGGATGTGCATTAATCTGGGATAAATTTCCCTCAATTTTTCAAAAAAATCATCAACATCGGGCCAAAAATCAATAAGTTATTTAAGATCAAACTTTGTTAACATTTTAAATCTGCCGTTTTTTGCACCTGAGTGTATATTTGATACATTCGATATACAGGGTCCCCGAAAAGTATGGAATATTCTATATATCTCGGTAAATATTTATTTTATAAAAAATGTATGAAATAAAAGTTGTCTAGTATTTTTTACTTCATTACAGGAAGCGTGGTTTCTTAAAAAATAAAGCAGCAGCGAATATCACTACCATTTTTTTAAATGACAAGATACCCGTATATAGTACTCATTTGTTAGCGATGTTTTTTCTCTTTGCAATAATATCAAATTTTATACTTTTATTGAAGTAGTTTTTAAGAAAAAAGCGAAAAAGTGATGGTATGGTAGAGTGATGTTAAGTTTATTACGCAATCTATCATATTAAGATAACTGCAAACTAATCTGAAATAACAATAAATGTTCAAATTGAGCACCGTGGAAATTCATCAATCGCATTTGAAACAACTTCAGGTGTGACAGCCCTCATCTCTGTACGAATGCGATTTTTTAAGCTCTCAATGCCTCCCGGCCTATTTACTATCTGGTGACCGAGCTACCCATTCAACTGAGCCTCTTCTGTCTATCCGACGATTCGTAAAGGTATCGTTAAGGACATTAATTACAAAAAATGGAGGGACCCCGTCTTGCTGGAACCATAGTCCGTGATCGTCTTCATTTGGGTATAAAACAGCTAATGCAGAAACTACCTCAAATCGTAGAAAATTTAAATAAACTTCGGCCGTTAACCCCCAAAATTAGGTCCGAAAATCTGGTTTTCCACCATTCCTGCCCATTTTAACTTTCTGCTGGTACTGGGTGTGTCGTGTGTTTGGTTATTAACTGTGCCGTTTAAGCAAAACCAGTAAACAAAATATTTTTGTGAAAATTCGCATTGCCTTCAAGTTGGTGGGTTTTTTCTTCACAAAATTACAATCTGCGATCCGAGTCGCCAAATAACTCCTGAACTAAACACGCTTTGTATGAGTTGTATAACAATCTCGCGCAATTTGTCTAACGTAAACTATAGATTTTTCCACGACGGGCAACATCACATTTTTACTTTCTTCATTATTTAAAGCCGTAGCTCTGCCCGTATTTGGTAATCTTTAATAGAACCTGTATCTCGAAATTTGTGCCAAATTTTACTTACAGTTAGTTGATTGCGTAATGTGAAATTCGGGGTACAAATTGTTAAAACAGATTGCAAACTTCTATCTATGTCCTCCTTCTTTCTCCATATCGCAGCACCATTAAAATTTCAGTACGTTGCCTTTCGGATAAATGAGCCATTTTTGTTTACTTAAAAAGCGTATTTCACTCACAAATGGATGCTAACCAATGTAAATAAGTAACTTTTTACCTTGACAATTCTAAGGCGCGATCAATTGTTTCGACAATAAAAGCAATCATAGGTGTCTAGATTAATGACTATTAAAATAAACTTACCATCACTCTACTAACACGTGTCTATTAATGATTGAAGCTGACGTCATGTCAAATCTAGGAAATTTCTTTGCTTAGATTTGCAACACTGAGAATTATATTGTAAAATCAACCGGTTTCTACCTTTTTTGCCATAGTCGCACGTGTCTGTTTTTCATTAGCTTTTATTATAATTTATAAAGACAATATTTATAGAAATAGATTGCATAATTTGGATGAATTAATGGAAGTAGTGAACAGAGATGGCAATAAACATTTCCAAAAGTAGGGGTGTTCTGTTTAAATTTAAAAAACAATGTTTATAGTTACATCAAAGATGATTACTATATGGGACGCTAATGCCAATCGTTGCGACCGAAATGAAGCGTAGTGGTACCAACCTAACCAGAATTTGCTACATGACGTCAGCTTCAATCATTAATAGACACACTTTATCACTCTTTCGCTTTTGTCTCAAAAACTAGTCCAGTAAAAGTATTACAGTTTTATATCATTGAAAAGAGAAAAAAAAACATCTCTATCAAATGAGTACAATATGGGGTACCTTATCCCATAAAAAAATTGAAGTGATATTCGCTGCTTTGTTTTTTAAGAAACCACTAACTAAATATCTTTCTGTAATGAAGAACTAAATACTAGACAACTTTTATTTCAGACATTTTTTGATAAAATAAATGGTTACCAAGATGTATAGAATATTCCATACTTTTTGAGCACCCAGTATGATGGGGTGAAAGTAGATGATTGAGGGTTGACAAAAAAAATCGACTGTGTTGCGCGATTGGTCCAAAATTGCGAGTATGATTCGTCCGGTTTAAATCCGACTCCATATATTCCACGATGGGGGTAGAATTAACAATAGTTAACCTGATTCCATATAAATAGTCTAAAATACGTCTAAAATTAAAGAAAGTTTTCATCAAGCTTCATTTTGATTCTAAATATTCCATATAATCAATACATGAATAAGCTGGGATTAACTCATTGGCGACTGATGAAATCTAAATCTAAAATGAAGACTGCGTTTATATCCGGCCTTAATCTGCTTCCATATACTTGATATAATCGTTGTATTATGGGTATGGAATTAGCTTATTGGGAATTGATAAAAAAAATGGTGTTAAGCGATCAGTCTCAGATTTATGATTTATGCGGTTTAAATCCGATTCCATATGATGGGGGTCAAATCAACCATCGGAGGTTAATAAAAAAAAAATGGGTGGTATGTCAAATGGTACGTCTAAAATTATGGTATATTTTGAATTGTTAAAAGTTATCGATTTATTTCCATGGGGGGTGCCAGCTTGAGCTCAAGCTGGCACCTCGCTGTTGGTTTTATTCTAGCGGTTTACAGGAGACGATCCAAAATTTAATTATTAAAGTTATAAAATGAGTCATTTTTAACTTTCTTGACGTTTCTAGAAGAGGAGTCTTAAGTAAGGTTAGGTTTCATGTAAACATTCATCGAGATTAACTTTAAACATTGCGAAAAGAAAATATGACATTACACATTCGTTACCACTCAAAAGTAATCTATGACAGACGGTATGTGACGTTTCGCCACGCCCGGTCCGCTAGCCGTTTCGCCGCTGGGCCAGCTCTCCGCCAGAATAATTTTAATATTTGGAATAACATATACACTATGTAACGGTAAATTTATAATAATGTACTTTATTGACCGAACTGGTAATTGTGTACTCCAAGGTTGTTCTGTTATTTACATTCCTCATAATTCTTAAAATTCTCTCGTCAGTCAAGCGAAATTTCTTCAGTTTCTGAGGAGGAGGTGGAATCTCCTAATCAAATCAATTGTCAATTATGGCCTAGTAAATTCCTTATAAATTAGTAATTAGTTACATTAAATCCGTTTTCTAACATCTTTTAGTAAACAAGAGCAACTTAGGTTAATAGATTCTTGGAATTTTTGTATTAAATTAGAGGGAAACTTAAGATATTGTATCTTATTGTCTATGTAAATTCGTAGTAGTATAAAGGAAAAAGGGAAAAGGCCACGTATTTCATTCCCTCCCAAGGGAAGGGCGGGCTGCTCGAGCTTTCCGAGCTCCTTCAGCCACAATCATGGATTCCCAGCATACATACATATATTACGTATATATGCATGGTGGGATTAAGGATGGGTGTGGTGAGGATAAGATCGGAAGGAACGGAGTTAGGGTTCTGAGGGGGGAAATACTACCCCAGCATTCGCCTAAGCAGCCGCACATGGTGTGCATATACGCGGTGACCATGCCGCTACACGTGTATGAGGAAAACCCCCTGAAAAAACCTCATACAAGGTAGACGGTAACGGGAATCGAACGCATTACCTCCCGAATGCTAAGCAGATCGTGTCACCACTACGCTACCAGCTCGGTTAGTAGTATAAAAAATAAGCGTTACCATATTAGTTTTCTAAAAGAACAATATAAGTGTTAAAAAATATTTTTCTAGAACGATTAAAAATTGATGTAAGAAGCAATAGACATGCTGTTTTTTTAATACGCACAGAGAAAACTTCGTGATGGATATATATGTTATTCCAAATATTAAAATTGCTCTGGGGGCGAAACGGCTGGCGACGAAACGGCTGACGGCGAAACGGCTGTCGGCGAAACGGCTGGCGGCGAAACGGCTGACAGCCGGCGAAACGTCCTAGACCCATGACTGACAGGACTTAATTAGCAAATTTACTCGTCCTTCCCCATCTCTTTATAATTTTCAATTAACTTTGAGCTTATAAGTTGTGCTGATAAAAACGTATTCGTCAACCGAATGAAACCATTGCCATCATATGATCGTTTTTCTTTGAAATAAAACGAAAAATTTATAGTCTCTCTTTGTATGTCATACGTGGAACGATAATTCTAAAAATAAATACAACTACTTAAATTGGTTTAACCCAATGTTATCTATTACAAGAGTATGCGTATTAAACATACAGGACAATATCTATCACTCTTATCTATTTATTTTAAATTTCAACTTTATTAGTCGAATAAATATTAACTTAGATAGCACAAGATGCTAAATGATAAAATTAAGTGTATGTATTCAGCTCACAGCAATAGCTGTTGTCAATATTGATAAACCGCAAATGCTTTCAAGCATCAAAATCAGATAATATATAATAAAAAGTAGCATCATAACCAAACACACGTGGTTTTGGCAATTTTAATTCCCAAATTTCCACCAGTGTGGTTAAACGAAAGCATGACCATCTTACAGATCAACAGATGACCACTTGGTAATTTTGGTGTGCAACCATCCGTTATTTTTGCAGCTCTATTAATTTTTTAGTAATTACAGCATTTTATCTTTGGAAAATAATATAAAAATATCAACAATTTGTTTCAAAACTGATTCATTAAATAGAATTTTTTGATGTTTGGGTTGGTGATACTCAAATGTCAAATAATAATGTCATTATAGGTTTAATTTCATAACTTAAGAATGTTAGATAATGTTATATTCATTTATTCATTCTGTTAGAGCGGTATGAACACACATGTTTGCAGTATAAATTGAATCATTTAATCGAATAAAACTGATCAATACACTTGGACTCATTAATAATTTTTTATTAAATTAGTTTCATAATTCAAGTCACTCAAAAAAGACATCCATCAGATAATATGGTTGTATCCATTGAATTATCCTATAAAAAATGAAAACATTGTATACTTTTGCAAAATATGACAATCATATATTCTCCTAAAATATTATCTGAAAAAAGTGTTAAAAAACACAAAGATAGAGTCGCGGCAAACTCTTTTCTAATGTGGGGATAAACGTCAGCGCTTGACAGTGTTGCCAAACGTATGAAATTCGACGTCAACATAATACTTAGGTTATATTGTTTACATTTATTTTGAAAATTAGTTTTGATGGAAATACTCGTTCTCAACTAAGTAACAATACTTTTAACAGTTCTTACAAATGACACAAGGATTTGTTATGAAAAGAACAGTTGTTTTTATAATAGAACAATGCAAGCCACACGAATCGAAAATCTCAAAATGTGGAAAACCTCAAAATTAGAAGTTATGTGTAAACAGAAGAGCTGACAACATTGTAATTTATTCGGCAGTTCTAACAACCCAACAACGTGTATTTCACTAACATAGATATATCATTTGTAATTATCAGGGTTATTATGGAAGTTGGTATGTTAAGTTTTTCTCTCTCTAACAATTTCACCCCCACAACGGAAAAGATTTTGCCGTGACTATAGTAATTTTATTCAGGTGCATAAAATTAGCAACGAAAATCCCAGCAACGAACCAACATGCGTGTAACGGAAGTTGACCTCATAATTTGCATAGGGAAAATCGTCCTTTCTCGATTAATAAAAAACTATTGGGTATCGTAACATTTTGAAAACTAGAATGAAAAGAACACCTCTTCTGTTATCTTTGTGTAAATTTTTGCAACCATTTGATAATAAATAAAGAAATCCACGCAATTTTAATTTTACCGTACATTTAGATAGGAAAATCGTATTTTCGCGATTAATAAAAAACTATTGGTAAATTTACATAGAGATAACAGAAGAGGTGTTCTTTTCATTCTAGTTTTCAAAATGTTTCGGTACCCAATAGTGTTTTATTAATCGAAAAAATACGATTTTCCCTATGTAAATTATAAGGTCAACTTTCGTTACACGCATACTGGTTCGTTGCTGGGATTTTCGTTGCTACTTTATGCACCTATTTTATTCTTGAAAATGTACTTTCTAAGGTAATTAAATATTTATAAACTTGTATTTTTTTTAAATTTAATAGATTTTCTTAAAATAATAATAACAATATTAACTTTTTAACTTCCTGTCGAAGTTTAGGCATGTTATAATTTTTGATTAAATATCTAACCTAGATCTAACCAAGTGACATGTCAAAATATTATACCAGAAAAGTTACCAGAAACGATGCTTCTAAACGCACTACAAACGATGTGTTTAAGAGACAGACACACCGAATTAGAAAAAATGTTTTGGAAATTTCAGTATTTTTCCCATCTCTAGTAATAATGTTCATGCGAATGACGTTCATGGGATGTTATTACTTCAGTAATTATAATTTTAAAATTTTTGAATGTTCATCACAAACAATGTTTTCAGTCATAAATAAGTATATATTCAATATAATTTTGCTTTTTATTTTCGTTTTAAGGAAGTTTGTTTATTTAAATGTTTTGAGTAAACACCTTCTATTAACGGAAATCGTCATTTGCTACCGCCGCGCCGGTGGCGCCATCTATATTCACGTTATTTCACTAACATCTGTCACATTTGAATCACAGTTAAAGAGGCAAAATTCAATATTATTTGAAAACTACACGGTACGTTTTTTTTTTCACTAAAAATTAGAATAATACTAATTTTATATAAAATGGCCTTGTCTGATACTGATGGCGACATAAATAAGAGGTTCCCAAATACGTAGTTAACTGCAAATAAATGACTGAATATAAAGGTAAACTTAGTGGGAGAAAAAAATGTATGTTTTATTCGTACAAAAAATGCAATTTCGGGACTCGGAAAATTGCTGGACTCCGCTTCGCGCCGCCCAGCAGCTTACTTTCTCGTCTCGTAAAATTAACATTTTTTGTACTACGAAAATTTTCCGTTTTCTTATTTGTAAATCTATATACCTCGTAGTATGCTCAACATTTCAAGGACCTTGTTGTGATTAGTCTCGGGATTAGTGAACAATATATACTTTCTGATTTTAAAATATGTATTATAGATTATAATCGTAATATATCTTTTGACGAAAAACAACACTTAATTGTATCACATGTCCAGAAACTATAGTCTTGTGAGTACCGACAGTATATTGGATCTAGATTAACGCTACCACCTGCAATTATGCTCATACTCGCTGGAGATGATGATTAAAAAGTGCCTTTTAATAAATATAATCTTTAACCCAAGTAAATTTAAACGGTCAAAACCTAAAACAAACGGTTGTTCAGTAGCTATCTTTAATCTAAAATACTTTCAGAACTATTTTTCAAGCCAGTATTTACTAAAATAAATATCTGGTGTGGAAGACAACACGACCTTCCACCTACAAAATGGAAATTTTCATTATGAATTTGGCAACATTGTAAACGCAAAAACAATAATCTATGTCAAACAGACGTTTAAAACTTCATGTCAGATAGAGGTTAATAGACATATAGATGCTAACTTACAAAAATTGCAAAGCCGCCCGCTTCTATAAACATACCGATAATACAGCTTAAGTAATTCCAATTCAGTGATGTAATCATTAAAAAAGGCGGACAGCGGATGTCGTTAAAAAGGACTTAGAACGAGCTTTCAAATGAGGTATTACTTTCAATATGATCCCATTTAAAATTGTTTCACAAAATGGCGGCTATTTTGTAAAAATGGGATCACATGGCAAGTAATACCTCATTGGAAAGCTCGTTCCATGTTCTTCTCAACGACATCAACAACATTGAAATGTTACTGCTGATTTATGAATTTCAACCCAAAAACCTCAAAACATTAATTGCCGTTTTTGGGTTAAAACTCATGAATCAGTAGTAATATTTTAATGTCGTTGATGGCGTTAAAAAGGACTTGGAACGAGCTATCAAAGGTTTGGTGTTTTTTCTCTTTATCTTTGAGCTACCATCTACCAGACCGCCTTATCGTAGATCGAATGTTTTTTATTTAAAGCCAAGTAAAATAAAATATTACTTTTTCGTCGCCAAGACAAAAATTAGTAGTAAATTGAAGAAAACGTTTATTTCATTTTGTAATATCGTTATTGTTTAAACGCCAATTTAAAAATTTTATTTGACATCTGCCAGCACTCATTTTTCATGCAGCCTCATTCACAGGTATTCTATGCAGCCTTGAATAAATTAACAACTAACTTTTGATTTAGCATGCTACTTTATATTAACGTAATTGAAATACTTAATAGAAATATTGAAATATCGTGAAATACATTAATTCGAATACATAATAACAATATTTTACTTTAAACGTGTGAGTGTGAGTGAGTGGAAAAGTGTATTAAGATATTTTTTTGGTTTGAAATAATGTGTCTGCGAGTAGACACACTAGATTTTCCTTTTGCAAAAGAAACTATTTCAAAAGAGTATGTTAATTAAATTGTTTTCGCTTGTAAAAATGGGATATCGGTGTCTTATTTAGTAAATTTGGCAGAATTGTTAAAAAATCTCGGATTTTTAAAAGTAGTAACTTACAATTTTAAAGACATTAGTAAGTAGGTCTTCAGCCTCCCAAGTGCGTGGTATAGAAATCTCGTTTTTCCAGTAAGTCGACTTATTAGATTTTTGTATTGCACGAAAGATTTGATGTCACAATCATTTAAGCATTCGTTATATCTAATTTTTGAAACACTAGACTTTTAGAGAACTTCAAAAAAATTGTGTATACTGGGTGTTTCTAAATTTTATGGCAAAAACTTGAGAATGCATACCTCGCGTGAAAATAAAAAAAAATTCCTGTCAACACAGGTCAGAAAACGCCTCTTCAGGGAGCTTAAGCCATCTGGAGATTATTTTTAAAAACTGGTTTACAGTTTATAGTTCCGGAATGACCGCATCTAGCGCAAACAAATTTTGGACATACATTTCTCTCAGTGCAGCTAATTATTTGAGACCACTAAGCAATGCTAGCTTCATCCAGGAGCGTGCATATCAAGGTGGTAATTGGGTAAATTTGGCCCCCTTTTTGTTACACTTCGATTTTTTGCTATTTGGCGCCAGATTATAATCCACCCATACCCATTACATAAAAAAGGTGATTTTAGTAAGTAAGAGTCGCTAAATATCACCGTTTCTTCTGAAATGAGCAAAAAGCAAATTAAGACAGGGTAAACAATGAGTTCAATTCAAAGAGCAAGTGTTGTCGTATAACTGTCAGTTTAGCATAAGTCATAATAATTTAAATAAGGGATAGTAAAGACAGTGACGTTTCGGTTAATAATGAATGAGGAGATGCCGATATGCACATTATGTATGGTTGTATGCTTCTCTTTAGCAATTTTTATGGGTTCGTTTAACGTAACCGTTACTACCCGGAGAAGATCACCCCAATATTGAGAAGCTGTCTTACGTGCAGTAGAGCAAAATCCAAGCTCTACTGCGCGAGAAATTGTAAATCGTTTGGACTCGTCATATTCGACAGTATGACGAGTACTTCACCAATAGTTGTTGAAGCCGTACCACGTTGAACGTGAATAAGCATTGTCACCACTTACGGATTATCTTCCTCGGTTAGAATTTTCTCAATGGTTTATTAAAAAATGTCGAAAATCGTTAGTTTGTTTGCCGATGAGGCAGGTTTTAGAAGAGACGGTATTGTACATTTTCATAATACGCATGTTTGGGTTGGCGAAAATGTCCATGCTTCTCTTGAATCTCGCCATCAACAACAATTTAATTTAAATGTAGGGGCTGGTTTGTAGACGATTATTTAATAGGACCTTTTCGCTACCACTAAGGTTAAATGGGAAATCTATCTTCTGTCTCTTCAAAATGATTTACCAGAATTGCTTGTCCCCCGTGTCCTAAGAAATAACTTGTGGCTAATGCATGACCGGGTTCCCTCTCATTTCAGATTAGATGTAAGAAATTACCGTTATCAAAAATTTGGTCAAAGATAGATTGGACGAGGTGGACCTCAGTCATGGCCTGCAAGGTCACCAGATTTGAATCCTTTACTACTTATCGGGATATCTAAAAACGATCGCTTAAGGAAGACCGGTAGCAAATATGTAGGAATTAAGACAGAAAATTATGGGCTGTGAGCTTTGCTCAGTGGTTTCAAATAATTGACTTCACTGACAGAGATTTAGGTTCCAAATTGGTTGCGATAGCGCTGGAGTCATTCTGGAGCTATAAACCGAAAGCCCATCTTCAAAAGGCTCTAACTTGAAAAAGCGTTTTCGGATCCGTGTTTACAGGAACCTTTTTTGTTACTGTCAGTGTGAAAGAACTTTCATTTGTAGAAATGCTACATTACACAATTTTCTTGTGTAATAAAATTGTCAATCAAATAGTACTAAATTTAATTCGACAGCAACTTGAAAATTTTGGCTTTTAAGATTGATTGTCATGTATAAGATTAGTATCCGAGTAAGTCTTAATAGCAGCTATGTACGGTTTTTCTTAATGTGTACAACATATATCATTTTTGGAATACCTACTCTTTTTCATTTATTATGTTTTGCTCCGCCAATCTTTTTAATACAACCTAAAGGGAATTGCAAAGATTCAATTCAACCCACCACTAAGTTTTCATGACACACAGTCCATGTGTGTGCTTAAAATATTTTTCTTTTGCTTCATCAAGGTATAATCTTGCACAAGTTGAAAAGTTTCAGTCAATGCCAGCATCATGTATATATGCACATAGGAATTTCAACAGGAAATAATTTCACAATATTAAATATTTATTAACTAAAGTATCAGTCTGTGATACATTCATATACTTACAGGTATTCAGGTACTTTGTACTTAACAGTTTTAGTTTATATTAGGCTAACTGCACACTTCAGACTAAATTATCGGCCGATAGTTCAGTCTAAGTTGGGTTGTATCCACGCATACGTGCGAAACTAAACTGTTTGATTTGTTGTTGGTGTGTAGACTAGTTGACTATCGGGCAGTCTGTGTGAGTTGTGTTTTCTGAAATGTCGTCGAGAGTTACTGCAATTATTCTACGAAAAAAAAAACAATAATCAAGAAGAGCGACCGTGAATGTTAGATGGATTCTATTTATGATCATAGATTAGTACATGGTAAATACTTTTTTATTTATATGTATAAATACTTAAATATATATATATATATATATATATATATATATATATATATATATATATATATATATATATATATATATATATATTTTGAGATTATATTTGTTAAGCTAAATATCATCGTAAGAGAGCTACATTAAACATAAATTAATTGCATTGGAATTGAGTTAGCGTACATACAAAGCACAAATTGTATAAGAACAAAGTAACATAAAACTAAGTGCAAATGTGATTATAGGATGTATTGTTAGCTAATTAAATCAAATTTCATAAGTATAAAAGTGTAATCATTGCTGAACAATAGATTTCTTCATTATAATGTTTTCCGAGCATCTTCGGAATAGTAAAAATATGTATTTTCATCTATAAAATACATGTAATCCATTTTGTATGAGGATATTCTAGTCTGGTACCATTATATGCTTCTATTCTGAAACAAAAAGAAATTAAATTGTAGCAATCAACGTAAGAAGAGTAAAAGTACATGTTAAATATTGTGAATCCGAACAGAATTAACAAGATTCATAGAACTTATTAAGTTTAAAAGTGAAATTAAACAAATATTATGTTATAAACTTACATAATAGTGTAATTAGGAAGTGTTACAACTTAAATTAATATTCTAGATGTAGTTTAAGCATGTTGTGAAATCGGGTCATGGTGAATTTCAGCGTAGTGGTTGAGACAAAATTTTTCAACGTAAACCATAAAAGTGTTAGAAACTGGTGAATCCCCATGTATTCTGGGTCATAGAATCCATTTCTGTTTATAGTTTTCCTGTAGGAAGTAGAATAAGTTAGATATAAGTAAATTTGTATATGAAAATTTTCCTCTCTGTTAAAATTTAGATAGATTAGGAATTTTAAAAGGAAATATGCCATGTGAGGTGACTATAGAAAGGAAATTTTGTGTAGAATTCAAAAATAATTATGTTTTTACGATCTGACACTAACTTTTTTTACAAAGTTATGTGTAAAAATAATAATTTACAAAGTTCTGAAAGTAGCAAAAAATATTATATCCTCTCTTGTAATTTTTCAAAGTGTGAGCATGTAACTCGAGGTGTACATGAATAAAAATTTAAGATCGTTCATGTGGTTTGTATATCCTCAAAATTTTAAACTAAACTAAACAATTAAAATTTAAAATTGTGAATAAAAATAAGGTTCACGTAAATGTTATTCCGAGTGATGTATGTCGGTATACAAGTGAATGTAAATCGATTTATTTCAATTATTTCGTTTAAATTAAAAATTATTTTAACCAAATTATTACTGCGTTAGTTTAATTTAAATAAAAATTAAAAAAGTTGCAAGTGCATAATAAATTTGAATGCAGCTAAAATTGTTGTATTTTCTGTCACAATAACCTGAAAATAAATTATTATATTTAATATAATAAAATAAATTAAAGTGCTTTTGGAAAAGTAACAAGGCGAATATTGATGCAGCATACCTATGTATATTGGTGCTGTAGATCTTCCACCGACGGATCAATAAGATCAATGGAATTCCAATTACTTCTGAATTGGAAATAGGATCAGCTGAAAGAAAATACGTTAATGTGAGTCTATGAATCTTATATACTTAGTTGAGGGTACGTTGAATATTATAATAATTTATTTATGTACATGAATGTAAAGGATCAAGTGAATTATATACTAGTCTGGAAATAGCTCAATTACATATTCATTTTATAGTGATTCAATATTATTTTAAAAGAAAAAAGATACTTACCCAAATTATATTAACGTTATTGTTTAGTCATGATGTGATGCACACATATATTCAGGTCAATGAAATTCGCATGCTCACATGTTATATATTTGCAGACGATGCAGGGTGTTTCAATAAAGTTAAAATAGACACAATTCCAGATCTAATTCAAATCATAATTGAATTTACACAGTTTACAAAAGAACCTTAAGTAAATGTTTAATATTTTTTTTATACTGAACTATATTGAACGCTATCCCTTGAGTCGAGGCAATTTATTTAAATAAGACCAACAGTAATTATCATAAGTATCATAAGTTGTAGTAAAATACGAGGGATCGTTTTTATATTCCCGGACTAGACAATTTACAATGTTAATGTAATTTTTCATTTTATTGATTTTCAATCACATATGCATGGTAACGTGTTTCATAATTTACAAAACAATTGCAGCATTATTAGTTCTAATATCTGTCAGTTTGTGTTGTAACGTCTCAAAATGGACAAACTTGAATATCGAGCTGTTATAAAGTTTCTTACAAAACAAGGAATATCTCCAAAAGTTATTTGTGAAGAAATGTTGATTGTATACGGGGATAATCGTCCTTCGAAGTCAACTATATATGAATGGTCAAAATTGTTTAAACATGGCCGAGAATCACTAGATGATGATCCCCGTCCAGGTCGGGCTGTTGACATGATCACTTCGGATGTTATTGAAAAAACCATGTGTTTGGTATTGGAAGATGCAAGATTAAAGAAGCGACAATTAGCGTCTTTATTAGGAGTTTCAGAAATCACAGTTTTCAGAATTTTACACGTTTACCTTGCATGACAAAGGTCAGTGAGAGATGGGTAGATGGGTTCCACGAATGCTTACGCCTTTTTAAATACTTACTCGAATGGAGAAGTGTGAAGAATTTTTGGCGCTTTGTGGGAACGAACCAGATTTAATTATCAATCGACTTATCACCGGAGATAAAACTTGGGTCTATCATTTTAACCCTGAGTCGAAACAAGAGTCGATGCAGTAGCGTATTAGGGGTTCTAATCCTCCCAAAGAGTTTAAAGTCACCCCTTCTGCAGGAAACATAATGGAAACTGTTTTTTGGGATTGCCAAGGAATTTTATTGATTGATTATCTGAAGAAGGATGGTACAATCACAGGAGAGTATTA
The DNA here is from genome assembly GCA_036346205.1 of Vesta saturnalis. NCBI lineage: Eukaryota > Metazoa > Arthropoda > Insecta > Coleoptera > Lampyridae > Vesta > Vesta saturnalis. The sequence continues at coordinate 1,037,786 of JARFJB010001703.1, forward strand.
TGCAAGCTTAATACTGCTTCATGATAATGCACCAGTCCATAAGTCAACACTTTCAAAAGCTTCGGTTGCTACATGTGGCTTTGTAGAAATTGATCATGCACCTTATAGTCCAGATTTAGCCTCCAGTGACTATTTTTTGGTTCAAGATCTCAAAAGAACACTAAAGGGAAGAAAATGTAGGGACGATGATGAACTTATAGCGGCTGTTGAAAGCAATTTTGCGAGCAAACCAAAAGAATATTTTTATAATGGGTTAAAGATGTTATTGAAACGATGTAATTCCTGTATTGCAAAGCAAGGGGCCTATATTGAAAAATAAATTTATGTTGTTCTAATCTACTCTTATCATGCCTAGTCCCAGAATATAAAAACGACCCCTCGTACATTACAATTTATTAACACAATTAGTCTCTATTATTTCATGTAATTCAAATGTAGTAATTAATTTATTATAATCACAATTAAAATTAAAATTATAAATATTAAAATATATATATATATATATATATATATATATATATATATATATATATATATATAATGTGAGATATTTTGGGCAAAGGGGCACTAGGATAAAATAATCACAACACTAACGTTTTATTCAAATATATTTCAACAGAAACTCTGTCGTCATCAGTGAAACTAGTAATAAAAATAAAAACAATAATATTGGGTTACAATATAAAATACACATACCGTTGTTTAAAGTGATCCTGGTAGTTATATAATTCAAAGTAATAACTATGATGGTTTTGGGAAATAATAGATGTTTTTATATAATATAAATATAAGTATTAATAATTTGAAAATTGGAAATTTGATTAGTCAGAATTGATATAAAGTAACTAGATAATTTTATGTAAATTTGCAACTAAGGTAAAAATATATATTAATAATTTTATCTAAAAAATTTTTTGAATTTAAAACTTAAAATTTTCAATTTTGGTTGCTTAAAATTAGCCAAGAATATATGTTACTAATTTTGTCAATGTCTTTTTTTGTGTTTAAACTGTTTTCATTATTCTTGAAAATATGTACCAATTCCAGTATTTCTCTTTTCTTCTTATTCTTTTCATTTGCCAAAACTTCTATATTAGGATAGTCTATTATATGTCCTGTAGTTTGTACATGTTGAGAAACACCGCAAGCATTAGGTTTAACTCTACAATCACTTTTATGTTGGTTTATTCTAAGTCTTAGAATTTGCGATGTCTGGCCAATGTAAGTCTTATGGCAAGTTGTACATTTTAATTTATATACTACGTCACTCCATTCAGTTGGTTGCTTCTTCAATCTTGTTTTTGAAAAGAATTTTGATATTAAATTTGTGCTTTTTGATATTAATGTGACGGGTTCATCTCTGCTTAATAATGTTTTTAGTTTAGGAAATATTATATGATTATATTCAATAGGTATGTATAGTCTATTTGTGTTATCAATCCCTGGCGCTAGTTGATTGTCATTATTTAGTGGAGTGCTAAATAATAATTTATTTAAAAGCTTAGTAGGGTAACCATTTTCACTTAAAATATTTTTAAGTATAAGAAGATTTTTATTTATTAAAGAATTGTGACAAATTTTTATTATTCTATATTTAAGGCAATTGACTAAATTTATTTTATATTTGAATTCATGATAAGATGCAAAATTTATATATCTGTTTGAAGAAGAAGGTTTCCTATACCAGTCCAGAATTATTTTATTGTTAAGACTTCTAATAACTAAAGTGTCAAGAAATGGTACACTATTGAAGATGTCTTCTTTTTGGAAAGTGAATTGAATATTCGGGTGGTAGTTATTTAATAATAATAAAGTAATATGTATTTCTGATGTTGGAAGAGCACAAATAATATCATCTACATATTGATATAAAAATGGTAATTGAAAATTTAAGGTTGGTATAACTGATTTGAGGAGTGTATTAACCATTATATCTGCAATTATAGGGCTAATGTTAGAACCCATCAGTAGTCCGAAGATTTGTTTGAAGTATTTGTTGTTATAAGTAAAATAGTTGGATGACAATATATATTCTAATAAAGTTTCAAAGGTAATTTTATCTATATTTGTATTAACATTTATTAAATTCCAGTTGTCCATTATTACTTCTTTTGCTAAATTTGTTGGAATGTTGGTAAATAATGATATGACATCAAAAGATACTATTGTAGAATTATCAGGTAATTGAAATTCATTTAGGGCATTTGCAAATTCAAAACTATCATATATTCGGTAAATATTATATTCTTTAAAAGAAGTTGTTAATAATTTTGTGAGAAATATTGAAAGTTTCTGATTAGGTGCATTAATAGTTGATACTATCGGTCTTAGTGGACAATTTGTTTTATGATGTTTAGGTACAGCATGAAATATTGGACAAGATGAATTTTTTGTAATTAGTAATTTACCTTCATTTGAATTAATGTAGTCCTTTATTTTTAGTATTTGAATTAATTCATTGTGTCTTCTTTCATATAATTTAGTAGGATCTCTGGTTAATAATTGATAAGTATTTTCATCTTCAAGAAGAGTTTTGACTTTTGTGTGATAATCATCTTCGTCAATAGCTACTGTAACATTTCCTTTGTCAGATTTTAAAATTAATATTCTATTATTTTTTAAGTAATTAATTGTTTCTCTTTTCCAATTGTTTAATTGATTGCAATTTTCATTGCTTCCATTCATAAAATTAGTGATTACATTAGTTATTTGATTACGTAGTAAATCTTTATGATTTAAATTTATATTATCTAGTAAATATTCTACTTCTGCTATTGTTTTAGGTATATTTATAGTTTTATTGGTCATAGGTAAAGCAAAGTTAGGACCAAGAGCCAAAAATTTTTTAACATTAATGGGAATATCATATGATGATTTATTTGAAAACCATTTTTGAACATTTATTTTAAATTTATTTGATTCTTTTTCAGCCAATATTTTGTATTTTTTTATATTGCTTGTTTTAATTTTAATAAAATATTTGTGATATCTATTAGTTTGATTATGATAATAACTATTAAAGTCATTCGGATTTAATATTCCTCTCAAGTGAATGATTAGTTGTTCTATTTCATTTCTTGATCTTCTTAATTCATAATGGGCATTATTGATACTTAATTTCAGGATTGTTTTTACTACATATCTATTTAAATTGTAGATTTTGTTATGTGAATTATTATACTGTAACATGAGGTTAGTGCAACTTCTAATGTTATTTGATATAAACGAAGGAGTTATATGATTGTTTTTACATCTATGTAGAAAGGTTATTTTATTTTCATTTCTTGCAATGCGACCATCTAATGTATCCCAATATTTAAGTTGTTTTGTTGTTTCTATTCCGTAATTATGTCTTATTCGTTGGAAAAAATCAAATTTCCAATTTTCAAATTATTAATACTTATATTTATATTATATAAAAACATCTATTATTTCCCAAAACCATCATAGTTATTACTTTGAATTATATAACTACCAGGATCACTTTAAACAACGGTATGTGTATTTTATATTGTAACCCAATATTATTGTTTTTATTTTTATTACTAGTTTCACTGATGACGACAGAGTTTCTGTTGAAATATATTTGAATAAAACGTTAGTGTTGTGATTATTTTATCCTAGTGCCCTTTTGCCCAAAATATCTCACATTATAAATTATGGCACGAAATGTCTCTACAAAATATATATATATATATATATATATATATATATATATAATTTATAATATAATTATTTGTTATAGATAAGCCACACAAAAGTTATGAATATGGTGAGGTTTATCCAAAATTAGGTCGATGGAAATATTTAAGCTGTCGTGACAACTCTTTTAACGTTCAACATCTTAAAAGACATTTTGTAGATTCCATGTCATAAACCACAATCAGTCGAGAGGGAAATAACACCATTGCCACATGAATTATTAAACTCTACTGGCAAAAAAAAAATTAATATCATCAGTACTGTAACAATAATGCAACCAATGTCGGGAAGCCATAAAAGTAAAGAAGGAAAAACAAAAAAGTACTACTACTGATGAAGAATTTTGATGCCGAACTCGGTACACCAAGAAAAATATGTAAAGCCACGAAGATAAGATTGGACCATAAACTACTGTTATCTCCATGTAAGACTAGGTGCTGAAGTAGGTGTTTCGTTAAAATATCTGACACCCAACGTACAGTTATTTTTTAATACTGCAGTGAACTAAGTTTTGGAGAAAAACGATTGTTTATTGGAAAATATTTTTAAAAAAATGTTATGACTTACCGAAGAGAAGCACTATCCCACAAGGAATGTTCAGTAAAATATATTCTTCCCTTTTCATTCGACCTACAACAATATGGATCTAAATGTAATTCCAGAAAAACATTCTAATATAAAGGAGTCAAATCAAGTTTGTAAGACTATGCTTGGAAGATAATTACCTTCCGACCTTAGTATTTATCAGTTTTGGGAAGACTATAAAAAAACTTGTGTGTTCAGTAACTTATGAAGCATATCTTAAGGTTTTTCAAAAAGAAAACATAGGGTTTTCAAAACCATCCCAAGATAAATGTCCAAGTTGCGGTTTATATAAAGAAAATATAAATAAAATAACTTGCGACCAACAACGAAATAATGAAGAAATAGAAATTATGGAACATCTTACTGAAGAGTGTGAAACGTGTCAAAAATATGCAGAGCACAAGAAAAGATACACTTCTGTTCGCAAATTATACCACCATGACGTAAATAAAACTTGGGATGTTAATGTCGACTTGTTTGCTGTAGATACGCAAAAAATATTAATTGTACCAAAAATGATGAAATAACAGTTTAATGACGAAACAAAGCATGTTATATTTTGTGCTTATAAATGTGCAGCCCAAAACAAAAATTGGACGCTGTTTAGTTCGTGCGTACTTTTTGTAAATGAAGATTGGGGTCCTGAAACAATAAAATTCCGATTTTTTGAATCAGGACTCTCATTTATGAAGGACGATGCACTTCACAGAGCCATTTAGAAAAAGTGGAACAAAACAAAAGAAGTTCTTAATTTTGAATTAATAAAAAGTTCTTGCAAAAATGCAAAAGTAATTGACCTTCACGCATCAGACTTCTTAGATTTTGAAAACGTATATCCAGCCTGAAAACAAGGTGTCAATAACATTCCTTTACTAGCTAATATAAGAGAATGCCAATTTAGAAAAGGAATCTTTATTTTTAAAGTCAGAACTGGAAGACAATGATTTCAGAGAAGTCAAATTCCTGAAGCCAAAGTTTAAACATAATAATATGTTACCCAGGTATCTATCGCTAGGGGCATAAACAATGAAAAAAAAAGATAAAATCATTAAGGAACTGATTAGTCATATGACACCAAAAAAAAAATTTTTTGGAAGCAACTCCCGGTCTCAAAAAGTGCTACCGACCACAGTAAATCAACAACTGTTTTGGCAGAAGATCAGTAACCTTTACTTACATGTACCTTAGAATACAAAAAGTGTTATTTTATGTAAACTTGTTTTTTAATTACGTAAATTCTTAATGAAAATTATATTAAAAGATATAAAACTAACTAGTCTTTTAATTTGTAAATTCTTCGAATTTCCAGAGTAACAAATAACTTACTACATATTTTAAGTATAAAATTTTAAATTAGTAAATAACGATACTAGATTTTTCAGTTGTAGACAAAACTTGCTAGACTTCTGATATGTAAATATTTCGAACATATTAAAAAACATGATTTTAGTATGTGCGCACAGAGGTTTCTTTTAGAAAATGTTAATTATTTAAACATTTTGAGAATGCAACATTGCAGCTTGAGTAGTTGGTATATTAAGTTTTAAATTTCGAGTTTGTATCTTAATAAGTTATGCAAAATTTGATCTATAAAATCTTATTTTATTGATTTCCTAAAACCTCCCAATCTGCTAATCGCGACTTACTAGGTTTTTATTTCGCACGGAATAAATGTGCTCTTAAAAACAAACGTGTAATGTTTAACCATAACAATGTTTTTCTAAGAGGACACTGCTTGTGATAATTATATGTTTGAAATCTAAAACTTAGACAATATTAAAAGAAATTATACCACAAAACTACTATATTAAATCCATTTGAAAGTTCGATGCATGATCATACTTATCTAAAAATATTAACACAGCAGTACATACTTAGGCACTGTCAACAATATTATTATAAATTAAACTATACCAACAAAAATACACCTTATAAATTAAACACTAATCTACACATAATTATTGTGTGTATAATCACATTAATGGCATTTGTATTTATAACTTGAGGAGTGCTTCCTAAAATGATTTTTTAAATTCTATTTGTGATTTGTTCCATAATCACATTGGTCACATTTGAATTCTTTACTTAAAGAGTGTTTTTTAAGATGAATTTTCAAAGCAACTTTGTAATTTGTTCCATAATCACATTGGTCATTTAAATTCATAACTTGAGGAGTGTTTTTTAAGATGAATTTTAAGACAACCTTTACGATTTGTTACATAATCACATTGGTCGCATTTAAATTCATAACTTGAAGAGTGCTTTTTAAGATGAATTTTAAGACTACCTTTATGATTTGTTCCATAATCACATTGATCACATTTGAATTATTTACTTAAAAAGTGTTTTTTAAGATGAAGTTTCAAAACACCTTTGTGATTTGTTCCATAATCACATTGGTCGCATTTAAATTCATAACTTGAATAGTGCTTTTTAAGATGAATTTTAAGACTACCTTTATGATGTTCCATAATCACATTGTTCACATTTGAATTCTTTACTTAAAGAGTGATTTGTAAGATGAATTTTAAAATTACTTTTATCATTTGTTCCATAATCACATTGATCACATTTGAATTCTTTACTTAAAGAGTGTTTTTTAAGATGAAGTTTCAAAGCACCTTTGTGATTTGTTCCATAATCACAATGTTCACATTTGAATTCTTTACTTAAAGAGTGTTTTTTAAGATGAATTTTAAAATTACCTTTAACATTTGTTCCATAATCACATTGATCACATTTGAATTATTTACTTAAAGAGTGGTTTTTAAGATGAAGTTTCAAAGCACCTTTGCGATTTGTTTAATCACATTGGTGCATTTAAATTCGTAATTTGAATAGTGCTTTTTAAGATGAATTTTAAGACTACCTCTATGATTTGTTCCATAATCACATTGTTCACATTTGAATTCTTTACTTAAAGAGTGTTTTTTAAGATGACTTTTAAAATTACTTTTATCATTTGTTCCATAATCACATTGATCACATTTGAATTCTTTACTTAAAGAGTGTTTTTTAAGATGAAGTTTCAAAGCACCTTTGCGATTTGTTCCATAATCACATTGTTCACATTTGAATTCTTTACTTAAAGAGTGTTTTTCAAGATGAATTTTAAAATTACCTTTAACATTTGTTCCATAATCACACTGATCACATTTGAATTCTTTACTTAAAGAGTGTTTTTTAAGATGAAGTTTCAAAGCACCTTTGTGATTTGTTCCATAATCACATTGGTCGCAATTAAATTCATAATTTGAATAGTGCTTTTTAAGATGAATTTTAAGACTACCTTTATGATTTGTTCCATAATCACATTGGTCACATTTGAATTCTTTACTTAAAGAGTGTTTTTTAAGGTGAATTTTCAAAGCACCTTTGTGATTTGTTCCATAATCACATTGGTCGCATTTAAATTCATAACTTGAATAGTGCTTTTTAAGATGACTTTTAAGACTACTTTTACGATTCGTTCCATAATCACATTGTTCACATTTGAATTCTTTACTTAAAGAGTTATTTTTAAGATGAAGTTTCAAAGCACCTTTGTGATTTGTTCCATAATCACATTGTTCACATTTGAATTCTTGACTTAAAAGGTGTTTTTTAAGATGAATTTTAAAACTATTTTTATCATTTGTTCCATAATCACATTGATCACATTTGAATTCTTTACTTAAAGAGTGTTTTTTAAGATGAAGTTTCAAAGCACTTTTGTAATTTGTTCCATAATCACATTGTTCACATTTGAATTCTTGACTTAAAGAGTGTTTTTTAAGATGAATTTTAAAACTATTTTTATCATGTGTTCCATAATCACATTGATCACATATGAATTCTTTACTTAAAGAGTGTTTTTTAAGATGAAGTTTCAAAGCACGTTTGCGATTTGTTTCATAACCACATTGTTCACATTTGAATTCTTTATATAAAGAATGTGTTTTAAGATGCATTTTAAAATTACTTTTATCATTTGTTCCATAATCACATTGTTCACATTTGAATTCTTTACTTAACGAGTGATTTTTAAGATGAAGTTTCAAAGCACCTTTGTGATTTGTTCCATAATCACATTGTTCACATTTGAATTCTTGACTTAAAGAGTGTTTTTTAAGATGAATTTTAAAACTATTTTTATCATTTGTTCCATAATCACATTGATCACATTTGAATTCTTTACTTAAAGAGTGTTTTTTAAGATGAAGTTTCAAAGCACATTTGTGATTTGTTCCATAATCACATTGATCACATTTGAATTCTTTATTTAAAGAGTGTTTTTTAAGATGAAGTTTCAAAGCACATTTGTGATTTGTTCCATAATCACATTGATCACATTTGAATTCTTTATTTAAAGAGTGTTTTTTAAGATGAAGTTTCAAAGTATCTTTGCAATTTGTTCTATAACTACATTGTTCACATTTGAATTCTTTACACGAGTGTGTTTTAAGATGCATTTTAAAATTACTTTTATACTTTGTTCCATAATCACATTTGAATTCATTACTTAAAGAGTATTTTTTAAGATGAAGTTTCAAAGCACCTTTGTGATTTGTTCCATAATCACATTGATCACATTTGAATTCTTTACTTAAAGAGTGTTTTTTAAGATGAGGTTTCAAAGCACCTTTGCGTTTTGTTCCATAACCACATTGTTCACATTTCAATTCTTTACATAAAGAGTGTTTTTTAAGATGAATTTTAAAATTACTTTTATCATTTGTTCCATAATCACATTGATCAGATTTGAATTCTTTACTTAACGAGTGTTTTTTATGATGAATTTTAAAATTACTTTTGCGATTTGTTCTATAATCACATTGGTCACATTTAAATTCATAACTTGGAGTGTGTTTTAAAACATGATTTTTTAAACTTTTTTTCCACTTTGATACAAAATCGCAATGGTTACACTTATATTTAAAATTTCCACTGTGTTTTAAAACGTCATGTTTTAAATTTTCTTGCATTATTGTTGAACTATTAAATTTACTTTCACACTGTATATTTGTAATGTGTTCGATACTGTTTTCATTTCTATGATATGCTTCACTTGAGCTAACAACTTTTACTAGAGAAGAGATGTCTTCTTTCTTAATATTCACGTTATCTGTAAAAATAGTGTTAAATTTGTACTACTTAAACGGTAATTAATTTTACCTTGTATTAGATCAGTATTTACTATGAGACGTTGGGTTACAAGTGAACTTATTCCTTCTTCCTCTTCTGGTTCGACTTTAACAAGTTTCATATCAATCTCATAAGACATTTTGAAGAATTCGTGTTTCTTAAAGATACACTTTATACCAAACTTAGGTCAAAGAATAAAGACTATTCTTCGCATAAGTGCAACACCTTACCAAATTATTCAGGACGCAGTACTTAACATATATGGTGTTGCCATCAAAAGTAACTACACATAATTACCTGTGTGAAGATAGCGACGGCCATCAGAGCGATGGAGTGACGTCATCCACCAGTATGCATATAACGAAACGTGCTGTGTAGAATTACGTACTTGTAATAGCAACCATGCAATGTATATAGCACAGGACCTCTTATAATGAAGTATAAACCATTTTAATTAAATGATCAAACTTTCACAAAAGTCTGAAATATTTTAATCCAAAATTTCAATCGATTTCGTTCATAAATAACACAGTTAGAGAACTGGCGACGATTCAAGGCGCGCTCATTATGCGCGGGCAGCGACATCCGTTTCTCGTTTTTAGGAAAACTATTGGTGCTTCTGCAATTAATTAAATTATCAGAATTATTTATGACCTCAATGTGATAGATAAGTTGCATTATCGTCGCATACTTTAAAAAGTAACTCACGGATAATGTAATGTCTTGCTTTATTTCACGATGAAACTTTCCTGTTTAAATTATTTGCTGAAAATTACATGGGTCCTCGCTCCTTCCACACGTTTAATTAGTATTAATTAATTTCATTATGACATATCTAATCAATATTACTTGAGTTTTATATTTTTTATTATAAAACAACCCAACGCGCCGTTTCTTTAATTAAAAATTATTGTAATGTGGAATCATTTTTTGTGTACAATTAACAAACGTGATGGCGTTGTTCGCAGGGGAGATTTGGCATTCTACACATCTGCTATTTATACTTTGTAAACTTTGTTGATTAGCGAATCTTTCAAAATCATTACTTGAACTTTGCTTTACTGGGTGTTAAAAAAGTAATCCTTCAGAAACAACATTGTTTGCTCCAACCGTAACTAGACTTACCGTGCTTTACAATCAATGCCATTACGCTTCATCAAATACATACAAAAATAAGGTAGGTAAGGTTTTTGTAGCAACTGCACAAGTAAAAAATAATTAATACAGCTAACTATAATTTATTAATCAGAGGTCAATTCTATGTATACTCTATTCCACTCCACCATTGAGGTTGAGCATAAGGAGCGTTTTTTTTTACGTGATATCCCCAGTAGGCCTACTCCACTATAAATAGGTTTAAAAATTTTGAAAAGGAGGCGGTTTCCCTAAAAATGCAGACCCTCTCAGTGGGTGCGAGCCGAAGCCCGTGCATTTGTCCTAACAAATTTGAAAAAAGGTTCAAGCGGCAACACATAAGGAGTGAGAATCATAAATTTGGAATGCTGTTACAAATCCTACAACGGTATGGTTGGTTTTTACACTCATCTGGGTTTACATTTGTGTTCTCTAAACAATTAAAGTGAATCCATCCTTTGCAGATCCCACACTGGATCCAACTAGTTTCGCTCCCTGTGCAGCTACCATTACAACATAATATTATATCTGGTTTGGAGTTCGCGTGTTTCCAATTTTTGCACGCACCACATTGGAACCAAATCGATGTATGGCTATGAATCGCGGCACGTGAACAATTCATACAGTAATTGTTCATTGACATTGACTTCTCCAATAAATAATTTTGGACGTAATTACGGTATTGATCTGGTTTAAAATTACTATCGTAGTGAAATGTGCCGTCATTGAACAGTATATTTTGAATGTAGTACATTACGAAGATGCCGCAGTTATAACCATCTGTTTGTTTGGGGTGTTTCATGTCAACCAAACTCCATCCAGTTGTGTCTACACCTACAGATCGTAGTAAATCTTTAAATAGAACAAAGTAACGATATGCTGATGTTTGATTAAAACTACTTAAACTGTTAAACACGTGAAATTGTTTATTTTTTCCATTCGCAACGAATAAGAACCAATGGTCGTTTTCAATCATGGGTATACAAACAATGTGCCCAGTTTCTACGAAATACATTTGGTTTAATGAGGTGTTGTTCTCTAACTTAATTTGATTGACTTGCGTACTATTTAACGCGATAAAATCTTGTTTAAACCTAACCATTAATTGAAGAAACAAATCAATTATTAAAGATGCTACCCATTCGTTTCCATTTATCGTGTAATAATCGTAAAAATCTAAATCATTATAATAAAATTCCGGTAATCCATATTTCGCAATGAAGGAATGAATATTTGGCAATGAATGGATATGTTTAAACAAATTGTTATACTTAAATACTCCATTTTCGAAAAAGTCACTTTCATCAGCGCGTTTATTGAGCATAACTTGGCTCAAACGTTTGACAGATGTGCCACTACGAAGATGGGTATATTTACGTTTAGGGGTTCTATTCCACTACTCCTCAACTGTATTTAATTGGCGAGCTAAATTTTTCTGCCGCGGTCTCTTATTTAACAAGTTAAATTTTAATTCCTTTTCTTTGCACTCTAAATACTCGCCAAGTTTTTGTATAAATCTACTACATTTCAAATTTCTGTGTTTGTCTAATATAAAGTTTTTTACTATGTTGAACCATCCTCAACTATGGAGTTTGACAAAACGTCTTTATTACTTTTTCTTACCAACAAACCCGAGCAAAAAGGCAAATATGGAAAATATTTATCCACACAAGTTTGCAGAAAATCGGGACAATAAAATGGATTTGAATCTAATTTTTCATCATGTAATGGATCTATAGAACGTAAAATAATCAAAAAATCAACATAAAATGGGCTTTTTGTATACAAACTTTTTAAATTAATGTTTTCGTTCGCATCATAAAAGTTAACGGATTTTGAAATATCCTCACTTGTATCATAAACCATTGTATTTGCCAATCTATGTAATGCAATGTGCACCTCGCTGAATCAGTATTTATTTATCAAAACGGTAACGAAATCGGCAAATAGTAATTTACACTCATTATAATTGGTTGCTAAAATAAACTTTACTACACCTCAGATCAAAAAGGATTTCAAACTTTTATCTTTTCTTGCCGCTTTTTTAGCACCGCTTGCTACTATTTTCATAAAATGAGCACAACAAATATCAATGAAAAAATTTGAAATTTCTAAATCGTTGACTAAAGCTTTATGTGTTTCTTGAAGGTACTCTAAAACGCTCATGTTACAAAAAACATACGCAGCCGAATTGATTCGCGCCCAGCCGAAATCAGTAACTACGCTATGAAAGGGTAATTCTCTTGCAGCCATTTTGTAATTGTGGCTGAGGTATGAGAATTAGAAATCATTTCACACACTGGTAAAGTGATATTTTTGCCTTCAACTGGATAGTGAATGACCCCGGCGTAATAAAATACTCTCTTACTATTTTCATTAAATTTCCTAACAACGGTATCGGTGCAATCTAAGCACAGCGTAACATTCCGGGTTTTTAAAAAAAAATTGAAACATAAGTTTTAACACCAGAATTTTATTATAATGATTTAGGTTTTTTACGATTATTACACGCTAAATGGAAACGAATGGGTAACATCTTTTATAGTTGATTTGTTTCTTCATTTAATGGTTAGGTCTAAACAAGATTTTATCGCGTTAAATAGTACGCAAGTCAATCATTTTAAGTTAGAGAACAACACCTCATTAAACCAAATGTATTTCATAGAAACTGGGCACATTGTTTGTATACCCATGATTGAAAACGACCATTGGTTCTTATTTGTTGCGAATGGAAAAAATAAACAATTTCACGTGTTTAACAGTTTAAGTAGTTTTAATCAAACATCAGCAAATCGTTACTTTGTTCTATTTAAAGATTTACTACGATCTGTAGGTGTAGACACAACTGGATGGAGTTTGGTTGACATGAAACACCCCAAACAAACAGATGGTTATAACTGCGGTATCTTCGTAATGTACTACATTCAAAATATACTGTTCAATGACGGCACATTTCACTACGACAGTAATTTTAAACCAGATCAATACCGTAATTACGTTCAAAATTATTTATTGGAGAAGTCAATGCTAATGAACAATTACTGTATGAATTGTTCACGTGCCGCGATTCATAGCCATACATCGGTTTGGTTTCAATGTGGCGCGTGCAAACATTGGAAACACGCGAACTCCAAACAAGATAAAATATTATGTTGTAATGGTAGCTGCACAGGGAGCGAAACTAGTTGGATCCAGTGTGGGATCTGCAAAGGATGGATTCACTTTAATTGTTCAGAGAACACAAATGTAAACCCAGATGAGTGTAAAAACAAACCATACCGTTGTAGGATTTTTTCAAAAATTTTAAACCTATTTATAGTGGAGTAGGCCTACTGGGGGTACCACGTAAAAAAACGCTCCTTATGCTCAACCTCAAGGGTGGAGTGGAATAGAGTATACATAGAATTGACCTCTGATTAATAAATTATAGTTAGCTGTATTAATTATTTTTTACTTGTGCAGTTGCTACAAAAACCTTACCTACCTTATTTTTGTTTGTATTTGATGAAGCGTGATGGCATTGATTGTAAAGCACGGTAAGTCTAGTTACGGTCGGAGCAAACAATGTTGTTTCTGAAGGATTACTTTTTTAACACCCAGTAGGTACATGTATGAGGACACGACTCATAAAACACTTTTGTTATCCTACAGTACATAAGGAATATGGAAATATTACAGAAATTTTGAACGATTAGCCTTTAACTACTTAGGAGCAATTATAAACTATTAATAATCTAATTGCAATCATTAGATCTTTGTTGTTGAGGCAATAGATGATGAAATTAATACTTCATTGGAATATACTCCGTTTTCCTCTAAAAATATAGGTAGGCGTTTGTGAACCATCAATGGAAATGACGAATGCGACCGCTTTTAAGGTATTACCTTCCTTTGCTGTTGTTTTGAAAGTCGGCAAAGTTCAAGTAATGATTTTGAAAGATTCGCTAATCAACAAAGTTTACATAGTATAAATAGCAGATGTGTAGAATGCCAAATCTCCCCTGCGAACAACGCCATCACGTTTGTTAATTGTATACAATAAATGATTCCACATTACAATAATTTTTAATTAAAGAAACGGCGCGTTGGGTTGTTTTATAATAAAAAATATAAAACTCAAGTAATATTGATTAGATATGTCATAATGAAATTAATTAATACTAATTAAACGTGTGGAAGAAGCGAGGACCCCTGTAATTTTCAGCAAATAATTTAAACAGGAAAGTTTCATCGTGAAATAAAGTAAGACATTACATTATCCGTGAGTTACTTTTTAAAGTATGCGACGATAATGCGACTTATCTATCACATTGAGGTCATAAATAATTCTGATAATTTAATTAATTGCAGAAGCACCAATAGTTTTCCTAAAAACGAGAAACGGATGTCGCTGCCCGCGCATAATGAGCTCGCCTTGAATCGTCGCCAGGTCTCTAACTGTGTTATTTATGAACAAAATCGATTGAAATTTCGTATTAAAATACTTCATACTTTTGCGAAAGTCTGATAATTTAATTAATTGCAGAAGCACCAATAGTTTTCCTAAAAACGAGAAACGGATGTCGCTGCCCGCGCATAATGAGCTCGCCTTGAATCGTCGCCAGGTCTCTGTGTTATTTATGAACAAAATCAATTGAAATTTCGTATTAAAATACTTCATACTTTTGCGAAAGTCTGATAATTTAATTAATTGCAGAAGCACCAATAGTTTTTCTAAAAACGAGAAACGGATGTCGCTGCCCGCGCGGAATGATCGCGCCTGAACCATCGCCGGTCTCTAATTGTGTTATTTATGAACGAAATCGATTGAAATTTCCTATTAAGATACTGCATACTTTTGCGAAAGTCTCATAATTTAATTAATTGCAGAAGCACCAATAGTTTTCCTAAAAACGAGAAACGGATGTCGCTGCCCGCGCATAATGAGCGCACCTTGAAACGTTGCCAGGTCTCTAACTGTGTTATTTATGAACGTAATCGATTGAAATTTTGGATTAAAATATTTCAGACTTTTGCGAAAGTTTGATCATTTAATTAAAATGGTTTATACTTCATTATAAGAGATCCTGTGCTATATACATTGCATGGTTGCTATTGCAAGTACGTAATTCTATATAGCACGTTTCGTTATACGCATACTGGTGAATGACGTCACTCCGTCGCTATCTTCACACAGGTCATATAATTATACCACAGAAAAGGACCCTTTTACAGACGAGAGACTCCAAGCAGGAAAAATTAACCTTGAAATAATTGCAGGATGATCCATGACGTCACCCAGATGTCATGACGTAATTATAAAGTCTACAAAAAAATACACAATATTTGCAACGCAAGGCGCCTGCGCGAAAAATTTCCTGCTTTTAACTTTTTGATTTCCTTCGCCTTACAGCTGTTAGCTGTCATATTTTTACTGTAGCAGTAATTTCGTTGTTAACGATAATATAATAGCAATTTTAATTGCTTATTTTTACAAAATAGTATTGTATTTGCTTTATTAACACGTTTATTCAGGCCGTTTACTTTATAATATAAAATTTATTCTCTCGGTTAACATTGCTTATATACATATTGTGTACAGTCTATAAGTATATAATTTTATTAATACTAATATTTTTTCTTAATTTACTAAATTTAGGTTAATAAACATTGACACCACTTCTTACGGAAGGGTAATGTATAGGTGTAACTTATGTGTATATTGACTAATAGCATTTTATTTTCAGGCTAAAGTGCTGCATTTGCAGAAACTTGTTCTCAACAGTTTCTAGTAGAAATCTGCATATGAAGAAATTTCATTCCTCGGTTGTATCCAATGCCGTGAATGTTAGGAGGCATAATATTTCATGTCCTTTGTGTACCTATAGATAACAAGGAAGGAATTGCAAATTTTAAAGGTTTAGTAGAACATTTACACTTTATACATGATGTAATTGAAACTAAAAGGTTTTCGAGTGAAGCTGATTTTGAATCTTGGAGGAATACTGACGAAAGAAACCTAGAGTACGTTATAAGTAGAACCCTCAAAGAACATAATAAAACTAAATGACCTATGAAAAAGGGCGGCACTATCAAAATGAATGAGGTATGCCCTTCTAGGATAATTACAACATTAGATGCTACTGTTAATTATTTTATTTTTGGTAGTCTTATCATAATAAATACATATTTATTATCATGCAGGTGAAGTTTAAGTAAAATTTGCAAAAAATTATGTTGGGCATGCAACAGATAGTAAACGATATCAAAGATTAACGAAGGAAAAACAACAAGAAACTGTCGATAAACTTAGAGCTGGTGTTTCGGATTAGAGAATTATTAAAGATGCATGAGATGATCGAGAATATAAACGGCACAATTTAGTAACGATGGGAGATTTGCAATACTTGAAAACTAAAGCTGGCATTGAAACAAAGTGTGATACAAATGATATGGTAGCTGTAGCAATCAAGGTTAAGCAGTGGAATTCCGGTGGAAAAAATTTTGCATTTTTATTTAAAATATTAGTAATCATTAACTTTTACTTTAGAAACACGATAGCTTCAATTAAGAAATTATTTTTTTTAAATATTTCAATCACACATGTTACATAAACTATATTTCTACTTTTTCTTTTCAGAAGAAAGGAAAGTTACATTATTTTTGTATATGCACTGAGTTAGTAATTGACAGAAAAGATTAACAAAATGTAGATTTTCTAAAATCTATAGTTAAATGCATGCATAGTGGGGGCACATGATTTATATTTCTATATTTACTTCTACACTTTGCCTGGTTTAATTGAAAGAATCCAGTAAATATGGATGACTGTTGTATATTTGGTAGTAGAAATAAGGTCTGCTTAGATATAGGTTTTAAGAAATAATTTGTGATTTTTATGTTTTAGAATTAAAAATGTTTTGGGTGTAAGGTATAATAAAATAGATAGGTAATGTTTATGTAATTAATAACTGCATTTTCTTTCAGCCAATGTTTATATTATGAATAAGTGAAAAGGTAAATTAATCTTAATGGTAAGATTATTAATTGATTAGAATCTAAAGAAGTACTGTTCCATGTATTAGAACTAATATGTATATATTATTTATTTTGTTATTTTTGTTGTAGTATGCGGCTAGGTTTATGTTTTGTAGTTCTTTTTCTCAGGCCGAAATAAAGATAGCAGAGCTACATTGCACTTGTTTATTAATTTATATGTATTTTATTGTGTTACCTTTATTGTATTCTCACCTAGATATCCGCAACACATCCTGTAAACACCCCTTCACATAAGTGACCCTACCTGGTTCTTCATGATAATTAAATGATCATTTGGCTTTGTTTTTGCATTTGAGTTGTGCAGTCACTAGACTGACCTGAGTAAACTATAAATGTATTCAAAACTTATCTTTTAGGTTTTTTATGGTGTATTTGTATATTAAAGTTATACAATCAACCTAAACATTTCAATAACACGTACAGTTATCTTCGTCAGTAGTAATATTAAAATTGCTTTAGATTGATTGTATAACTTTAATATACACCATGAAAAACCTAAAAGATAAATATTTAATATCGGTGATTATGGTGAAAGTTTACATTTTCATATAAATGTATTGTTTTTATTAATGTTACTTTTATTTTAAATCAGTTGACATGTAGAAAAATGAAAGATAAGAACAAAACAAATTAACAATAATTGATTTCACTAAAACAATGAAAACCATACATTACACTTTATTGAAACTAAAAGTACACAGTATTCACAAGAACAGGAATAGAGAGAGCTATATACAGCACAACCTTGCCGGAAATACTAAATATTTTGTTTGAAAGTTTTAGAAACTAAAATAGCATAAAACGTAGGTACGTACCCATGGCATAACAATCGATTATGGCTGTCGGGAATTTAAGCTTCAAACATTCTCTTGTGTCATAATATCCTAGTTATGCCCTTAATACATAAATAAGTAGTGCTTATAAATAAGATTATAATTGTAAAATATAATAACAAAAACATTTAACAACAGACATTGACAAATTCGACACAACTACCCCAAAAATAAGTTTTCTAATTAAATCACCTAAATAATAAAATATGAAAATGCTTTAATAAAATTGCAACTAATATTGCTGTTTTATTATCATTAATAACGAAATTAATGCCTTGATAAGCACAATTTATAAAATACAAGACAGCTGTAAGCATGGTTCGTTAGCCAATGCGATTATTTTTTGTTTGATGTAATATTTCTTGCCGGTTTAGTGATCTCCTCACAGTTGGACAGATAGTTTCAAAGACGAAAATCTGAATCAATGAATTAAAAAAAGTTAACAATAAGTATGGTCAAAACCAGTTTGAACATTAAGTACTGACGCATTTGAATCTGAAAGTGCAAGTTTTATTTCCTTCGTTTCACATGGCAAGGGTTGACTAATTTTTTTGTTGAAAACAATCTGGTTTGTGGCTCTATTTTTTTATTCACGTTTACTTTCTCTTTAATTTTAAAGTCTATGTGGCTATTGGTTTGGTATACATCAATAATTTTATTTAAATGCTTTTCAACTTTCGACAATTCAGTATTAGATAAGGTAGACTTATCATTTAAACCTAGAATAATTTCTATTTTAGATTACTTTACTAGTGGCATTTTGAATTGAAATAATATCCTGATCAAGCATATGGCAAGATGTAGAATCATATCCTATTGGTGTTAATAAGGCCTCGCAAAGATATTTTATGCAACATGCATGCACATGTTTGCAAATATTGTGACTTACCACATTATCTGGACAGCTGCATTTAAAAGAATGTATACAAATATTACATTTTAGGCATTTTAACTCGCACGAATCATTACAGTTATTGGACATTTTTTCAATGCAACTGTGAGTAGGATCTTGGGAGGAAACAACATACCACATATTTTCATTATGATGACTGCTAAATTCTCTGGAATTTTTTCTGCCTTCATATGGCTAACTTGAATTTTACGTATTTTATGATTTATTTTTTGTTTTTCTAATTTTATAACCCTTTCAAACATTTTGTCACGTATTAATTGCATCAATGCATTAATCGTTTTATCCAAACGCTTGCATTTTTTCCCTTCTAAATAAAAGTGCTTGATAACTTTATGTAAGGACTCTAAATACATGTTTGTGTTTATACCAACATACTTCCGATAACAGTAAGCCCACATGTTAGCACGATTAACGTAGGATTTTTGAAAATACAGGGTAAAAATTGAAAGTTTCAGGATCAACCATTAATTGTTCAACAAAATTGCTGAGCCCCTTAAGAAATGACGGTTTATCCAACTCTTGTTGTAAAATCCTCAAAGTTCTTAATGCTAACTGCCTTTTTTCTTTATTTATAATTTTGTTTGAATTTTGAACCCAATTTTTATTAATGTGCCATGTGCATAAGAGCCTGTGGCTTGCTTCGCGCATAACATTTTGCCATGCCAGGTAAAATGCTGAATAATCATCAGACATAAACACATTTGTTGATATTACACCAACTCGATCCCGAATGCATTGGAAGTATTTTGTAAACAGTGCAGTGTCCGACCTATTTGAGAAACAAAATGCTACTGGTAACCCACAGGCATATTCATCAACCACCATAATTGTGTAGAGTTTAAACCCATATTGATTTAATCCGTGTGTACTGTCAATACAGATTTTATCACTCACAAATGAAATTAACAAGTTAGCCTGAAATTCTGTCATAATAATGAGGACCAAATCATCTTGTTCAAACGAAGTGTCTCCTTTGCCCTAAAGAAAAACAAAACAATAATAAATATAATACGGGTGAATATAACCTGTTGTTTATAATATAAAACTGGACTGCATTCCATCTTATTCATGGCTTTTACCCATAACCTTACACTCATTGCGTCGTTGTTATGTCTTTTTGTACAGCAAGATATTGAGTAATCTCTCATTATATTATGAATGTCTTTCTTTTCCAGTAAATGCAATCTACCTATTTTGGCACCTGCTACATTTCCACAAATATTCAATACCTTCTGCACTGTTACTCCTTGCGATAATTTACCTAATACCAAATTGTTATTAAATGTTATAACAATTATTATAGTTACCTGCTATTTGGTTCCTGTCTGCCTCATTAATCCTTAGGCAACCCAATTTTTCTGAATGACCAACATGTTTTGAATAAAAAACTGCTGATATTTTATCGGAATCAGAAGTAACGATTAAAATTGATGGACATGCTCTACCCATTTTATTTGAACCGATTGATTTTAATTGCCTGGGTCGATTTTCTCTTATTCGGGGAACAAAGGAACGATGACATTCATAATATATTCGAATGCCCGATTTTAAATTCTTCTCACTGCTATTCTGAATGTAATTACAAACTAGTTCACACTCTTTCATCCTTTTCCACTGGTCAAATTCTGAAGTAGAGATCGATACCTATACATTCATACACATGTTTATAGATATTATATGTAGTCCTGTAGGCAGTGGTGACAAAATAAAGAATTATGAAATACATAAGTCAAGTTTTCTAATATTTTAACATTCTTTCTGCCATCATTTACTTGAAAAAGCCAGCAAGTGCAGGAGAATGATCAACACAATAAAATGAAAAACATAGCTAAGTTAAGTAGTCTGCTTTAACTATAAAATTTGTACCAAATTTGTACTTATTAAATAGGAACTATTTTGTCAACCATAAATAAAATTTTGGGAATTAATAGAACACAAGTGCCTGCATATTATCCATATTCTCCATTAAAATAAATCTTACCAGTTTTAGTTTTAAATTGATGTTTTTCTTCTGATATGACAATCCCGTGTTGTTCTGTTAAGTGTGAATGTAAACATTTGTAAGATTTGAATAGTTCTTGACAAACTTGAACTGGACATGAGATTTTACTGTTGTGAATTTTTTTTACAAGTGTCTTAACAGGATTATGGAGTTTTAAATGACGAATTATTTCAGTCTTCTTTATAAAAGTCAAAGCACACAACTCGCACTGGTAGATATTTTCTGATTTTTCTTTTTTTTATGCATTTGAGAAATGTGGCTGCTCAGTTTTCGTTTAGAACTAAAATGAAATTCACACATCCTACATTCATAACGAGATTCAATTAATAGTTTATGAATGAGCCCATCATGTTTATTAAGTGCCTTCTTGGAGGCATACACTTTATTACAAGGACTACACGTGAACATTTTAAGTTTTAAACAAAGCAAAAACAAACTGGAACGCCAACGTAAACGTGGTCAATGATAATATATTCGGTTTTTTGCTTTAACACTCAGAAGAACTAGTCTCCTCACAGGTTCCAAAACGTCATGGATCCGGGTGCAAATATTTCAAGGTAAATTTTTTCCTGCATCGATTCTCTCGTCTGAGAGCAAACAAACGCCATTTTACTAGTGTTTTGTATTGATAATATCCTGCTGTTTTATATTAATAGTTGTTTGAAGTAGACATTTAATTAAGTCAAAGTATGCCGTTAACGTGTTGTGTAGTACAGTGTACTAAGCGAGGAAATCGTGACGAATGCTCATTTTATTCGATCCCAAGCGATAAAAATTTAAGAGGTAAATTTGATCCTTTAAAAGCAGAAAGGAGGGCCCGTTGGTTAAACGCCATAAATAGAAAAGATCTGAAGGAGTGTATGATTAAGCATAGCAGAGTAGGCCAACATCATTTTATATCAGGTTAATTGAATACCTACTTTATTTTATACCTTATTTTAACTCATTTTTAGGTCATCCTGCAGCATTAAATGATGTAAACAACCCTGGGTGGGTTCCTTCTTTACAGTTAGGCTATAAGAACGGGTCCCCAGCAGAAAAGTAGATATGACCGACTAAATAAGCGTGCATGTAATCTAGTAAAAGAGAAGGTTTGCATTAATAAGCATAATTTCCAAAACAATTCTAATTAAATGTAATTCTGTAGATATTTCAAAAAGAAGAAGGTACTAAAAAAGGTACAGCTGTTAAGGCACCAACAAATGTTGCTAATGAAGACATTGCATCTCAAGTAACTGAAGTTGTCAATAATGTACCATCGGACGAAGATTTGCTCTCCATTATACAGAATTTAACTTTACAAGTAGGTAACTGAACTTAAAAGTGAAGTAGGTGCTTATAAACTAGATGAAAATGTGTTTAAACATAATGATGACAAAGTGTTGTTTTTTACCGGACTTAAAACATATTCTTCATTAAGACTTGTTGTTGACCTTGCCGAACCACATATAAAACAGTCTCCATTGTCAGCATTAACAAGTTTCGTACAAGTTTTGTTGACCTTAATGAAATTAAGGTTAAATCATAGTTTTACAGATTTGGGATATAGATTTCACATAAACCGTAGAATAGCAAGCCGTTATTTTTATAATTGTAATAATATTTTATATTATAAATTGAAGAGATTAGTAAGATGGCCAACTAGAGATGAACTTCGATGTAATGTTCCAAGAAACTTTAAAATGTCGTTTGGTGAAAAGGTAGCTGTTATTATTGACTGCTTTGAAACATTCATTGAGAGAAGTTCCAATCCTGAAGTATTAGTGCAAACATGGTCAAATTATAAACACCACCAAACTTTGAAATTTTTGATTGATTGGTACCTAATTCTTATTTTAAAGCATTATATTTTGTAATTTTAGGAATCACCCCCCAAGGCTACATATCATTTATTTCAAAAGCATATGGAGGTCGAGCAAGTGACACATTCGTAACAAATGATTGTGGCATATTGAATAATTTGCTTCCTGGTGACATTTTGTTAGCAGATCGGGGATTCTTAATTGAAAATCAAGTAAAAGTGTGTATGGCAGAATTAGTTAAACCTGCATTTTTAAAAGGTAAAACCCAGTTACACCCTAAGGATGTAGAAAGCACAAGGACCATTGGAAATGTGCGAATTCATGTAGAACGAGTGATCGGCAGTATTCGTCAAAAATACATAATGTATTACCTTTAACAGATGTGTATGACACTGAAAATAGTGATATGTGCACAATAGATAAAATTGTAACAATTTGTTGTGCATTAACAAATTTATGTCCTTCGGTTGTGCAGATAGATTAAAATTAATTTAATAAATGTATCTCTATTTTAATTTTTCCACACAACAAAATCACAATAACTTCTGTTTGACAATGCCATTTGCACTTGATAAAAGTATTGATGATTATTGTCAAACATCACATCTTTGCATTTATCTTTTTTAACAAATATGTTTTTTTTTTATTCACAAATTCACTTATTGTGCTATCTGTAGCATATATTGGGCATTTTACTTCCACAACACCTTGACCACAACAATCACATTCCACAAAAGAATCGGGTGAGGCACCGAACATTGGAAAAATTGGATTTACAATTAGTCCACAGTGAGAAATTCTTAAGTTTATGTGCAGTGCATTTATTATATTATAATATTCATTAACTGTATTTTTTTCATGGTTACACCCATAAGAGGTCGCATTAGAACTAAATTTCATAGATTGAGGATAACAAATTTTCTTTATCGTTGATAAAGCTGGTTTTCCTGGCCTCATGCAACATGCAGCTTTAAGTGTAGACGCAGTAATTCTACCACTTCTATATTTAAACCACTACTTGCTTAAATTTTGGTTTCGCGCTGTTTCTTCAAATCTTTTACATAACTCAATATCAATATATATATTTAGTTGTGCAGCTATTTTAATTAGATTGTTTAAACTTTTATTTTTATGTTTTGTCTTGTACAAATTACAAAATGTACCTCTATACTCTAATTTTCAATGGAATCACAAAATGGCTTCGTCACTAACAAAACAGCAGATTTAACACCAGTGTTTTAATGTTGTTTATTTAATACACTATACATTATTAATTTAGATAAAATACAACATTAATGTACTTATGATGTTTTACTTATTGACATCATTGTTCAACCACTGCGTTGTCATTCTCTTTGACAGACCTGCATCTAAAGGTACGTTTACAGGGTACCCTACTAAAGCATAGTTTTTATAATACCTATTATTACATCCCCCTTTCTAAAATAATACCACCTACTTACTTAAATTCGTTCAAACCTGGAGGAGGTCTTGAAATACGACCAGAAGACGTTACATTATTGCTTTTACTTTCAAACACCGTTTCGTTACTAGTCTCTTCTGGTGCAAACATATCAGGTAAACCCGTACTGTTTGGAGTTTCTGATATACACTGGTCATTTACATTTTCTAAGTCCTCAGGCAGTTCAATAAAATATTTTACATTACTAGTTGAACTGGAGGATGTTACCCCGATAGGAAGATAAGAACAATGAAGGTCGAAGGATAATGGGCAGGTGGCTTATTGGGCGGGGTAGAAAAAAAAAGGGTTCGTGGCCAGCTAAACAGTCGGTAAGGATCGTGGGTGACTGATATTTAAAGAAAGACAAAAAAGGGGGGCGCCAGAAGCTTAATTATATGTTTTTTTTTGAACACACGAACCTTCGAAACGACTTCACACTACTTCAGCTTCATAAGTAATTTAGGACCCGTAAGCGTACACAGAAGGAAGGATAAAGTGACAAGAAAGGTTTAATTGTATAACCAAAACTTAAATGGATGAAGACGATAAATATATATATTAAATTCAACTTATAACAAACGGAAATTTAATTTTAATCTGGTATGTTTTCTATATAGATTAGTACAAAATATATCTATATACAAAAGAAATTATCGTAACAAAATCCAAATAACCCAAGGAATTATATTAACGGCGCGAACAATCGACGCAGTGGCTAACATAATGATCCACAAAATTTTATTATCTACTTATAATACAAAAAAAACCCAGTACTCGGATAGGCCTCGCAGAGCACTTAGAATACACATACTTAATATTTCAACAAAAAAATAAATTGTTCTAGCCTCACATACAGATAGAAGAACAAATAAATCATGAGTGTTATTAAAACCAAATTATGAATGTACTTCTACGCGAAAAGGGGGAATGAATTACCATAATGAAACAAAACTAAAGGGTTCAAAACATCCCAAAATACTGATGCTTAATTAAGACTATTATACCTAACTAACTGCTTCGTGATAATAAAGCGTCGTCCACGATAAGCATGTTGAACATGGACAGGTGTAAACTGTACTTTATACCGAAGAAAGCTATACGTTACATCAATTAATATAATGCATGAGTCAAGCAACGGTAGAGTGTGCAATGTAACATAAAAGTAGGTATGTATTTACACAACAAAAAAGAAACGGAGCAAAGTGACACATAAAATAACTAACTTGGGTAGGTAAGTAGGTACACAATAATTGACTGTTATAATATTTGATACACACAACAAATTTCTTTTAGGTTAACAAAGCATGTAGAACAAAGTTGGACGGTGAATCATCAACACATGAAATCACAATATCCAGAACTATAGGTGGATGGACAACGGACAAAACACAACACAGATCTGACCTTAGGCAAATCTGTTACTCCCGTAGTTGAACTGCTTATAGTCGGTGGACTTCCAGAGAATAGTGTACCATCAGTATATCGTGGTACTATAATAATACATCAACAGTGGCATGATAGTTACACTACCGGCTACAATAAATTAATTTAGTGATGTATATCCAGAATTAGGCTGGTAACATACCTCTACGGTGTAGTGCGAGCCTTTGGAGAAGGTATCGACACAATTGAAGCTTATCCACAGTGGTAAATAATAGGGTAATAGTAAGGTAGTAATAATGCTAAAATAAAGTAGATAAATTTACAGTGTGGTTAGGCTTCCGATGAATATTTACCCCTACGGTGGAATGTGCACCGATAAAGAACTTGGAATTGTGTGGTTTCTTTTAATCCTCGAATCGAGAAAATAATTAAGGTAAGACCAGAACCACAATAACGGCTTAATTATTTTAATTTCTAGAGGCCACTAATCTTTCAGATCCCCTTTTTGATAGGGCGATTTTTAATTAAAGAAATCGAGTAAAGAAAATGGCATCCACACAATTCAACCTTCTAATCTCAATGTCAAAAATTGTTAGCGGAAGACGTTGAGGGGAGAATTTTTCACCGGAAGTGCATTATGGAATTGTCAGTAACAATAATAAAAATTAAAAATTACCAAAGAATTTGTTTATTTACTACATTTGTCAATTTTTGATGAATAGGCAACCCACAGTACACACATGTACCGGCAGCTAATACCTAACTACAGAAAATTTGCAAGAATTGCCAATTAAACGTAACAAGGAGCCTACTTTATCTTTGCCAAGTGAACAATGGTTTGTTTTGGAAGTTCACTTTGAATAAGCTTTTAATAAACTTTCTATTTCTAACCAAAATTGAACCATTATTCATTTGTAACTTGTAAGCCCTATCTCTAAGTTTGTTTAAGATCTTACCAGGAGACCAAGTACCTTTTGGTTCAATTTGTACATACACTAGATCATTGGGTTTAATGTGCACCAACAACTTTGGGTTCTGCCTCATTTTTTGTAACTTATTAAATTGGTTCTTAATTTTCGAGACATTAAGAGTTCTGATGCGGATACATTATTAAACACTGGGATAGATCGATAATGTATCCTTCCCCTCTCCAAAATTTTTTTTAAATACTTTTTTTACAGTCTGCACATGCCTTTCAGCCATACCGTTAGATTGTGCATTAGTGGGTGAAGTAACAATATGTTTAAATTCCCATTCTTTGCTAAAATCAGAAAATTCCCTTGAAGTAAATTGCGTACCGTCATCACTAATTAAAGTTAAAGGAATGCCATGTCGGGAAAATATAGCTTTAAGAATTTTAATTATATTCAAACTCGTCATATTATTTTTAAGATCTTCACATTCAATATATTTTGAGTAATAATCTACTATCAATAGAAATTTTTTACCCTTGATTTCAAAAATGTCACAAGATACTTTATTCCAAGGTAAATAAGGAATTTCATGCGATACTAATGGTTCTTTAATTAGAGAATTTGAATATGTTAGACATAGATGACATAAAGAGATTTTGTTTTTAATTTGTTGAACCATACCAGGCCAGAATAAAGATTCTTGTGCTAATTTAATACACTTACTAATACCCAAATGACTATAATGAATGCGATCTAACATTTCTTTTTGTAGAACTTTTGGCACCACTAAACATTTCCCCTTAAAAATTAACCCATCTACCACAGTTAATTCTGATTTATGAGGTGCGAAAGTTTTTATATCATCTTTTAGATGCTTAGAATTATTTGGCCATCCAGTCAAAATTACTTGTCTTAATTCTTTTAAAATAAAATCTTTATTAGTTTGTTCTTGAAATTCTTTAATTTTCTCATCTGCGGCATTTAATTCTAGTCTAACCATACAAACTTGACTCTCAATATCATCATCTAAATCATCAGTAGTAGTCTTAGTTAAATAAGCACGGGATAAAGCGTCAGCTATTATTAAGTCTTGTTTATAAATAAGGTCAATATCAAATTTTTGTAATTGCAACAACATTCTTTGAAGTCTTGCCGGACATTTATTTAATGTTTTCTTAAAAATTGAGATAAGCGGCTGATGGTCAGTTTCCACCGTAACTTTTTGACCATAAGCATATTGGTAAAATTTATTAAGCCCAAAGCAGATAGCATACATCTCTTTTTCAATTTGTGCATAACGAATTTGTGTTTCAGTTAATGCTTTCGATGCATATGCACAAGGTAAACCATTTTGTAATAGACATGCACCAACTCCTGATTGAGAAGCATCAACAGAAATAACAATTTTCTTATTCAGATTAAAAAACTGTAAAACTGTTGCCAAAATTTCTTTTAAATTATTGAAAGCTACCTCATGGTCATTATCCCAAATAAATTCTGTAGAATTTTTTAAAAGATTTCTTAATGGTTTTGTCTTATCAGAAAAATTTTTAATAAATCTACTCACATACGTTAATATACCCAGTAATCTTTGTATATCTTGTTTATTCCTAGGTTTAGGTAAGTCTGATATTGCTCTAACCTTAGATGAATCTGGTCTAATACCCTTTTTTGAAATTATGTGTCCCATATATTTAATTTTACTTTCCCCAAACCTACATTTACTTATATTAAATTTTATGTCATTTTTTTTCTAATTCCAAAACCTTTCTTAACCTTTCATCATGTTCTTGTTTGTTTTTACCCTGTTATATAATGTGGCGACACTGCAGTGGGTACTTAGGAACAGTTAGTAATCGTTGCGTAGATTTAATATTAAGGACGCGCTGATAAAGTGGTGGGGAGTCCGTATAGGTTTAGCATGGACAATCCTCATTTGAAGGTTTACATAAAAAGATACAGAGGGCGGTAATGGTATATTTATCAACAAGTTGCACCTAAAAATGACGTAATTTATTATGCATCGGCAGTCGACACCGTAGTTATTGTACACAAACGCTTTACAAAATATTCACCAGATCTCATTCTTAATAGTTTCGGTGTTATTGACAATAAAACAATCAGTTCTTTTCAGAGGTATAAGTTGCATTAATTATTCGTGGTCGGTAAGTTTGTATAAGAATAATAATTAATATTCGGCGTATTCTGCCGTACTAAGCAATAATGTCGTATCTACGTGATTAGTAGTTTTGAGTAATTGAACGTTATGTATATTTCGAGGTTTACTCTTAAGTTTTTTATTCCTTTATAGACACAAAATATGCTCTTACGACATTTTGTTGTATTATTTTTTTTTGTTGGTATTAAAAAAAAAGAAAACATCGAAAAATGCACCGTTGTAGTCGCATTCAATTTTGATAAAAAAAATGCCAAACACGACTTTCTTGCTTAGTACTATTCATAACCTCAATTATTGCACTTAAAATCTAGGTTTTTATGTTTTGTTTCTTATTACAGAGTAGATGATATTTATTTTCTGGTATTCCTATTGGATTGTATTTTGGGTTGAATTATTAGCACAATGCCTAAAAGTACAATTGTGTCAAGAAAGCGCAATAAAAAAGCAAAAGCCGGCAAGTTACGTTGGAAAAAAATTAAAGAGTAAGTAATAATTGGTTAGTAGATATATGTATATTCATAAAAAATCTTTTTGTAGATCCACCTCAAAGAATGTGCCTACCATATTTTCAGATATTGGTAACACAAGCAATCATTCATTAGATGAAGAGTAATTTATAATACTATATAATATCTTTAATTTTGTAATAATATATTTTAGATCAAAAGCCGCGTCAACATCTATATTGCCAAATGAATCCATATTTTTACATGAAAACGAATATGGAAACACGCTGTAAGTATATTATGCAAACACAGTTGTTATTAGGTAAAGTTTAACTTGTTAACAGTTTCAAGGATCCTGAAGTAAATTTGAAAACTTATGGTAGGATTGATTCTCAAAAAACAACCCAGAAAAAAGAGTTTGGTACAATATCTTCAGACGAATGTGACAGGTACATTTTTAGTGCGAAATAAACCTTCGGTGAAAATAATAATATATATTTTAGAATTGAAAATTACCCATTGGAGTATGAATATGGAGGAAAAACACCGGCAATAATTACTGGTAACCGTATTGTAGATTTGAGGTACGTCTTGGAAACAGTATTGGAAATGCAATACAAACATGTAACTGTGTGCACATTGGGCCGAATCGTCATTAAAAATGAATTTCGTAATGGGTTAGTCAGCACAATCATACTTGCTTGCACTCATTGTGATAAAACATTCACTATACACACTGAAAGGCCAACCAACTTAGTCTCTATTATAAATATTGGAGCTGTATGGGGTAAATTAGCAACTGGAAGCACATTTGCTCATTTAGAAGAAAGTCTCAGTTGCTTGGATATTCCGGTTATGACAGAAAAGGAGTTCATTTCGATAGAAACATCTCTGGAAGTGGTATGTGTAAAGCATTATCAAAGATTACAAAATTTTAAAAGGTATTTGTTTCATAAATTAGAATTGGAAAATGTCCTTATGGAAATCGATGCAGGAAGCAGGTGCGGAAGAAAAGGCGTTCGCTATCAGCATGAGCCATACATGTTCTGATGGAACACCTTGGATTACTGTGTATGTAGATGGTTCTTGGAGTAAACGAAGTTATGGCACAAATTTCAATTCATTATCTGGGATGATTGGTATCATAGGGCGTCACACTGGAAAATTATTGTTTATCGCAGTAAGGAATAAGTTGTGCTGCATATGTGCCCGTGCTGAAAGTCGTAATGCACAACCTACACCCCATACCTGTTATAAGAATTAGAGCCAATCAGCACCAGGCATGGAAGCAGATATGGCAGTTCAGGGATTCATGGTTAGTGAAGAAATGCACGGTGTGAGGTACAAACAATTTATCGCTGATGGAGATTCAAGTGTGTTTGCTAAATTAAAAGAGAAAGTGCCATATGGATCAGAGATAAATAAAATTGAGTGCACAAATCATGCATTAAAAAATTATGGTAAGCATCTATATAAATTTAAAAGAGATGCGCACATAAATGTAAACGGCCGAAAACTACTTACTGTGGCGAAAATTAAGCAACTTCAAAGAGAGCCAAATGTTCCATATAGGAACATTCCAAAATGACAAAATGTTGATCTCCTTCGATTAGATCTGAAGAATGGTTTACATCATGTTTATGGCGACCATTCCGGATGCAGACAAGGCATTTGCAATAATGTTGGAGATGTATCGGAGAGTAAAATTTCCGACCTGAAGGCTACGTCCATTTATAGTCACATACATGGTAAGCTTAATAAGTATGTTTTTTTAAATTACTTTTTTGTATGTTTAGGGGCCCTTTAACTGTTGGTAAGAAAGGCACATCTCTTAATTGAAAACGAAACCAATAATAGAGGAAAAAAGGAAAAGGAAAAGTCAACGTATTTCATTCCCTCCCCAAGGGGGAGGGCGGGCTGCTCGAGCTTCCCGAGCTCCTTCAGCCACAATCATGGATTCCCAGCATACATACATACGTTACGTATATATGCATGGTGGGATTAAGGATAGGTGTGGTCAGGATAGGATCGGAAGGAACGGAGTTAGGGTTCTGAGGGGGAAAATACTACCCCAGCATTCGCCTAAGTAGCCGCACATGGTGTGCATATACGCAGTGACCATGCCGCTACATGTGTATGAGGAAAACCCCCTGAAAAAACCTCATACAAGGTAGACGGTAACGGGAATCGAACCCATTACCTCCCGAATGCTAAGCAGATCGTGTCACCACTACACTACCAGCTCGGTCCAATAATAGAGCAGAGAGGCTGATGAATATTGTGGCCCGATTCAATATGGGTCAACGTTTAAACCTTGTCCAAAGAGGTTCGTATCAAAGACGAGTGTACCTTGCTGGCTTAAGGTATAACAAAAAATTTGAATGGCATTCAAGCCCTTACAAAAGGGTTACACAACGTAGTCCTGGTCAATATTTTAAAAAATTTATAAATCAGAATATGACGAAATCCAATAATAGGGCACGTAAAAGATTGTTCTCAAAAGATGAAGGAGAAAATGAAATTGTTGCAAAGAAGGCAAAGGTAAGAGAGCCTAATACTGATTATGGAGTTAGTGTGGAGACTTCAGAAGAAGATGCAGACGTGTTGGCCATACAATGTGAACTAATTTTAGAGGGATTACAAGTAAATATTTAATTTTTTTCAGTGGGTGTAAAAGTAATTCAATAATTTTTTAGGTGAATGCAGAAGAGCGGGATCTTATCCAAGAAAATTCAGTTGGACAGTTTGGCAACAATGTTTATGAAACAGAAAGACATCACCGGTTAACAGCCTCACTATTTGGACGGGTTATTAAAAGGAAAGAACACACACCTTGCCACAATATTGTAAAATCCTGCTTAACGAATAACAAATTTTTTTCACCTGCTACAGAGTACGGCATCTGCAAAGAAGAAGTGGCCATAAACCTTTTTACAAAACACACCTCGTTGGAGGTTGCGAAGTTGGGTTTGTGGATTGATTTGGATCATTGTTTTTTAGGAGCTTCTCCTGACGGTATACTTTCTATATTATATTGTAATTAATTTATTAGATGTTGCAATGGAAGTTGAGGTATAAGTAGTACATAGTTTAATTTTAGGCCTAATTGGAAATGATGCCATATTAGAGGTAAAGTGCCTTTTTTCTGCCAGCGACTTGGGTGCTTTAACCATCGAAGAGGTTATTAATAAAATGAAAAAGAGCACCATATGCCTGGAGTTAAAAAACAACATTGTCAGCTTAAAACGAAATCATTCATATTACTATCAAGTTTTATAATACATTAATGTCACACACATAATTTTAGATCCAAGGACAGCTTAATATTACAGGTAGATCTAAATGTTATTTTGTGGTATACGTGAACGACACCA
Organism: Vesta saturnalis; assembly: GCA_036346205.1. Classification (NCBI taxonomy): domain Eukaryota; kingdom Metazoa; phylum Arthropoda; class Insecta; order Coleoptera; family Lampyridae; genus Vesta; species Vesta saturnalis. The sequence goes on from JARFJB010001703.1 coordinate 1,070,677, forward strand.
TTGACATTTTTATCGAAGAAATTGAAAAAGATGTTCACTTTTGGAATGACAGGATGGTTCCAACTCTAATACAATTTTATAAATATTGTATTGCGCCGGAGATTGTACGCGATAATCTCGGCAAAGGAAAGAATTGTGTAGATCCGCCGTACATATTGGAAGCTATAAAAAAACACAAAGAGAAAAAATAAAAAAAGGAATTGTTAGAAAAAAATAAGAAACAAAAGTAAAAAAAATTATAATAGAAGTTAGAAATAGTTATTAGGATGTACAATGTGTTATTAGAGTTATTATTGGTTATGAAATACTAGAGTTATGGCCCGCTACGCTGGGCCTATTTTATAGATGTGAAAGACAAACGTAAACATTACTCTTTATAGTATAAATATCTTTAGATGTAAAATCTCTATTTTCGTATTTCCCCATAGTAACATTTGAGGTCATCTGACGTAACTGATGACAAATTTGCAAGCAAACCTGGCAGAATATATTATTTATAGAGGATACCTATAATGACTTTAACACTTTATTTAGTTATTATTAAAAACAATTTTTTGAGTTGTTACCCCCATCGCTAGAAAATAAACAAACTATATTCATTTTAACGTTTCGGTAATATAACAGGTATACCATTTTCAAAATTGTTACAACAGACAAAGTTTAAATATAAGGAAAGAAACAAGCTATAAAAATGTGACATATCTAATAAATACCAAATGCCACTGCCATATTTTGAGTACCATCATATCTTGCTGGGTGTTTAATGACAGGTCAGACTAAAATTATGTAATGCCTCCTTTATATTCAATTCTGTTCTTTCATTGGCTCGGTCAAAAATTGAAAAATCGTCATGACAAATTTGATGTGCACTATCAATTTTATGGTTGAAAATAGCAGAATTAGGTATTGCTAAAGAAGGTTTTTGGAGTCTAAGTGTAACACCTAAATGTTCGCAATGTTTAACAGCAAAATGCCGTTGGATTCTACTGACATAAGTGGTATTACAGACACTACACTGAAACTTATATATCATGTGAGACGCAACGTCCTTTGGAAACATATCCTTCACTCTACAAGGAGAACCAATACTTTCGATGGTAGTAAAAGCAATACCTAAGTCTCTTGTATTGGAAAGGACTTTTTAATAAATTTCCGAATATGAATACTATGTGAACCAGTAAAAGGTAGTTTAACATAAATTTATTATTTACATTTAGTTTTATTAGAATCAGTGGATGGTAAACACTTCTTGTTAAGAAAACTACAAATATGACTTTCTATCAAATTTAGTGAAAAACTATTTTCTTGTAGAAATTTGTTTCAATTTATCAAATTCCAAATTCAATAAATGAAAGACTGAACAGAGCATATAAGGTCTGTGTAACAATATAATGATTCTTACATTGATTCGGAACTAAACTTTCATTGTTAGTGTATAAACCAGTAAATGTCGATTTTCTATAAACAGAAGTGTCAAAATCTGAATCTAAATTAAAACATTCATTCCTAAAAAAGGTAAGCCTTTATCAACTTCAACCTCAAATGAGAATCTTACCGAAACGTTAAAGTGAATATAGTTTGTTTATTTGTTTTGAAGTTTTTATGTTATCTTTCATTCAAAGGCAAACCTCTTATCTACATAGATAGGTAATACTAAAAGTATTTATTGATTTTATGAGTTGAATGTTTTTGTTGATCATTTTAATATTGTAATATATTAATGTATAAATAATAAATCTATTATTTAATCGTTATTCATGAAAGTTTTCCTATCATTCAATAATTATAAAAAATTGTTGATTAATAACCCTTATATAATTTTTATATTTTATTTATAAAACGATTTCAAATAACATTTCATTCCTATTGAATAACTTGTACCCAATTTAACATTTTTGATAATGTTTAAACATTTTCACAGCAAAAAAAAGTATTGTAACCAAATACGATTCCTAAGTAGCAATTAATAATCCGAAGTTATTAAGGACTTATAGCTAATACTATCCGTTTACAATAATCCCAATGAGCCCAGTAAAGAAGATGCTCAAGTTTTCGAGTTTTTTGCTCTCTACGACGGTAATGAATTATGAAATCGCAATATAACATTTCTGACAATTCTGAAGTGTCGCCACCTATGTGAAAAGGCTCGAAGTTTTAAGCGATCACATGATGATGGGGTTGTTTGCTTCTTCACTAATGCATTTTAAAATTTCACATTTTTTTACAAATCTTGTTGTACCTAGCACTGATTGATTTAAAATTTTTTTGGTAATTACTAAATAGTGTGGTGATGGCAATCTGATAGTTTCAACCCATTTCATAACTAAAAATTTTAAAATTTCAGTTATTTCAACTTTTTTTTTTGCATAGTAAATAAGTGAATTAAGCCACCAAAATTGGTTATTGCCTTGAGCCATCCTTTTTGTTTCAAATTTAAAAAAAAATTTGTGCATATGACCTCTAACTTTTAAGATTTGTACAAAAGCCCAAGGCTTGTTTTCAACTGTGTATCCCCACCACTTTGGCAGCGCGTCCTTAATATGTAACTTAACCATTGTGTATTAAACTAATAAATAATAATACAATGTTTATGATTAGTAAACATAACATGGCGCTGCGAAAAGAAATTAATTAAAGAGGGATTGCTTGAACTAGGTACTTATACCGACCTACATATTTCTTCCAGATTGGAAAAATGCCATCAAAACAAAAAAGCCTGTTGAAATATTCTCCTGAAAATATGGCAGCTGCTTTGGAAGACTGCGACCGAGGTATGCCGGTAGCAACGTCGGCAAAAAAACATGGAGTCCCTAGAATAACACTTCTGTATAAATTTCGTGGAAAGACTCCTAGGCAATGTCAAATGGGATTGAAATCCTACTTGTTACCACAAGAAGAGGATATTGTAGTCTCCTGGATTTTTAAATCTGCCAAAGCTGGATTTCCCATAACAAAAAACCAATTATTAGATAGTGTGCAGCAGTTGACACTTGAATTAAAACGAAAAAGTCCATTCAAGAATAACCGACCTGGAGAATCTTGGTATAAACTTTTTATGAAGAGGCATCCTCAAGTTGCTATCAGAACTGCTCAGAATCTGACAAGTACACGAGCAGCAGTCACAAAAAACCATTTGGATGGTTGGTTTCAAGAGGTTCTAGAAACTCTCAAAGAAAATCAGTATGAAGGTATCCTTGAGCATCCAGAAAGAGTCTTCAATGCTGATGAAGCAGCCTTCTTCCTGAACACCAAAGGTGGTCGTGTCATAGCAAGGCGGGGAGAAAAGAATATACATCAAGTTGTTAACAGTGATGAAAAAGAATGCCTGACTGTGCTGGTGACGGGAAATGCAGCAGGCGATGTGTTACCAATTTCGGTTATATTTAAATATGAACGAATTCCTAGAGACCTTGCGCTTAGCGTTCCTGAATCCTGGGGTATAGGAAAATCTGAGTCAGGATGGATGACCGGCGAGTTATTTTATGAATTTTTAACAAACATCTTCCATCCCTGGCTCGTTGAAAAACGTATACCATTACCAGTAATTTTTTTTGTAGATGGTCACACCTCCCATCTGACATTACATAGTAGTAGGTTTTGCGAAAGAAACGGTATAATACTTATTGCATTATATCCTAACGCAACTCACAAAATACAACCCATGGATGTTGCTGTTTTTCGAACACTCAAGGCAGGCTGGAAAGAAAATGTTCACCAATGGCGACTTAATCACACCGAAAATCCGATCATTAAGAAAACGGACTTTTGCGCTTTATTAAAAAAGACGGTTGAAGAAAGATTACACCCTATAACATTACAAAATGGTTTCCGTAAATCCCGCTTAGTTCCGTGGAATCCAGACGCGGTTGAAATACAAAGTGCACCAAAATCCCAAGAACCAATATTGGAAAAAGGTAAGAAATTAAAAGAACTAGAAAATGGAAAATACTTTTTAGAAAAATATATATCAAAAGAGAAAATAGATATGTATAAGGCAACTGACGTATGGAATGGAGACATAGAAGACGTATCCCTTTTCAAATTTTACAAAAAAATAGTCAAAGATGCACTACAACTTAGAGATGAATTACTAGAAACAAACGTTGCACAACTTAAAATGCAGGAAACGGAACCAATAGAGGCAAATGAACTAGTGCTGCAAGAAAGTGTGAATACTACACGTGAAGAAAACCTAACTATGCCACCTAATGAGCAAGAAAATGAGGGGTCATTTATTAAAGACAAGGAAGATCTTCCAGAAACTGAAATTCAAAAAGATCGATTTGAACTGGATCAGCAGGATAACATTGAAAATATAGCCACAAGTGGTTTTGGTGAAAAGACACCAGTGAAGACGTACAGTGTGCCTGGATGTAGCGGTTCAAAGTCTCAACAACAAGATAAAGAAAATGTACCAACACCATTTAAAAAAGCGTTAATTTGGCCAGGTGAAAGACAAACAAAGAAGAAAAGAGTGCCGAAGGAGACAACACCTGCCATGATTACTTCCAAGCCTTGGCAGTTATATTATGAAAGGAAAGAGGCAAAAAAAATGGAAGAAGCAGAAAAGAAAAAAGAAAGAGCGACAGCAAGACAACAGTAAAAAGAAGCTAAAGACAAACTAGTACAGGAGAAAAAAAGTGCAGCCAACAGAAATAAAAAAAGATTACAAAGGAAAAGGGACATTTCACCGGACTCAAGACACATCTACGGAATGGCAATGCTCCGCCTCCAGTGGCGATGAAATACTTGAAGAAGAGCAAGAATTGGAATTGACCCAACTGAAATATAAGGAAAATGATTATATTTATGTTTCTTTTCCGGGACCAAAACGACTACACAAATATGTCTGCGTAATTCAGGAAGTAATTTCCGATAATGAGGCTGAAGTTGTTGCTATGAAAAAATTGCGAAGATGGCTCTAGTTTTCGACTAAATGAAAATGATGTGAGCGTTATACAGTTTACCCAAATAATTAAAAAACTAAACTTTCCCAAAATTATCTCTTCCGGGGACCGACTAAAATATTTTTTTGATGAAGATCGTGGATGGTTAATTATTTATTGTGTGTGGTCTTCTGTTTTTGTTTTGCCGTTTTCTATAAGTTATATATGTTTGTATGCAGTTTTGTTAATAATTTACATATATTTGTATTAGTGTCAATCTTTAGATCAAACTCTGTCAACTTTTAGCAATATTGTATTGTATTTAAAAAGTTTATGATAAAAATATTTAATGATACTCTTACCACTTATTTCTGTAAATCTTATTTACTTAAAGATACAAGTATCATGTTCAAATAAGTATATTTTACCTATATTCGAAATTTTACAAATTACAAAACGTGTCAACTTTTAGATAAAAAAGGTGTCAACCTTTAGAATTTTCATTATTTTTGAGTGTCAACTTTTAGCATATTTACACATTCTCATTTTTCTAAAATTATAATGTTCGCCGAAGGAGACAACACCTGCCATGATTACTTCCAAGCCTTGGCAGTTATATTATGAAAGGAAAGAGGCAAAAAAAATGGAAGAAGCAGAAAAGAAAAAAGAAAGAGCGACAGCAAGACAACAGTAAAAAGAAGCTAAAGACAAACTAGTACAGGAGAAAAAAAGTGCAGCCAACAGAAATAAAAAAAGATTACAAAGGAAAAGGGATATTTCACCGGACTCAAGACACATCTACGGAATGGCAATGCTCCGCCTCCAGTGGCGATGAAATACTTGAAGAAGAGCAAGAATTGGAATTGACCCAACTGAAATATAAGGAAAATGATTATATTTATGTTTCTTTTCCGGGACCAAAACGACTACACAAATATGTCTGCGTAATTCAGGAAGTAATTTCCGATAATGAGGCTGAAGTTGTTGCTATGAAAAAATTGCGAAGATGGCTCTAGTTTTCGACTAAATGAAAATGATGTGAGCGTTATACAGTTTACCCAAATAATTAAAAAACTAAACTTTCCCAAAATTATCTCTTCCGGGGACCGACTAAAATATTTTTTTGATGAAGATCGTGGATGGTTAATTATTTATTGTGTGTGGTCTTCTGTTTTTGTTTTGCCGTTTTCTATAAGTTATATATGTTTGTATGCAGTTTTGTTAATAATTTACATATATTTGTATTCGTGTCAATCTTTAGATCAAACTCTGTCAACTTTTAGCAATATTGTATTGTATTTAAAAAGTTTATGATAAAAATATTTAATGATACTCTTACCACTTATTTCTGTAAATCTTATTTACTTAAAGATACAAGTATCATGTTCAAATAAGTATATTTTACCTATATTCGAAATTTTACAAATTACAAAACGTGTCAACTTTTAGATAAAAAAGGTGTCAACCTTTAGAATTTTCATTATTTTTGAGTGTCAACTTTTAGCATATTTACACATTCTCATTTTTCTAAAATTATATTTCAACATATTGTAGGAAATGGTTTATTTCTTGTTGGAAACTACACCAAAAGGGTAGTACTAACATTTGTATATTTGTAAAAGGCTTAAAATTCAAAATTTATAATGATTATGAACAAAATATTGCACAGCTGTCCTTAATGTGTCAACCTTTAGTTGTTTTACCTTAAGTGTATAAATGACATAGTCTCACCCAGACTGCAAAGAATTGAGTTAAAATTAATTAAGTATAACTTGACATTAGAGTTCGTACCTGGGAAATTGTTACATGTGGCTGACGTGCTGTCGAGGGATTATCTTAATAGTAATACAAAGGATGATCCTACTATGTTAGAGATAGTTCATAATGTACATTCAATTGTAAACATATTGGAAGAGAAAAAACGACCGTTTCAGTTAGCAACAAAAGCAGACGTTGAACTAAATGAAATCAAAAAGTTTGTTCAGTTAGGGTGGCCAAATAAAATTAATAAAGTGCAAAACTGTGTAAGACAATACTATGTGTTACGTAATGATATTCATATAGTGGATAATTTAATATTTGTAAAAAATCGTTTAGTGGTGCCTACAGAATTCAGAAAAGATATGCTTAGGTTGCTGCACGATGAAGGTCATTTTAGGGTAACAAAGACTAGAGCTAGGGCTAAAGATAGTTTATATTGGGGTTCGATTAATGAGGATATATTAAAGTATGTGAAAAAATGTAAAATATGTGAAAGATATAAGGGTAGCAAAACAAAAGAACCAATGATATGTCATCCATTCCCTAACAGACCGTTTGGAAAAATTGCTGCAGATGTTTGTGAGTTCGGTAATAAAAATTATTTAGTAATTTTTGATTATTATTCTAAGTGGTCGGAAATATTGAAAATTCAAAATAAGACTGCAGAGGAATTAATTAAGAAATTTAAGAATTGTTTTTCTACTCATGGAATCCCTGTTGAAATAGTCTCTGATAACATGCCATTTAATTCATTTTCTATTAATGAATTTGCCAGAAAGTATGGGGTGAAGGTAACTACGAGTAGTCCTCGTTATCCCAAGTCAAATGGTCAGGCTGAGAGTGGCGTGAAAATTGCAAAACAGTTTTTGAGAAAAGGATGTGATTTAGATATATCACTGTTAAACTACAGAAATACTGAAATTGTGGGAGTTGGGTTATCACCTGCACAATTATTAATGGGGCGTAAATTAAAAACTAAACTACCAGTTACGAATTTAGCTTTAAGTCCTGAAAATAGTGTAAATGTATATAAAAAATTGTTGAATAAGCAGAGCAATGCCAAGAAATACTATGATAGAAATTGTAAGGTAGACAATGAGTTTAGTTCGGGAGAAAGTGTAACAATTCAAAGGGATAAAGTATGGGTGCCAGCTGAAATTAATAGGCCAGCCAGTACACCACGCTCATATATTGTACGTGATGATGAAGGTAAAGAGTACAGACGAAACAGCACACACATTAGACATTCATCGAACAAATATGAATATTTGCCTGATATAGAGAATAATGACAAAACTGAAATTAAAGAGACAGTGGAGCCAAATAATATAACTAGAAATAATCGCCCTCAAAGATAAATTAAATTACCTAAGAGATACAATGATTTTGTATTGTAAAAAAAAAGGGAGATGTTATATAATGTGGCAACACTGCAGTGGGTACTTAGGAACAGTTAGTAATGGTTGCGTAGATTTAATATTAATATGTAACTTAACCATTGTGTATTAAACTAATAAATAATAATACAATGTTTATGATTAATAAACATAACATACCCCACGTTATTAAATCATCAATATAAATATCTGTACCCTCAATGCTACTAAAATTTTTTTTAAATCGAGACTGAAAAATTGATAAAACCCATTTGTAGCATCAAGTGTACTAAATATTTCAGCATCTGCCAACTTACTAGAAATTTCATCAAATGTTGGGATTTGGCAATGCTCTCGCTTTATCACTTTATTTAATTCCTGATGATCCAAACATATTCTAATTTGACCATTTGGTTTTCTTACCAAAACCAAAGGATTCGCCCAATCAGAAGGCCCTCCCACTTTTTCAATTACTCCTTCTTTAATTAAATTATCTAATGTATCCTTTAAGGGTTTCATTAATGGAAATGCTACCTTTCTGATTGGCTGAATGACAGACTTGCTATTAGGCAATAATTTTATGCTGCACTTCTCTTTTATACAACCTATCCCTTGAAATACATCAGCGAATTCGTTTATTAAATTTTTATTATATTCTTTATTTTGGTTTATGCCTACAGCATCCACCTTTTTAATTAAATTTAAGCTCACAGAACTATCTAAACCCAAAATTGCTGGTGTTTCACCCTCAACCACAAAAGAATCAATTTCATGTATTTGATCATTTTTTACACATTTTAGTTTGCATTTGCCTAACACTGCCAATGGATCTCCTGTATACGATCTTAACCTAATGTCAGTATTCTTAATTATTTTGGGGTTTAAACCTATACTTTTAAACACATTAAATGAAATAATATTTGCCATAGCACCTGTATCAATTTTCAGACATATCATGTTTTTATTTATTTGTAAATTAGTGGACCATTCTTTATTTGATTCTATATTATTTATGCTATCTATAGAACCTAAAAAAAGTACATTATTTAATTGATTTTCTACACTTACAGTATGGACTTCTTCGGTAACCTCATGCACCTTCTTGTTTTTCTTCTTAATACACTTACTTTCAAAATGGTTTAAGACATGGCAGAAATTACATTCCTTCCCATATGCTGGACACTTGTTGACCATATGAGTGTTGCCACACCTAGAACAGCCACTGATTTTCTTTCCTGGGCCTGTATGATTGTCTGATGCCTTTTCTTTCCATTTAACTTTGCTATTCGCGGGGAATTGCTTGGTTTTATGCTGGTATCTTGTTACTGCATCCACAGAACTCTGTGAGAAGTTCTCTGTCATCATATTTTCACTCCTCTTTTTAGAAATTTCCAAGATAAGACACCTTTCTACCGCTTTTTCTAAACTTAAATTGTCCTCTTCTTGAAGCAAAATTTCTTTAGTTTACAGGGTACCCTACTAAAGCATAGTGTTTATAACACCTATTATTACAACCAGTATTGCTGATTTGTTGTAAGAATTGTTCATATTCATCGTCCGATAATTCTGGATAGGTTGCTGTACACTTATGATCCTTGAATTGTTTGTTTTCTTCGTAAGAAGATGTTCTATAATTTATATTTTCACTCCTTGCCATTGTAACAATTTTCTTGTGTGGTGCAACCCAATAAGCTTTTTTATCTGTTACTGATACGGTCTCAAGATTCCTCACAGAATCATCAATAAAAAACATTAAGGCAGCAACATGATAACATGCTTCTCCAAGTCCTGCAACACAAGTGCAATGCGCACAAAGAATTTCTCCATTTTCCTCTGCTATAAACCATAGACGTAAGGGTTTTTCATTAATTCTTTGAGAGTGCATAACCTAAAAAAAGCCAATCCTCAATTACTAAATTTTAGGATTTTAAAAAGATACTTACTTTTCCAAATACTAAAACATTAGGATCATATCTAAATGTTGAAACATTTTTGACCCAACCAGATAAAAAGAGCTTATAGGAATCAAGGCTGTTGTATACTTTCAGTTCTTTGTCGCTATATGCACTTTTAGAATAAACTAAATAATTTACAATGTTTATATAAGTCACTTTGGGGAACTGCCTTTTATCGATACTGAATAATTGTTCATTATATTTATATGGTCAAGATTAACTATATACCTTAACTTATCACTATATCGTTTTTTTACATCTGGGTCCATATTTTCTGCCATGACATAACTTATAAAACACTAAATTCTAACCATAGATAAAAAAAAAATACGTTATTCTAATTAAACACACTAACTAGATTTTAAAATAATGTTACACTACCTACTGTTTAAAATTACAATTTTACAGCTAAATGTACAAAATGAACACTGTATTTCAAATTATAGTTTTGTAGCTTTGTATACGCAAATAACTAGTACCAGGAATAAGAAAAAGACCAATGTTGCCCTCAGAGCCGTCAAACAACAGAATTGATGACGTCATTCGCCCGACCCCTATTGTTAAACATTTTGTGATATGATGTATTCCAAAATAGTGTTTTTTAAGATGAAATGTTAAATTAGCTTTACAATATATTATATGTATAATCACATTAATGGTGTTTGTATTTATAACTTGCATAGTGTTTTTTAAAATGAATTTCTAAACTATATTTACGGTATGTTGCATAATGACAACAGTCACATTTAAATTCATAACAAAATGTGTTGAATTACATTCAAATTTGAATTCTTTAGTTAGTGTTTTTTAAGATGGATTTTTAAAAGATATTTGTGATGTGTTCCATAATTACATTGGTCACATTTGAATTCTTTACCTAAAGTGTTTTTTAAGATGAATTTTAAAATTACTTTTGCAATTTGTTCCATAAACACATTTGTCACATTTGAATTCTTTACTTAAAGAATGTTTCTTAAGATGACTTTTAAAATTACCTTTGTGATTTGTTCCATAATCACATTGGTCACATTTGAATTCTTTTGTTAAAGAGTGTTTTTTAAGATGAATTTTAAAATTATCTTTGCGATTTGTTCCATAACCACATTGGTTACATTTGAATTCTTTACTTAACACGTTGACTGCCGAGGGATGTTTTTATATATTTCACGTTTAGGCCAGAAGGCGGATTTCATGTTATGTTGAAATCTTCATTCTCTGGGCCGTGATGCGCAAAGACAGATATCGACGAATAATGAATCGTAGTACAAGAAATTTTCGAATACCTATCATCTAAGCTCTAAGCTAAGAGAATCGTGAAAATGTGTCTCGGTCATAGTGACCGAGTCGGCGCAGTCTACAAAGTAAGTAATGGCGCCGCCGCGGTCAATTTCTCGGTCAATGAACAGATAGAGATGTATACAGAGTTTTTATTATGTTTCGTGAATCATGTTAAGCAAAAAAGCTTAGCGAGAATTGATAAGATATATAAATTTAAAGGAAAATCTCAATTTTATCAAGTTAATTTTTTAAGATAAAATATTACATAGCAATGAAGTTTTAGCTACTATTTGAGACTGAAACGTTTGTTTATAAATATTTTTATCTAATCTTATATCTTTCTTGCTTTACACCTGCAATTTCGCAAATTAATTTCATTTTACATCTTCATTCGATTGTTTGTCGTATTGAGTGTTTGTCATGTTTAGTATTTGAGTGTTTTAGCCTTGTTTTGTACTTTCAACATGTCACGAAATAAAACATTCGAATCAAAAGGATCCCTGACAGACCAGGAACTTATAGACATGTTGAATAATTTATCAGACTCCGAAGGTAAAAAAGTCATTTTACAAATAAAATCCGATTATTTTTACCCATACATTTCCCTAAAATAGGTGATAGCTTGGAAGATGACGATTCCTCAGATAAAGAGGAGCGAATCGGTGACATAGAAATAAATAAAAAGCCTCAGCAAATTAATAGTCGCGAATTTCAAGACTTGGAAGAAAACGCTGAACCACAACTTGAAGGTGAAAGTGACACCCAAGAAGAAGAAATAGTCTCTGATATTGAAAATGACCAAATTCCAGTTGCGCACAGAAATATTGACGGTCCTGAATGGCAAATTCCCCTAGGTAGTCAACCAGTTTTAATACTATTTACTAAGGAATTAGGAGTCAATAAAAATCTATCCGAGCTAAACGGTGAGCAATCTTTTGAGTTTTATTCTGCACTCGTTGACGATAACATATTTGAGTATATTGCTGAGCAAACAAATCTATATACCACTCAGACTATTATCAAGAAGAACGATGTTACACCCCATTCAAGAATACACGATTGGTTTCCAACAGACATTTATGAAATAAAGCGGTTCTTTGGATTAGTTATTTACATGGGTATAGTCCATTTACCAAAGCTCGCTAATTACTGGAGCAAGGAACCAATGTTCCGAAACGACTTCACTGCTTCAGTAATGTCCCGGAACCGGTTCGAACTACTGCTTAAGATGGTTCACTTTGCAGATAACGATTGCAACATCCAAAACGATAGACTGCACAAAATCCAGACTTTGTTACAGTCCGAAACCGGTTACTTATTTTTGTTATAAACATTAAAATTTAGTGTCCACACTCACTATATCTTCATTAGATTTTGTTACCGTCAATCAATTAATGTATTTTCACTAACCATCATTGAGCTACTATTTTTTCAACATCAATAGTTTTTCTACAGTTTTAACTTCGATAGAATATAATTCGGAAATTGGCCGCAGGTAGGCCGGTAAAAACGGAGTGATTTTTGCTTAAACAGCATGACAGTTGAGGGTGAAAAAAGGAATTAAATTTCGGTTAATTTAAGAAGCATCCCAGGTATTTGGGGATCAATTATGCTATAAATATAAATTATACACAACCAGATTTATTGGTGATTCATTATTTTTACCTGCTCAACGAGGTGCGTATTACATAACCTCCTACCACGAGGTAACATGCTTTTTCATTTTTAGCTATCGTTTTTGAGACAATCGATTCTCCCATTTTAATTATATAAAGCCGTAGCTCACCGACATATTATCTACATTTAAATAATTGGAAATATCGTACAATTGATAGAATTGAAATTTGATTAGTAACCTTCAAAGGTCTGTATTCAAACAGGTTTGTTTTAGAAGTAATTTCTTGCCGTTTAGTTATATTATATTTATAGATCGTCATGTTTGGGTTTGCGATTTCCTTTACTTATATTTCCACATATGGAACATAAATTTATTACAAGGAACTTTGGTAATGCTGTCTTGGAAGATTCACCTGAGATAACCGGCAGGGAATCTAGTCAGGAGACCTCTTAACCAAAACCGGTACGGGTTGACCCTATGATAGCCACTCGCTTTCCGGTTATGTATAGTTTAACGTATCTTTAAAGTATTTTGATTATTATTGCCTTATGTGTACTTTGATGTTTCAATTGTATTAATTAGGATGTAATGCTTACAGAAAGGTGCCCACTGGTAGATTTTCATTTTTATTGCACACCTATATTAATGACTTTGACAAAATAATAGATAGGGATTTAATACCGAGTAACCAGTCATATGGTTGAAATGTTGCCTTACTTATCACAGGCCTAACTGTTCTATTGGGTTATAGAAGAGTATTTTTAGAGATCCATAACAGAAGTTCAAATTACAAATGTTTCTTAATGTAATGAATTAATTATAACAAATAGCTGAATATTTCTTTTACTAAATAAGGGGGACTTTCCAATTTGATTAAATCTTTGTGCTATGACTCGAGTATAAAACAAGTACTTGGTTAAATACTTCAGGGTCAGTTTTAAGCAAATTCAATCATAAGTTTTGTGTTGTAACCCTTATTGATAATTCCACTATTACAAATGCTGATTATGTCTTTAGTGTGTGCCAAAGAATACTTATGTTTACGAAAATAAGGGAAACCTTATTAGAATTAATAATTTGAACTTATTAAAATTGATAGGTAGCAACTTTAGTGAATAAAGTGGTCCACAATTTTCAATCAGCACTAGATCCCGGGGAAGTTGTTTGTATCGACGAGTCGCTGATACCATTCCGAGGTCGAGTTGTCATGAGACAATATTTAAAAGGAAAACGTCACAAGTATGGCATCAAAATATTTAAGCTTTGTTATAATGGAGGCTCTACTCATAAGATAAAAATCTACGCTGGTAAAAATCTTGACCAACACCAAACGACCCCATCAGAGTAGTAATAAAACTAGCTGAACCATTGCTTGATAGCGGAAGAACTATGGTCACCGATAATTGGTATACCAGCTTATCATTAGCAGAGCAGTTACTATCTAGACAAACACACCTAATTGGCACATTGCGAAAAAAACGCAAAGGTAATCCGCGCGACGTGGTTGATAAAAAACTCAAATCCGGGGAACATATTGCAAGAGTGAACCGAAATGGTATAACTGTTCTTTCTTGGAGAGACAAAAGGTATGTTTTGATGCTTTCTACAAAACATTCAGATTCTCAAGTTAGAGGTCAAAATCGCAGAGGACAGACAAAGGAAAAACCCGAAGTAATAGTGGCTTATAATCAGGGAAAATCGCCTGTAGATCAGTCGGATCAAATGACTGCATACCAATCACCACTTAGAAAGACGATCAAGTGGTATCGCAAATTGGCGTTTGAGATCTTGCTGAATACTGCTATGGTAAATGCGTGGTTGATGTACAAAGAAGTTAAAGGAGAACATACAGGTATTTTAGAATTTCGTAAGGCAGTTGCATATGGTTTATGTAATGCACGTCCTCCGCCTTCTACTCCAGCTCTAGCAGAAGCTCAAGCCACCACTTCAACAAGAACTCGCCGTTTCCGTCACGAATTGTCTAGAAGCGATGTTAGCAAACGTAAACGTTGTCAGGTATGTTACGAGACTGCGGAGAAAACTCATGGTTGGCGTATAGCTAGAAATTTGAAAAAAATTAGAACCTACTGCAAAGGATGTGTAGGAGAGCCTTTTCAGTGCATTGAGTATTTCAATAAAAAACATCGTTATGGTTCAGAATAGAATATCATGTCATTATATAAATTATTATTAATAATTAATTATTATTAAAACTGTTCTTTATGGTATTTATGTTTATTTGCTATTTCTTGAAAGTTGAATTATCGAAATCACAAAATTGGTATTGCGCAGCACTTACTCCAAGCCGGCTCAGTCAATCTGCACCGTCAAACGCATTACAAATCGAGTCACTGGCGTGTAGGATGAACATTATGGACTCGGTCATAGTGACCGAGTCGGCTTGGGAAACAAAAAAAATTCGCCTAAGTGAAAAGTATTTTCTCGGTCCTATTGACTGTAGTACTGTAAAGCCGAGACTTTCCAATAATGCTTTGTTCTGCGGTGTCAATGCTTTGGGCGCTGAACGCTTACTAACTCTCGCCTCATTTTTTTTCATTTTAATCGGTGAGACTACGGTATGTCGGGCACCATTGTCCCTTATACCTTCGTCGGACCTTGCTTTATTCAATCATAGTATATACATATCATTTCATTCCTACCTAACTTAAACTAACTTAAGATATGCAACAATAAAAGGAATGTGTAACTACATGGCATTTGATTGTTCATTTAACTCAACACAGCACGGTCTTCGGCCTCTTGTGCCTCGTCACGTCGTTGGTGTCGTAGTCCCATAATCCCGCGATGGCTGGATTTGGGTGGGCCGCTAGTACCATTTCCTGGTGGGCTGCGGCGGTTTTCATGAAGTCCACGAGGGTGGGCATCTTCAGGTCCTTTCGGAGTTGCTCGTTTCTGACGTACCATGGTGCATCGGTGATGATTCTGAAACATTTATTTTGGATTATTTGTAGTCGGTTTACCGTAGATGGTGCTGCGTAGGCCCATGCTTCGCTGGCGTAGGTTAGCATTGGTCGGATGATGGATTTGTAGAGCAGCAGTTTGTTGTCGATGAATAGGGCGCTGTTCCTCCCCATGAGCGAATACATCTTCTTGATGATGCCGTAGGCCTTGGCTCTTCTGTCTGCGACGTGCTGGTTCCATAGGAGCTTCCTTCCCATGAGGAGTCTCAGGTACTTCACGGAATCCCTCCATGGGATGTCCTGGCCGAACATGGAGATGTCCCTCGTGGGCCTCTTGAATCTTCGGGTGACCTTTCACCTTTCCACACTTTGATCTTTTATAGTTTGATTTGCTCTGGTTACATGCACATGTGTTATAGCGCGTCACCATATTTTCTTTAAATGTAGTCCTATCGTTATGACTTCCCCATTACAATTGACGAGATCTCCGTCTTGGTCTACTATTTTAAGTGTTATTGTCGAAATGGTAGATGTGTTGATAGGTAGATAGATGACATGTTGAGGGGACTCTATTATTTTATACCCCGCTGGTACACCGGGAAAGAACTGATGAATTATGTGTGATGTTTCACCATTCTTAAAACTACCACTTGTTATATTGCATTCGATAATTAATGAGTTAATTTTGATAATGTTAATAGGATTATCAGAGGTATGCACTTTCTGAGCCTGGTAAACAGTTTTATTAAATCCCAGCATACGTCCTATCGAATTTTCCACATTGAAGTTAATGTCATGGGTTGCTTTCATAGTATTATTATTCGCGTGTAAATGCATAAATGCTCTCGATCCCTTCACTGACACATTAATATATTTATTCACATCCGCGATTTCGTATGATCCTGGTGGTATTGTAATTTTATCGTTTCCAAACACGAGTTGGTTATTGTTTGAAGTAACATTCTGTATAGTATTGAAAGATTTAAAACTAGTCAACCCCATTACATATTCCGACTCATTCTCAAGAAAAATCGGTGGATTAAAGGTTGCTTGCAAGATATAATTTTTACCGGTAAATGTAAATGTGTACGACATTACGATCACGTAACGACTACTGAAAAATCAGTACGAGCAGTCATAAAAAGTGTAAGACTAAATGACCGCAGTTGTATGTATCAAAATCTTGGTAAAGTTATACTCAATTGTGTTTCTGCTACCATCACTTTTAAAATAGTGGAGTAATTCAAAGGGTGGTTTAATATGTCCTATGCTATCAAAATATGTAATATGCCTGTTACGCTTAATGTAAGCTGTCCAGTGTGTACCCTTGTTATTTTGATCATCCAGATTCACAATACCACATTCATTCGCATGGATTCGTGTAGGTAAGTTATCTCGCATATATATCCCTCTAAAATAGGGAATCTGTAATTGCTCCACAAATTTTGATAGCTCAACATTACTTAAGGCGCGACGTGGTAGCTTCAGTGGGAGTTTTTTGAATACAGTTGTAAATATATACCTAACCCTCGTTTATATGGCTTTATGTATAAACCTTTTCCTAATGCAGCTGCTTCCATTGCTTGGTTGTGTCGTTTGGTTTCTTCTAACGTTTTTGTCGCAGCTTTTGCGTCAGTTACCGCTTTTGCGACTGCCGCAGCACCTAATGCTGCAAAAGAGGGGAATAAGAGGTATGAATCCCCCACGTTTTGGTATTGGTAATATTCTGCTCTTGGGTGACATCATTTTTTTGTGTTTTAGAGCGCACAAGGCTTGCTGTATTGTCGATTTTAAAGATGATCGAAGTTTACCACCAACACGACGTTGGGCTAGGACTGCTTTGTTAAACGAAATTGCTCTGCGAGAATGCTTCCTTCATCGTGATTTGTTTCCCATTCCCAATTTCTTTTGTCCTTTCCGTGATTTGCCACCCATTCCCATTGTCCGTTTTCCTTTCATTATACCAGCTATGGTTAATGCAGCTGCCCTTTCTCCAAAGATAGCGTCGGTAGAACGAAATCTATTCCAAGCTTTTTGTTGTAAAGTCTTATCGGCTATGTGTCGTCCTAGATCGTTTGACTGGGAGTATGCTATATCGTGTTCTTTACACGCTTCGTCCAATGCGTTAATACCTTTGTCGCCACGAGCTAATCGTTTTTGTAAACGGGTACCTGGCCCACAATACCGATATCCGGGTATATGCAACTCCACGGGTAATTTATTTATTAAAGTATTAATTAATCCTCAACCTTTTTTTTTCCTATGACGCTGGGATGTATACTTCATACCACAATGTCTGACACTTCACTACTAAACTACTTTCAGCACGTGGTATGTATATATAGAAGCGCCATACAAGTCGTGGTTTAGTACCATAATGGGTGACATTCGTTTCATTCCGCAAGATACAGAATTACCTATAAAAAATTATGACATTACTCCTAACAAGGAACACTACTCTAAACACCGCGGTTTACTAAAAGGGGAATGTAAACGAGGTATAATCGTCGGACCATCCGACTGTGGAAAAACCAATGTTATGATTAGTTTATTAGAACATCCGAATGGCTAACGTTTTGAAAATGTCTATCTATATATATATATATATATATATATATATATATATATATATATATATATATATTGCAAATCTCTATACTAACCTAAATACCAGTACCTGCGGGAGTTACTGGCGTCCATAAAGGAAATTAGGTATTTCGAATAGTGATAATAGTGATGTTATACCTCCTAGTGAGTCCCGTAAAAATTCAATAATGATTTATGATGATGTAGCATGTCACAAACAAAATGAAATTAGAGATCATTTTTGTTTTGGCAGACATCGAAATAATGATTGTTTCTATCTGTGTCAAACGTATTCTTCAATTCCAAAACAGCTTATACGTGATAATGCGAATTTACTTGTTCTTTTTCCACAAGATCACACTAATCTCAAGCATGTGTATGATCACGTTAATGTTGATGTCATTTGATAGATTTAAAGACTTGTGTTGCTGGCGTGATAAATTCGGATTTCTTGTGATTGATAAAGAAAGTGATGTTAATAACGGTCGTTACCGTAAGAGATTTGACTGTTTGCAGCATAAATATTCTACTAGGACTGTCAACGTACAGTCGTAATGGAGGAGCGCTTAGTACAAGACATTTTGCGTGCTCGCAAGAGTGTGCAACAGAAATATGCTAGTTTGAAAGAAGATACTGCACTTACAGAACGTGCAATGGTGGGACACTTTAAACCTATCACACAACCATTAAAACAATTAATTACTAAAAATGATGGTTCTCTCATCAAATCTGAACCCCATACGCCAGAAGTCGGAAAAAAGGAGTTCATCGCACATGAAAATGAAGTATTTTTACATTATACACCGAAAACCTCTGGAATACGTAAGTAATCGCGTACTATTGTTCCTGACACCATTCCCACACCTGTACAGGAATCTGTAATTGCTGATGTCACACATGACGACGAGGTGGAAATTCCTACTTTACAGCAATTAAAATCGGAACTACTAGCTGCTGGATCTCAACCCGCCTTTGAAGAGTATCTTAATCAATACGAAGGATTAGCGAAATATTACGTCGAAGATATCTTTAGAGATACCGAAGATGAATATGACTTAACGTACGGTGTGTATTTTATTCCTGAAGAAGAGAATTTTTTTATTGGCGATGCTGAACTAGATTTTGTTGGAGAAAATTTGCGAATCGCTCTTCCCGATGAATCATCCCTAGACTATGAGGGAACACCGGGATTATATGAACTACTTTTTAAAAAAGTTCCTACGGGATACAAAAAGAGGGATCTACAGCAATACAATGATATTTTGCGTCGTACGCATGCTGCCCGACGTAATTATAACCCTGATGATCAAATCCGAGGAACTAATAGTAAGAAGTACCTTGAAATCATTAAACCATTACTTCAACCTAGAAAACGTTCTGCCACATCATCTATTGCACCTCCAGCCACCAGATCTCGAACAACTTCTATATCCAAAAGAGGTGGTGGACTGCAGCTATTGCGATACAATAATAAACCTATTGAGTTTGTACCTTGGAATAATCTGAATAAGTTAGTCGATTGGTTAAGGGAATTATTAGGATCTATGTCAGCAGGAAATACTAGCAATCACAACGAAATATATATATATATATATATATATATATATATATATATATATATATATATATATATATATAATTGACGAACTACGTAACACAAAAGTAATAAAGTAACAGATCGTGTTATAAACCTACCACTATAGTCATTTCCTTTCATTGTTACGACGACTATCACTAAAGATAGTACTATATGTCCAGCAGTGATGCCAATAGATAAATTTGGCAGGCATCTTCATCATCAAATGACAGTGGATAAATTTGGGAAACATATTGTTCATCGTCACAGGGATGATACCAAAGAAGGTGATAACTATTACGAAACTTATTTTGCCTTACAAGGTTTATTGCATAATAAAACAGTAGATATTCCATTGGGTCTCGATGTTAAATATTTGTCTCCTTATACAGAGGGTACAATAGTGCATTGTATATAGTCACCTCGAGTTATTCATCTTCAAGTGGATGATGTACTGTATACAACACCACTGTATCTAATTACTCAGCCTATACGTAAGGAAGCTGTGATTCAACCTATAATACCAGACGGTGTCAAACTTACGAAGGAACAATCATTCATCTTAGAACTTCTATTAAAATCTAAAGTGAACAATGAGTAAAGCCGATGTTGTTGAAGAACTGCAAAAACCAGCAAGACGAAATTTTCCGCGGCGTTGTGTTGTACTAAAAGGTTTAAATAATCTCTTTCAAGTCGATTTAGTGGAAATGATACCATATGCTCGGATGAATAAAGGATTTCGATACATTTTAGTAATAATAAATGCATTCTCTAAATATGTCTGGGCTTTCCCCATCAAACGCAAAATGGTAAACTAGTCGCGTATGTAATGGATAAACTTTTGTCTGGTTTGAAAAGAACGCCTACACATATACAAACTGATATGGGAACTGAGTTCTATAATGCTGAATTCAAAAAAGCACTGAAAAAATTTAATATCAATCATTACAGTAGTTATTCCACCTTGAAAAGTAGCATAGTCGAACGTGTAAATAGCAATAATGTGTTCAGCATGCAGGGATCCTATAAGTGGCTATCAATATTGTCGCCGAGTATAATTCAAGAAAGCATAGAGCAACTGGATACAAACCGGTAGATGTATCGGAAAAAAATAGTGCGTGCATCTATTTCGAAACATTTAAAATGTCAAAAAATTCTTGACCGTAAAACACCTAAATTTAAAGTGGGGGAACATGTACGCATTAGCAAACATAGAAGCATATTCTCTAAGGGGTACACACCTAATTGGAGTTACGAAGTCTTTCGAGTATCAACAGTTAAACGTTCAAGCCCACTCACCTACACATTACGTGATAGTCGAGATGAAGAGATTCAAGGTCGGTTCTATGAGCCAGAACTTTAAACATCCAGGCATTCACCTAGTTGAACGTGTAATCCGACGTCAAGGGAATAAAGCTCTCGTTAAATGGTTGGGTTTTGATACTTCTCACAATTCCTGGATTTCTACCAAAGACAGTGTGTAATACGCTAAGTAACCTTAATTATATATTGTAATATTTATATGCAATAAATAGATCTTTTTTTATTTTACTTTTTTATTAATACTATCATATACATATATATCACTACATACTACTAAAACGTCTGACAAACACACACTCACGATGCTGCTTTTCGAGGATTGGTGAAATTATATTACCACAGTCATCTATTCTTTTTTTAAATCGTGCAGAATCTCTAGCTATTTGTTCCCATTCTCCTCTCCGCGCATGCCTGTGCGCCAACTCCCATACTACTATGTAGTGAACTACGTTTTTGGTCTTATTAATGCACACCTTCTTCACTTGGTGAGTCGTCATCTGATGGCTCAAAATTCGGTAGATATCTTTCTATTTCGTGTACAAATTGTTCCAATGATATTTCTTTAAGGTCTTCTATTAACCGCTGTATGCAACAAATACACTCTACACCATCTTCATGTGCTTGAAAATATTTTTCACTAAATCTACCCATTCCATACACTTTTTCATGATCAATATCGAATTCTAATGATTGTAACTGGCATATTAGTCTTTACACTGCACTAACACAATCTACAGCTTTAGGCCACGACTCCGCACTATAACACATCCACATATTGACTAACATATAATACTATCCCTATTGACTATAAGCGCGTTATCCCCCCCTTTCAGTTATAGGTTTGGCAAGATCCATATCCATATATAGTTTCTCCTTGGCAAATTCTTCCATTTCCAGAAGGAAGGCTATATTGACCTCAAATACATCATGCAATGGAACTATAACTTGGTAAATGTTACATTCAGGAATTGCCGCTGCCGACTTTATTAGATTTTTATAAAACTCTGGAAAGTTCACAGTATCTGCCAATTCCAATCGGTAATTTATAATCTTCAAAGCTTCCATAACTGTTCTATAGACTCCCATCCTATATAGACATCAGCTTCTTCACTATCACAGAGGTGTATAATTTTTTTCTTGCTAATATTTTCGTACGAGACAGTCTTCGATCCCAGTTTGGTAGATAGCCATGTTCCTTCAGGACTGTAGAAATAATTAGTAATTACCCCTTGATTATCCATAAGTATACGCCATTCCTGCTTGTCAAACACCACTCCAGTACTCTTCGATCCACCAAGTTTTACGACTGGCTCAAATCCAAATTTGGGTGATAGACCGACACTAACAAACTTTGTTTTACTTTTATTTAAGAAATAATGCACATTATTAAGCAAAATATCGCAATATTTACTTGAACTTATAGCACCAATAATTTTCGCCTTTTCTATGGATTGACGTAATATGTTATCCATTATATACGATACTGGCTTTACATACATTCCCTCTCTTTTATATATGACACTCTCCCCACTATGTGTCCTCCTCAAGGCTACTTACGTGACCTTCACGATTATACCACACATTGTTTCAGCAACCTTAGCAGTGCCACCTTTTCAAGGTTTTCTTTTCGTTCAAGGCTGTTACTCTCTTTGTTTTTTTTCCAACCTTGTATTCACCACTACTTCAAGGATTCCTAGGCATACTTATTTCCAAGGTTGTTTCCCGTTCCCACTTTGCCACAACGAGGTCACTACACAAGGTTACATACCCCTACTCATTTTCTTTGTATATATTTAAAAGGAGGGCGTTTTTACATATGCCATAGTTAACGATCTTCACTATGTAAGTTACTCCAGTGCTAGACGATTGGGAGACTCCTGAAGTTTACCAACCACAAACCCTATTTCAAATTAGTGCGCGACGGACATGCCAATTAATTCCGAACTGGGTAAATTTTGAAAAGAAAGGAATACTACCGGCTTCCATAACTAAAGTGCTACGAAATAAATATGAACTGGTTCAGTGGAATTCAGCGTGGTTTACCAAATTGAGCAAGGTAATACGCGAGCATTTTTCGGCAAGCAGTGTAACAGCATATGCCCACATTGTATCAATATATGTTCGCTACCATCTGGTGGACTACATGCATTTGTCATTTCTGCTTAACCCGATTGAAACCATATGCACATGGAACGCTGGACTGCGCGATACCACCTGTCGCACGAATACTACTGGTGTTCCTCGTGTAGGGCACCTCTCACACAGTTATACGATGTGTACAATGATGACTCATGTATACTGTATGATGAGGTGTGCTACGTAGACGAGTGATCTTTTTTATTGTATCTATTGTATATATTGTACATATTGTATATATGTTGTATATATTGTATATCTTATAAAATTATAACTTATTTCCTGTCAGTATAATACTGTTTTCGCTGGTGTTAACATGTGTGACCCAAACTTTTATTATCCTCAGTATTACAACTGTTTCGATAAACGATTACTAACGTATCGAACATGGTCTGGAGTTCACTCACCCTCATCGCTTGCTGCAGCAGGATTCATTTCCACATCTGCAGACGACACGGTTGAATGTTTCATGTGTGGGGTTAGGATAAACCGATGGCAGCCAGATGTCAATCCGTTACAGAAACATATACGATGGGAACCACACTGCACGTATGCTCAGCTCCTCGCACCACGTCCACGCAGATGTAATGAAACGGAACTGGAGAGGACCTTCTGCACTTGTACTAAATCAAAATGTTTTATTCCTAAAGAAAATCATATATCTGAGTAATACATTTGTACATGTTTCTACATGAATTAAATATATTAACATATCGTTTTCTTTTATTTTTTGGTAAATAGTGGGCGAGCAAAAAACATACAAGTGGGCAAAAAACATACAAGTGAGGTGACCTTGGGGGAGAGTAGCATTTGGGAGGTTAAGGATAACGTAGCTCACACGGATGGCCTTGTAATTGTGGAACATGAATGCGTGATATGTTAAAGTAGGTCACAGTGATGACCTTGCAATTGTGGAACATGAACGCGCGATATTAAAGTAGGTCACACGGATGGCCTTGTAATTGTGGAACAGGAAAGCGGGGTTTGTGACCTTGGGTTTTTGGTAATATGTAATTAGGTCAAACATTGCGCTTTTTTGACCTTGGTACGGTGGTGACCTTGGTATAGTGGCGACCTTGGAATTGTAGGACCTTGGAATTGTGGTGTGTGCCAGAAGTCTCCAATCTTACCTACTTTTGTGTGTGTGTTTCTGTGCCTGTCTCTGTGTCTGTGTGTGTCTGCGCGTGTCTGCGTGTGACTGCGTGTGTGTGCGTGTCTGCGTGTGCCTGATTGAGTCTGCGTGTGTCGGCGTGTGTACGTGTGCGGGTGTGCGTGGGTGGTGTGGTGTGTGCTGGTGCGCGTGTGTGGTGGTGTGTATATATATATATATATATATATATATATATATATATATATATATATATATATATATATATATATATATCGATGTAAATTATTTAGTAAAGATTTTTAATAAGATTTGCCTCACGTTTAGCGCCATTTAATTTTTGTGATGGTAAATATTTATAATTTTAATTATGATTATAATAAATTAATTGCTACGTTTGAATCAGATGAAACAATAGAGATTGAGTTAGTAAATTGTAATGTACATTACTACAACTTCAGCACGTTGTGCCATCATCAATTTAATATGATAATCACTGTTGATCTTATTTAAATAAATTGCCTCGACTATCCGAAAATACAGTAATTTTATCTGCAATAATTGAAATAAATCGGTTTACATTCACTTGTATACCGACAACACATCACTCGGAATAACATTTACGTTAACCTTTTTATTTTATTCACAATTTTAAATGTCAAATTGTTTAGTATTATAAATTTTTTAGGATATACGAACCACGTGAACGATGTTAAATTTTTATTCATGTGTACCTAGAGTAACATGTTCACACTTTGAAAAATTACAAGAGAGGATATAAAATTTTTTGCCGCTTTCTTATATAGCTTCTGAATAACCACCCATCACCTTAGCAAATTTCGTCAGTACAAACATAACACTGTTTAATTCTCATTGGCTAATCATTTTTCAGAAATATGTAAATTACTATTTTTATACATAACTTTTTTATAGTGGTAAGTGGTCAGATCGTACAAACATAATTATTTTTTAATTTTACACAAAGTTTCCTTTCTATAGGCACCTCACATGGCATATTTCCTTTTAAAATTCCTAATTTATCTAAATTTTAACAAATATAAAAATTTTCATATACAAATTTAATTATACCTAACTTATTCTACTTCCTACAGGAAAACTATAAACAAAAATGGATTCTATGACCCAAAATACATGTGGATTCACCAGTTTTATGGTTTATTTTGAAAAATTAAATCTCAACCACTACGCTGAAATTCACCATAACCTGGTTTCACAACATTTATGCTTAAACCACATCTAGAATGTTAATTTAAGTTGTAATACTTCCTAATCATACTATTACGTAAGTTTATAACATAATATTTGTTTAATATCACTTTTAAACTTAATAAGTTCTATGAATCTTGTTAAATATGTTCTGAATCACAGTTTTTAACATTTGCTTTTACTCTTCTTACGTTGATTGATACAATATAATTTCTTTTTGTTTTAGAATAGAAGCATATTATGGTACCAGACTAGAATATCCTCATACAAAATAGATTACATGTACTTTATAGATGAAAATACATATTTTTACTATTCCGAAGATGCTCGGAAAATATTATAATGAAGAAATCTATTGTTCAGCTATGATTACACTTTTATACTTATGAAATTTGATTTAATTGGCTAACATGTCCTATAATCACATTTGGGCTTAGTTTTATGTTACTTTGTTCTTATACAAGTTGCGCTTTACATATGCGCGTAGTCAATTCCAATGCAATTAATTTATGATTAATGTAGCTTTTAATCTGAGCTTATAATAATAATAATAATAATAATAATAATAATAATAATATAATAATATGGTTTATTGCTGTAGTGCATGTTATAGATCCGTTTTAGCAATCCAAACTCTAAGTTCCTAATTTTTGTTGGTAATAAATTAAAATATTTCACAGATAAATTAATAAAACTATTATGTGTTTTTGTTAGTCTATAAAAGTTTCTACATATATCACTACTGTTTCTCGTTCCATAGTCATGAACAATGGACCTAGTTGAATAAATATCAGAATGAGCTTTAGCATAAAGTATGCAGTTTAGAATAAAAATACTAGGAACAGTTAAAATATTAAATTTAATAAAAAGAGATTTGCAATCTTCGGTATACCCAAGTCCCCCCAGTACTCGAACAGCGCGACGTTGAAGGGCGAAAATTCGCGACGATTGAGAGCAATTACCCCAAACCATGTTGCAGTAACACAGATGGCAGTGGATAAATGAGAAAATATCTCTCTTACGATGATATTTAGCTTAACAAATATCATCTCAACACATACGCGTATATATTTAAGTATTTATACATATAAATAAAAACATATTTACCATGTACTAATCTATGACCATAAATAGAATGCACCCAACATTCACGATCACTCTTCTTGACTATTCTTTTTTTCGTAGAATTGCAGTAACTCTCGATAACATTTGAGAAAACACAACTCACACAGATTGTCCGATAATCAGCCAGTCTACAGACCAACAGCAAACCAAACAGTTTAGTTTCGCAGGTATGCGAGGATACAACCCAACTAGACTAAACTATCGGCCAATAATTTAGTCTGTAGTGTGCAATTAGCCTAATATAAACTAAAACTGTTAAGTGCAGTGTAACTGAATACCTGTATATGAATGTATCACAGAGTGGTACTTTAGTTCATAAATATTCAATATTGTGAAGTTATTTCCTGTTGAAATTCCTATGTACATATATGCAGGCTGCTGGTATTGACTGAAACTTTTCAACTTGTGGAAGACTATACCTCGATGAAGCAAAAGAAAAATATTTTAAGCACACACACGGACTGTGGGTCATAAAAACTAAGTGGTGGGTTCAATTGAATCTTTGCAAATCGCTTTAAGTTGTATTAAAAAGATTGGCAGAGCAAAACATAATAAATGAAAAAGAGTAGGTATCCCAAAAATGATATATATTGTACAAATTAAGAAAAACCCTACATAGCTATTAAGACTTACTCGGATACTAATCTTATACATGACAATCAATCTTAAAAGCCAAAATTTTAAAGTTGCTGTCGAATTAAATTTAGTACTATTTGATTCTTAGACAATTTTTTTACACTAGACAATTTGGTAATGTAGCATTTCTACAAATGAAAGTTCTTTCTATAACACTGACAGTAACAAAAAAAGTTATTGTATTGTATTGTATTGTTGAAGATGGCTTTCGATTTATAGCTCCAGAACGACTCCAGCACTATTGCAACCAATTTGGAACCTAAATTTCTGTCAGTAAAGCCAATTATTTGAGACCACTGAGCAAAGCTCACAGCCCATAATTTTATATATATATATATATATATATATATATATATATATATATATATAATATTTATATTATAAAACTTTTTCTAACAATTTATCAAGATTAAAAAACTTCGGTAATCTATTTTCCTTTTCTTCGGGTTCTTCAAGACTGATATGCACATTATGTATGGTTGTCTCGTGGAGACGGCTATTTATTGTCGTTAATATTCATTTTAGGAAATTATGTTCAATACAAAAGTTTGTTATGAAATTATTATCTACATTTGAGAATACTTGAATTATTTTTTTCTTCAATTGTTTTTAAGTTACGACGTCATCGATATTTTTTTGAAATGACAACCTATATTTCTGATTGTTGATTTCGATAGTACATTCTATTCTCTTTTCAACGGTATACAATTTTCTATATGTTACATTTGAAAAAAATTGAGAAAAAGTGCCTCAATGTTCAAATATTAAAGATCCATTAAATTAGCAGAATTAATTAACACGGTAACTAGACTCATTTATTTGCAATAAACTTATCAGTCACAATCTTATCATAAAAAAAAAATTAATAACTAACTAAATTAAAGTAAGTGTTCAAATTATTCTCCATTTCTAATTTGACAATGACTCAATCGATTTACAAAACCCTGAATAGAATTTTGTAAAAATTCTCGAATTTCTTCATCGTTCTGGTAATTCGGATTTTAAATCTTCGACATCGTTGGGCTTATCTTTGTAAACCCTGTTTTTTACGTATCCCCAAAGAAAAATCTAAAGGGCTTAAATCAGGCGAACGAGCTGGCATTCAATACTTCCTCGTCTCCCAATCCATCTGTTTGGAAAAACGTTATCCAAATATTGACGAACATTTACACCATAATGTGGTGGGGCGCCATCTTGCTGAAACCAGATACTGTTATTGGGAAGGTGTTCATTGTTTTCATCTGGATACAGCATAGCACAAGCAGGTATAATTTCATTTTGCAATAACTGCAAATACAGAGCCGAAGTTAAATTGCCATTGATGAAAAAGGGACCGATAATATGACCCCCTAGAATACCAACCCAAACATTAACCTTTTGGGAGTACTGCGTATGGTGCTCCATAAACCAAAAAGGATTTTCCGATGACCAATATCTGCAATTATGTTTGTTTACTTCACCGGTAAGACAAAAGGTAGCTTCGTCAGAGAAAAGAATATTGTTGACGAAATTTGCATTATTATTGCAACTATTTGACATTTCTTCACAAAATTGTAGTCTCCTATCAAAATCATCTTCTGTCAACTCGTGTAGAAGTTGTACCTTATAAGGTTTATACTTTTCACTTTTTAAAATTGAAACGACCGATGACTGTGAAATATTGTGATTGGCCGCTAATTGATTGGTTGATAAATGGGAATCTTCAGATACGCCAATAGAACATTCAGTTTTTTATCATCGCTTTTTGCTGTTCTAGGTCTACCACTCCTTGGCAAATCTTTAACACTACCGGTTTGTTCAAAGCGTTTTAAGGTTTTACCAACAACGGATTTAGAAATTGGATTTCTGTTTGGATGCGTGTCATTAAATAAATTACAAGCGTCTTGTAAACTTCTGCGTCTATTTCCATAACCCAGCATCATAAGTATTTCAATTCTTTCACGTTCACTTAAACTCGCCATTGCTAATATTAACAGCAACAAATTGCACAATTGAAATAT
Source organism: Vesta saturnalis (assembly GCA_036346205.1). Taxonomy (NCBI): domain Eukaryota; kingdom Metazoa; phylum Arthropoda; class Insecta; order Coleoptera; family Lampyridae; genus Vesta; species Vesta saturnalis. The sequence goes on from JARFJB010001703.1 coordinate 1,100,189, forward strand.
GTCAACTATTTGACATAAACAATAACCACTGATAAAGTTACCTCGCTCGAGTTTGTTTATCGCCTCGCATTTGTCTATCTAGATTAATTCTGCTAATTTAATGGATCTTTAATATTTGAACATTAAGGCACTTTTTCTCAATTTTTTTCAAATGTAACATATTGAAAATTGTATACCGTTGAAAAGAGAATAGAATGTACTATCGAAATCAATAATCAGAAATATAGGTTGTCATTTCAAAAATATCGATGACGTCGTAATTTAAAAACAATTGAAGAAAAAATAATTCTAGTATTCTCAAATGTAGATAATAATTTCATAAATAAATCTCCGTCTCCACACTTTTAACTATATATATATATATATATATATATATATATATATATATATATATATATATATATATATATATATATATATATATATATATATATATATATATATTTATAATATAACTATTTGTTATAGATAAGCCACACAAAAGTTATGAATATGGTGAGGTTTATCCAAAATTAGGCCGATGGAAATATTTAAGCTGTCGTGACAACTCTTTCAACGTTCAACATCTTAAAGACATTTTGGAGATTCCATGTCATAAACCACAATCAGTCGAGAGGGAAGTAACACCACATGAATTATTAAACTCTACTGGCAAAAAAAAAATTAATATCATCAGTACTGTAACAATAATGCAACCAATGTCAGGAAGCCATAAAAGTAAAGAAGAAAAAACAAAAAGGTACTACTACTGAACTGATGAAGAATTTTGATGCCAAACTCGGTACACCAAGAATAATATGTAAAGCCACGAAGAGAAGATTGGACAATAAACTACTGTTATCTCCATGTAAGACTAGGTGCTGAAGTAGGTGTTTCGTTAAAATATCTGACACCCAATGTACAGTTATTTTTAAATACTGTAGTGAACTAAGTTTTGGAGAAAACGATTGTATATTGGAAAATATTAAAAAGAAAATGTTACGACTTACCGAACAGAAGCACTATCCCACAAGGAATGTTCAGTAAAATATATTCTTCCCTTTTCATTCGACGTACAACAATATGGATCTAAATGTAATTCCAGAAAAATATTCTAATATAAAGGAGGAGTCAAATCAAGTTTGTAAGACTATGCTTCCGACCTTAGTATTTATCAGCTTTGGGAAGACTATAAAAAAACTTGTGTGTTCAGTAACTTATGAAGCATATCTTAAGGTTTTTCAAAAAGAAAACATAGGGTTTTCAAAACCATCCCAAGATAAACATCCAAGTTGCGGTTTATATAAAGAACATATAAATAAAATAACTTGTGACCAACAACGAAGTAATGAAGAAATAGAAATTATGGAACACCTTACTGAAGAGTGTGAAACGTGTCAAAAATATGCAGAGCACAAGAAAAGATACACTTGTGCTCGCAAATTATATCACCATGACGTAAATAAAACTTGGGATGTTAATGTCAACTTGTTTGCTGTAGATATGCAAAAAATATTAATTGTACCAAAAATGATGCAAAAACAATTTAATGACGAAACAAAGCACATTATATTTTGTGCTGATAACTGTGAAGCCCAAAACAAACATTGGACGATGTTTAGTTGGTGCGTACTTTTTGTAAATGAAGATTGGGGTCCTGAAACAATAAAATTCCGATTTTTTGAATCAGGACTCTCATTTATGAAGGACGATGCACATCACGGAGCCACTTAGAAAAAAGTGGAACAAAACAAAAGTTCTTAATTTTGAATTAATAAAAAGTTCTTGCAAAAATGCAAAACTAATTGACCTTCACGCATCAGACTTCTTTGATTATGAAAACGTATATCAAGACTGAAAACAAGGTGTCAATAACATTCCTTTACTAGCTAATATAAGAGAACGTCAATTTAGAAAAGGAATCTTTATTTTTAAAGTAAATGTAAAATGTAACTCAACAACTGTTTTGGCAGAAGATCAGTAACCTTTACTTACATGTACCTTAGAATACAAAATGTGTTATTTTTATGTAAACATGTTTTTTAATTACATAAATTGTTAATGAAAATTATATTACAAGATATAAAACTAACTAGTCTTTTAATTTGTAAATTCTTCGGACTCCCAGAGTAAAAAATGGCTTACTACATATTTTAAGTGTAAAATTATAAATTAATAAATACCGAAACTAGATTTTTCAGTTGTAGACAAAACTTGCTAGACTTCTGATATGTAAATATTTCGAACATATTAAAAAACATGATTTTAGTATGTTCGAACAGAGGTTTTTTTTTGAAAATGTTAATTATCTAAACATTTTGAGAATGCAACATTGCAGCTAGAGTAGTTGGTATATTAAGTTTCAAATTTCGAGTTTGTATCTTAATAAGTTACGCGAAATTTGATCTATAAAATCTTATTTTATTGATTTCCTAAAACCTTCTAATCTCGACTTACTAGGTTTTTATTTCGCACGGAATAAATGTGCTCTTAAAAACAAAGGTGTAATGTTTAACCATAACAATGTTTTTCTAAGAGGACACTGCTTGTGATAATTATATGTTTGAAATCTAAAACTTAGACAATATTAAAAAAAATTATAACACAAAACTACTGTTAATTTACCAAGATCTACTTTATATTAAATCCATTTGAAAGTTCGATGCATGATCATACTTATCTATAAATATTAACACAGCAGTACATACTTAGGCACTGTCAACAATATTATTATAAATTAAACTATACCAACAAAAATATACCTATAAATTAAACACTAATCTACATATAATTATTGTGTGTATAATCACATTAATGGCATTTGTACTTATAACTTGCGGAGTGCTTCCTAAAATGATTTTTTAAATTATATTTGTGACTTGTTCCATAATCAAATTGGTCGCATTTAAATTCATAACCTGAATAGTGCTTTTTAAGATGAATTTTAAGACTACCTTTATGATGTTCCATAATCACATTATTCACATTTGCATTCTTTACTTAAAGAGTGTTTTTTAAGATGAATTTTAAAATTACTTTTAACATTTGTTCCATAATCACATTGATCACATTTGAATTCTTTACTTAAAATGTTTTTTAAGATGAAGTTTCAAAGCACCTTTGTGATTTGTTCCATAATCACATTGGTCGCAATTAAATTTATAACTTGAATAGTGCCTTTTAAGACTACCTTTATGATTTGTTCCATAATCACATTTGAATTCTTTACTTAAAGAGTGTTTTTTAAGATGAAGTTTCAAAGCATGTTTGCGATTTGTTCCATAATCACATTGTTCACATTTGAATTCTTTACTTAAAGAGTGTTTTTTAAGATGACTTTTAAAATTACTCTTATGATTTGTTCCATAAACACATTGGTCACATTTAAATTCATAACTTGAATAGTTCTTTTTAAGATGAATTTTAAGACTACCTTTATGATTTGTTCCATAATCACATTGGTCACATTTGAATTCTTTACTTAAATGGTGTTTTTTAAGATGAATTTTAAAATAACTTTTATCATTTGTTTCATAATCACATTGATCACATTTGAATTCTTTATTTAAAGAGTGTTTTTTTAGATGAATTTTAAAATTACTTTTATCATTTGTTCCATAATTACATTGGTCACATTTGAATTCTTTACTTAAAGAGTGTTTTTAAGATGAAGTTTAAAATTACTTTTATCATGTGTTCCATAATCACATTGGTCACATTTGAATTCTTTACTTAGAGTGTTTTTAAGATGAATTTTAAAATAACTTTTATCATTTGTTCATAATCACATTGATCACATTTGAATTCTTTATTTAAAGAGTGTTTTTTTAGATGAATTTTAAAATTACTTTTATCATTTGTTCCATAATCACATTGATCGCATTTAAATTCATAACTTGAATAGTGCTTTTTAAGATGAATTTTAAGACTACATTTATGATTTGTTCCATAATCACATTGGTCACATTTGAATTCTTTACTTAAAGAGTGTTTTTTAAGATGAATTTTAAAAGCAACTTTGTAATTTGTTCCATAATTACATTAGTCGCATTTGAATTCTTTACTTAAAGAGTGTTTTTTAAGATGAAGTTTAAAAGCACCTTTGTGATTTGTTCTATAATCAAATTGATCGCATTTAAATTCATAACTTGAATAGTGCTTTTTAAGATGAATTTTAAGGCTACATTTATGATTTGTTCCATAATCACATTGGTCACATTTGAATCCTTTACTTAACGAGTGTTTTTTAAGATGAATTTTAAAAGTAACTATGTAATTTGTTCCATAATCACATTGGTCGCATTTGAATTCTTTAATTAAAGTGTTTTTAAGATGAAGTTTCAAAGAACCTTTGTGATTTGTTCCATAATCACATTGATCGCATTTAAATTCATAACTTGAATAGTGATTTTTAAGATGAATTTTAAGACTACTTTTATGATTTGTTCCGTAATCACATTGGTCACATTTGAATTCTTTACTTAAAGAGTGTTTTTTAAGATGAAGTTTCAAAGCACCTTTATTATTTGTTGCATAATCACATTGATCACATTTGAATTCTTTACTTAAAGAGTGTTTTTTAAGGTGAAGTTTCAAAGCACCTTTATGATTTGTTTCATAATCACATTGTTCACATTTGAATTCTTTACTTAAAGAGTGATTTTTAAGATGAAGTTTCAAAGCACCTTTATTATTTGTTGCATAATCACATTGATCACATTTGAATTCTTTACTTAAAGAGTGTTTTTTAAGATGAATTTTAAAATTACATTTATCATTTGTTCCATAATCACATTGAGCGCATTTGAATTCTTTACTTAACGAGTGTCTTTTATGATGAATTTTAAAATTACTTTTGCGACTTGTTCTATAATCACATTGGTCACATTTAAATTCATAACTTGGAGTGTGTTTTAAAACATGATTTTTTAAACTTTTTTTCCACTTTGATACAAAATCGCAGTGGTTACACCTATATTTAAAATTTCCACTGTGTTTTAAAACGTCATGTTTTAAATTTTCTTGCATTATTGTTAAACTATTAAATTTACTTTCACACTGTATGTTTGTAATGTGTTCGATACTGTTTTCATTTCTATGATATGTTTCACTTGAACTAAGAACTTTTACTAGAGAAGAGATGTCTTCTTTCTTAATATTCACGTTATCTGTAAAAATAGTGTTAAATTTGTACTATTTGAACGGTAATTAATTTTACCTTGTATTAGATCAGTATTTACTATGAGATGTTGGGTTACAAGTGAACTTATTCCTTCTTCCTCTTCTGGTTCGACTTTAACAAGTTTCATATCAATCTCATAAGACATTTCGAGGAATTCGTGTTTCTTAAAGATACACTTTATACCAAACTTAGGTCAAAGAATAAAGACTATTCTTCGCAACAGTGCAACACCTTACCAAATTATTCAGGACGCAGTACTTAACATATATAGTGTTGCTGTTGCCATCAAAAGTAACTACACGTGTGTGAAGATAGCGACGGCCATCTGAGCGACTAAGTGACGTCATCCACCAGTATGCGTATAACGATACGTGCTATATAGAATTACATTGATGGTTTTTTTATTAATAATTTCAACGCTATTGGAGGTAAAGTAATTGTAATAGCAACCATGCAATGTATATAGCACATCACCTCTTATAATGAAGTATAAACCATTTTAATAAAGTAATATAAAAGTTATAGCTTGGGAAAACCGTACTTACATCCCTAGCGGACCATCCACATACATGCCCCGTTTTTAGACAAACTCTTGGTGCTTCTGAAATTAATTAAATTATCAGACTTTTGCAAAAGTATGAAGTATTTTAATACGAAATTTCAATCGATTTCGTTCATAAATAACACAGTTAGAGACCGGCGACCGTTCAAGGCGCGCTCATTACATACGGGCAGCGACATGCGTCTCTCGTTTTTAGGAAAACTATTGGTGCTTCTGCAATTAATTAAATTATCAGACTATTGCAAAAGTATGAAGTATTTTAATACGAAATTTCAATCCATTTCGTTCATAAATAACACAGTTAGAGACCTGGCGACGATTCAAGGCGCGTTCATTATGCGCGGGCAGCGACATCCGTTTCTCGTTTTTAGGAAAACTATTGGTGCTTCTGCAATTAATTAAATAATCAGCCTTTCGCAAAAGTATGAAGTATTTTAATACGACATTTCAATCGATTTCGTTCATAAATAACACAGTTAGAGACCGGCGACCGATTCAAGGCGCGCTCATTAGCATGCGGGCAGCGACATCCGTCTTCTCGTTTTAGGAAAACTATTGGTGCTTCTGCAATTAATTAAATTATCATGACTTTCGTAAAAGTATGAAGTATCTTAATACGAAATTTCAATCGATTTCGTTCTAAATAACACAGTTAGAGACCTGGCGACCGATTCAAGGCGCGCTCATTACATACGCGGGCAGCGACATCCGTCTTCTCGTTTTAGGAAAACTATTGGTGCTTCTGCAATTAATTAAATTATCATGACTGTTCGCAAAAGTATGAAGTATTTTAATACGAAATTTCAATCCATTTCGTTCATAATAAACACAGTTAGAGACCTGGCGACGATTCAAGGCGCGCTCATTATGCGCGGGCAGCGACATCCGTTTCTCGTTTTTAGGAAAACTATTGGTGCTTCTGCAATTAATTAAATTATCAGTCTTTCGCAAAAGTATGAAGTATCCTTAATACGAAATTTCAATCGATTTCGTTCATAAAAACACAGTTAGAGACCTGGCGACGATTCAAGGCGCGCTCATTATGCGCGGGCAGCGACATCCGTTTCTCGTTTTTAGGAAAACTATTGGTGCTTCTGCAATTAATTAAATTATCAGTCTTTCGCAAAAGTATGAAGTACCTTAATACGAAATTTCAATCGATTTCATTCATAACAAACACAGTTAGAGACCTGGCGTCGATTCAAGGAGCGCTCAATATGCGCCGACAGCGATATCCGTTTCTCGTTTTTAGGAAAACTATTGGTGCTTCTGCAATTAATTAAATTATCAGACTTTCGTAAAAGTATGAAGTATCTTAATACGAAATTTCAATCGATTTCGTTCATAAAAACACAGTTAGAGACCTGGCGACCGATTCAAGGCGCGCTCATTATCATACGGGACAGCGACATGCGTCTCTCGTTTTAGGAAAACTATTGGTGCTTCTGCAATTAATTAAATTATCAGACTTTCGTAAAAGTATGAAGTATCTTAATACGAAATTTCAATCGATTTCGTTCATAAATAACACAGTTAGAGACCGGCGACCGTTCAAGGCGCGCTCATTACATACGGGCAGCGACATGCGTCTCTCGTTTTTAGGAAAACTATTGGTGCTTCTGCAATTAATTAAATTATCAGACTATTGCAAAAGTATGAAGTATTTTAATACGAAATTTCAATCCATTTCGTTCATAAATAACACAGTTAGAGACGTGGCGACGATTCAAGGCGCGCTCATTATGCGCGGGCAGCGACATCCGTTTCTCGTTTTTAGGAAAACTATTGGTGCTTCTGCAATTAATTAAATTATCAGTCTTTCGCAAAAGTATGAAGTATTTTAATACGAAATTTCAATCGATTTCGTTCATAAAAAACACAGTTAGAGACCTGGCGACGATTCAAAGCGCGCTCATTATGCGCGGGCATCGACATCCGTTTCTCGTTTTAGAAAAACTATTGGTGCTTCTACAATTAATTAAATTATATGACTTTTGCAAAAGTATGAAGTATTTTAATACGAAATTTCAATCGATTTCGTTCATAAATAACACAGTTAGAGACCGGCGACGGTCAAGGCGCGCTCATTACATGCGGGCAGCGACATGCGTCTCTCGTTTTAGGAAAACTATTGGTGCTTCTGCAATTAAATAAATTATCAGATTTTTGCAAAAGTCTGAAATATTTTAATCCAAAATTTCAATCGATTTCGTTCATAAATAACACAGTTAAAGACCTGGCAACGCTTCAAGACGCGCTCATTCCGCGCGGGCAGCGACATCCGTCTCTCGTTTTTAGGAAAACTATTGGTGCTTCTGCAACTAATTAAATTATCAGAATTATTTATGACCTCAATGTGATAGATAAGTCGCTTTATCGTCGCATACTTTAAAAGTAACTCACGGATAATGTAATGTCTTGCTTTATTTCATGATGAAACTTTCCTGTTTAAATTATTTGCTGAAAATTACAGGGTAATTTCCAAGAAAATTGTGAAAGAAAATGAACAATTATAGATTAAACAACATGCGTTGACGAATTGGATTATGGATGAGGGTGTGGTTACATTATTATCCTTCACTTATTTTATTTAATTTTTATTTGACACATGTAATTACCTAAAAGTAATGCAACATGATATATAAAGACTCATTGTTATGATCCTTGAGATAATTTTTCTGTTGAAAGTGAAAGCAATCAGAATTTTTGTATGAATAACTGCGCAAATAGCCTCAGTTGAAATATTGACACTATTACATCAAGCTTCCTCCTTTTTTTTTTAAAGCAGATGTTGCAATTCCATTATTATAGTCAAGTTAATGGCTATGTAAAATGAATGGAATTTTAATTATTTTTGTAATCCTTGGCATTACCAGTATGCCGATCACTTTAACGTTGAAGGAAATAGGCGATTAGGGAAAATTTTATTTTATTAACAATAAATTAAAATTAAATTTTGCACTCTTTTATAAATTCGACATGCATAATTCGACGTTTGGCGATTTTAAAATACTTACTAGGTCAACCAATTATCGTCTATCCAGAAACGAAGCGGAGGAATATATTAAAATAGTTCATTCACTTTTCAAATAAGCGGTACACGATTTTGTATTAAGTTAAATAGATTTCTTAAACTTGTTTTAGGATATACCGCTTCCATACTATAGCGTTACAACGTAAGTGATTTATCACAGGTTGCTAATCCTTTAACAATGCAATGGGACGTACCTGTTGTTGAGTTGTAAACTAAAGATCATAGGCGTGATTGCAGACAAACAAATGACGATTGCAATGTTTTATTGAACATTTAAATAAAAGTGATCTTTCAGATATCATTGCATTATAAAAGTATTATATGTAGCTATAATTTGTGTGGGCAATTAGCGTTTTGCATATCCTCCCTAATTACCTCTTTACCATATCTTTACATTAAAATCTATTAAAGTAAAATAAAATGCAGTACATACTTTTTAGTTCTATTAGTAGTAATTAATTATTTTAAAATTATTAAAAATGTGGTCGATAATGGTATTAGCAATTTGTTATATATATATACAGAGTTGGCAATGCAAACAATCTATAATTACTTAATCAACCACGAAATTCTTTTAATATGAAAACATAAAAATTATATTACAAATAAATAATATCCTCGCTCCTTCTACACGTTTAATTAGTATTAATTAATTTCATTATGACGTATCTAATCAATATAACTTGAGTTTTATATTTTTTTATTGTAAAACAACCCAACGCGCCCCTGGAATCTGCGAAACATGTTGCTTCGTTTCTTTAATTAAAAATTATTGTAATTTGGAATCATTTGTACCGTATAAACATTTACAGAATTCAATGTACAATCATATCATACATATTTTTCATTTGTTCGAGTCGTTTGTGATTTGTTGATCGGCTAGCTCTTCTAAACCATTATTTATTCTTTGCCAAATTTCGAAACAACAGCAAATCATAAAATAGCTTAAAAGCCACTGCAACAACTTCGCAGTTTTGTCAATCATGTTAGTTATAACTGTACATACTACATACACTTTAATTAATTAGTAATAAAATATTATTTAATTCTGACAGACCCACTACCAATAAAATTAGAAAAGATTTATGTGAAGTAGGTATGAAAGAGACTATAAAAATACAATCCACCACCGAATAACCTATCTACATTAATTATAAAAAAGGCCCACTTAAAACTATTGTTGGAATAATACGCCCCCGAGCCTTTCCAACCCCTCCGTATTTAAGTGTATTCCGTCTCTAAAAAACAAATGACGTTGTCAATTGTTTGTAATGTTTGCAAATATCTGGTATACCTTTCAAAACAGACGTCATTATGAAAGAAACTATTCACGTCTATTAAAACGACTCTACCTGTTTGGAAAAAAGATATACATTAATACATCAAGGTTTTAATTAAAAAGTACGTTACTCACGGTCTTTATAGTTCGTAAGGAAGGCGTTGAATTTCTCCAACACCATCGCTTGTTGCTTTGAGGCCCGGGGGATGGGCAGTACAGTGCATAGGTTTATGCGGTCAACCCCCTGGGCTTTTATTGTTGCTACTAATCTTATGAAAGATTTTCGCAATGATTCATATTTCGTGTTCTAAAAGATAAAAAAAATTAACAAACACAAACGATATAACTATGCGTACTTACTCTCAAAACGTCATTGCTTCCAATCATTAACAATATATTTCGTGCAAGCACGTTGCAATAATTTCGCGATTTGCAACGTGCTACACCTTTTTGTAATTGACCTATGGTTTGCTCACCTATGGCCAACTGCACATATATTTTTTTATTATGTGCATTTACCGTGGTCATAATATCCGTCGGTTTTTTCAAAACTGTTATTAGAAGACGACGCATATTAGAAGCCCCTAAGTATGTAATTTCTTTCTGAAATGGAACAGTCATTATAAGTAAACTCTATAATTTATTTAAGGGCTACCTACATCCTTTATTAATAGCATCTTTGATTACATTAAAAAAAAACTATTACCTAAAACCAAGAAAAGTAATGCTTCCTCGCTCCTTCCACACGTTTAATTAGTAGATATTAATTAATTTCATTATGACATATCTAATCAATATTACTTGAGTTTTATATTTTTTATTATAAAACAACCCAACGCGCCGTTTCTTTAATTAAAAATTATTGTAATGTGGAATCATTTTTTGTATACAATTAACAAACGTGATGGCGTTGTTAGCAGGGGAGATTTGGCATCCTACACATCTGCTATTTATACTTTGTAAACTTTGTTGATTAGCGAATCTTTCAAAATCATTACTTGAACTTTGCCGACTTTCAAAACAACAGCAAAGGAAGGTAATACCTTAATAGCGGTCGCATTCGTCATTTCCGTTGATGGTTCACAAACGCCTACCTATATTTTTAGAGGAAAACGGAGTATATTCCAACGAAGTATTAATTTCATCATTTATTGCGTCAACAACAAAGATCTAATGATTGCAATTAGATTATTAATAGTTTATAATTGCTCCTAAGTAGTTAAAGGCTAATCGTTCAAAATTTCTGTAATATTTCCATATTCCTTATGTACTGTAGGATAACAAAAGTGTATTATGAGTCGTGTCCTCATACATGTACCTACTGGGTGTTAAAAAAGTAATCCTTCAGAAACAACATTGTTTGCTCCGACCGTAACTAGACTTACCGTGCTTTACAATCAATGCCATTACGCTTCATCAAATACAAACAAAAATAAGGTAGGTAAGGTTTTTGTAGCAACTGCACAAGTAAAAAATAATGAATGCAGCTAAGTATAATTTATTAATCAGATGGTCAATTCTATGTATACTCTATTCCACTCCACTCTTGAGGTTGAGCATAAGGAGCGTTTTTTTTTACGTGGTACCCCCTGTAGGCCTACTCCACTATAAATAGGTTTTTAAATTTTGAAAAGGAGGCGATTTCCCTAAAAATGCAGACCCTCTCAGTGGGTGCGAGCCGAAGCCCGTGCATTTGTCCTAACAAATTTGAAAAAAGGTTCAAGCGGCAACACTTAAGGAGTGAGAATCATAAATTTGGAATGCTGTTACAAATCCTACAACGGTATGGTTTGTTTTTACACTCATCTGGGTTTACATTTGTGTTCTCTAAACAATTAAAGTGAATCCATCCTTTGCACATCCCACACTGGATCCAACTAGTTTCGCTCCCTGTGCAGCTACCATTACAACATAATATTTTATCTTGTTTGGAGTTCGCGTGTTTCCAATGCTTGCACGCATCACATTGAAACCAAACCGATGTATGGTTATGAATCGCGGCACGTGAACAATTCATACAGTAATTGTTCATTGGCATTGACTTCTCCAATAAATAATTTTGGACGTAATTACGGTATTGATCTGGTTTAAAATTACTATCGTAGTGAAATGTGCCGTCCTTGAACACTATGTAGTACATTACGAAGATGCCGCAGTTATAACCATCTGTTTGTTTGGGGTGTTTCATGTCAACCAAACTCCATCCAGTTGTGTCTACACCTACAGATTGTAGTAAATCTTTAAATAGAACAAAGTAACGATTTGCTGATGTTTGATTAAAACTACTTAAACTGTTAAACACGTGAAATTGTTTATTTTTTCCATTCGCAACAAATAAGAACCAATGGTGGTTTTCAATCATGGGTATACAAACAATGTGCCCAGTTTCTACGAAATACATTTGGTTTAATGAGGTGTTGTTCTCTAACTTAAAATGATTGACTTGCGTACTATTTAACGCGATAAAATCTTGCTTAGACCTAACCATTAATTGAAGAAACAAATCAATTCTAAAGGTTCTACCCATTCGTTTCCATTTAGCGTGTAATAATCGTAAAAATCTAAATCATTATAATAAAATTCCGGTAAGCCATATTTCGCAATGAAGGAATGAATATTTGGCAATGAATGGATATGTTTAAACAAATTGTTATACTTAAATACTCCATTTTCGAAAAGTCACTTTCATCAGCGCGTTTATTGAACATAACTTGGCTCAAACGTTTGACAGATGTGCCACTACGAAGATGGGTATATTTACGTTTAGGGTTCTATTCCACGACTCCTCAACTGTATTTAATTGGCGAGCTAAATTTTCTGCCGTGGTCTCTTATTTAACAAGTTAAATTTTAATTCCTTTTCTTTGCACTCTAAATACTCGCCAAGTTTTTGAATAAATCTACTACATTTCAAATTTCTGTGTCTGTCTAATATAAAGTTTTTACTATGTTGAACCATCCCTCAACTATGGAGTTTGACAAAACGTCTTTATTACTTTTCTTACCAACAAACCCGACCAAAAGGCAAATATGGAAAATATTTATCCACAAGTTTGCAGAAAATCAGGGCAATAAAATGGATTTGAATCTAATTTTTATCATGTAATGGATCTATAGAACGTAAAATAATCAAAAATCAACATAAAATGGGCTTTTTGTATACAAACTTTTTAAATTAATGTTTTCGTTCGCATCATAAAAGTTAACGGATTTTGATTTGTCCTCACTTGTATCATAAACCATTGTATTTGCCAATCTATGTAATGCAATGTGCACCTCGCTGAATAAATATTTATTTGCCAAACCGGTAGCGAAATCGGCAAATAGTAATTTACACTCAAGTAGAAGAGAGGCACCTTGGCCGCCATCTTGGATTTTGACGTCACAAGACCGCCCACGTGGGGGCCGGTTTTTCCACCCTTATTTTTACTCGCTTACGTGTAGGACGTGTTTTTTCACCCCTATTTTTGCACATCCACGTGTGAGACCGCATTTTCAACCCTAATTTTTACACACCCTCGTGTGAGACCGTATCCTTTCTTTTCGAAGGCCCTTTTTAACCCTAATTATTTTTACTCGCTTACGTATAGGACGTGTATTTTCACCCCTATTTTTGCACACACACACGTGTGAGACCGTATTTTCTACCCTAATTATTTTTTACTCGCTTACGTAAAGGACCGTATTACCTTATTTTTATTATTTCTTTTGGGGTTAAACCTTATGGCTGTATTAAGGACCTTTTGACAGCTAGGACTTTTGCTAACGCGAGGACAGGGGTGGGGGCTGGTCTTGGCTTAGAACTGTATTTAGGGTTGGGGCTTAGGGTGCGGCTGGTCTAGGGTTAATCTTAGGGTTATTTTTCTGGTAATTATCTTCAGCCTTAATTAAGGTCCTTTTGGTTGTAACCCTGGAGGCTGAGCAGACACATACGCATACAATAAATGCATAATTAATAAGATATTATTATTATCGGTCCTATTGTTTTAAAAAGGTCATATGCTACTGGAGAAAACGTTTCTAACGAGGAGATGAGATAGCAGCTGTATTAGGATTAATCATACGTGGGGAATTTGAATTACAGTAAAATTTAATTATAGAACACTTATTTTTATTGTAAATTGCATACTTATCCTCAGTGAACTATAAAAAATTACTGACATTCCTAATGAAACATTTTTGTTTTTTTTATTAAGTTAATTAATTACATTAACAGTTTGTGTTTTCTAAAACGATTATTAAAAACATAGTTTACCTGCATTGAAAATAATATCCATACGTCCGTTAAAAAATGTTGTATGCCTTAATATTAAAAGAAACTTAATGCTTGTGTTTATAACTGTAATTAGAAAATCTGTTAATAAATAAAGGATTAACACCACACTTACCAGCTCTGTACTTAAAGAACGTTTTCGAGGCACTGATTTACGAGTGAAGGCGTCTTAGGAGAAAATACCTCGACCATAAAAGAGGCATTTAGATTTATAAACATGCCCCCAGGGGCTATGTTAGAGTGTGGTTAGGTCAATACTTCAGACATCCCCGAACATGTCCGATTCTACCCGAACATTGACGAGCATGCATGCGCACAAGACCAAAGGCTAGCTACGTTCTGGCGTCTTAGGAGGAAATACCTCGACCATAAAAAGAGGCGTTTAGATTTATAAACATGCCCCCAGGGGCTATGTTAGAGTGTGGTTAGGTCAATACTTCAGACATCCCTGGAGATGTCCGATTCTACCCTAACATTGACGAGTACGCTTGCGCACAAGACCCAAGGCTAGCTGCGTTCTCGTTTCTCGTGTGTTTCGCCCTTTAAAGTGTAACTGTCGTCAGTGAGCATTACTATAATGTATTCTCCTGTTTATGAGCCAGCATCAGCGGACATTAGAGATTTTACTGACTTGTTAATAAACTATTACAACATAACCGTTCAAGATAATGATGAAAGCGATGACGTGGTTGAGCTGGATGTATCTCACATCCAAGATGATGGTTCACAGAAGAGAAGAGCGATGAGGTAGGGGAAGGGCAAATCTCAAAATCATGATGATAATGATGATGAGGTCGACTCACGGTTCAAGAAGAAGAAGAAAACCGATAAAGCATGTTATTAAATAATAATGATGTATTGTTGTTTATAATAATAATAATGATATATTTTCAAAACGTTAAGCTTTCCTTCGGTTTTGTTAATAAACCTGTTTTTTTTCCTAGCCGTGCTCCACCGTCTTGATTCATGTTTGCAAGTTTACAAGTTTTTCGCTTTAGCGTGTTTTCGCTCTCTCTTGTGTGTGTGTGTGTGTGTGTGTGTGTGTGTGTGTGTGTGTGTGTGTGTGTGTGTGTGTGTGATGTGTGTGTGTGTGTGTGCATACGTGCCTGCGTGCGGGCGTACGTACGGGCGTGCGAACGCTCGTACGTGTGAGCGTGCGTACGTGCGAGCGTGCGTACGTTCGTGCGTACGTGCGAGCGTGCGTACGTTCGTGCGTACGTGCGAGCGTGCGTACGTTCGTGCGTACGTGCGAGCGTGCGTGCGTACGTACGAGCTTACGTGCGTGCGTGCGTGCGAACGTGTGTGCTTACGTGGGTGCGTGCGTACGTGTTTTTTCGTTTGATCCTAGTGCTAAAGCAGTGCTAGTCGATTGTATGTAGTTGTAGGCCCTATTGTGTTGACTAAGAGCTATAATTGGAAGCGTTGCTTGCTATACCCTGGCCGTGGAGTTATGTTTAATTAGCTTTTTTTGACAGATGTATTTATTTATGATAAGATCAGGCTTGCATGTAAAGTAATATAGAGGTGAAACTAAGTAGCTAATGTGTTTTGCTGCTAGACGTATCACAGTATTGAAGATTCTGTTTATGTATTAGAAAAACGTACTACAGCTTCGAAACAGAGTGCAGCTAAAAATTGAAGAAAGTGAATACGGTACAACTTCGGCGAGCAGACTTAAAGGTTTTAAGTGTGTACAGTATTCCCAGAGCAGCGTTGAAACCATTTAATTTAGGACTAACCTCATGTCCATGTAATAATGTCTGATAAACTATTAGGGTTATTAGCTTGCTTTATAGGTTACAATATAATCGTTCAAGGTGAAGACGATGAGATGGTAGTATCTCAAAATCTCGATGATGATGATACTCTCCATGAAATTTCAAATAAAATTAGATTACGTCACTCTTATTTTCAAATTAGAAATTTTTTAAAACGTTTAGTTGACGTTGCTATTAATCCCATCTGATAAAAAATCCACAAAGATGTATGCGGCAGAAGTGTTGAGATGCTTGAAATCGACCCCCAGCCACAAGAAGAATGTGTTTTCGACTTGTATGTGCTTCTAATCAACTACCCAGACACGCACCTCGACCGTGTGCAAACCAGACCAGCATTGGACCTCTATCTACATTGACGAGAGTGGTAACAGGGGGTTGTTTGAGTTTCAAACCTACTTGTTTCTCTAGGTTAACAATTTTCTCAAGGTAGAATGAGTATGCTGTTGTGAAATAAAATTTCGTGTATAGATAAAGCATATAGTCTACAAAGGGTAATTAATAGAAAACATTTTTTAATAACATTTTTTCTTAGAATAATAAAAATATTCATAAACCAATATACGTCAACTTAAACTCAGGTGTACATTTTTTATAAAAGTTGCTCGCAAGGCTAACTTCAAGGTAAACTTCAAAACCTATGACTAGCTAACTTCAAGGCTAACTTCAAGACCAGCTTGTTTCTCATGACTAACAATTTTCTCAATGTGGAATAACCACGTTTTTGTAAAAACGTCTTATGTAATAGCATTGTCTGCCCCTTACAGATAAATTCTTTGTGTTTAAAACTGTTTCCTTGTCTGGATGTAGATTTATAAACCTTCATGTTAATTATACTAGTACTTTTTGAAATATCATTCGTATATAAGAATAGTACAAGGTTTGCTTCAAACGATCTTCATCGTATACTTTAACAGTAAACCTTTTTCAGATAGTTGATCACCCTATTAAAATGGAGCGTTAATAGTTTATAGAGGTACGGTGTAAATAAAAACACGCTACATAGCGATTGTGTTATAAACTAGTGGAGGTCGTTATTAATTCGTGTATAAGTTGAATTTATGTAAGTAGAAGGTTACAACCGGTAATTAAAAAGAAAGTGTAATAACGCATATTACAACAAATAATACAGGTCCACTTACACATTTTATATATATTGAAAACAATTACTTGAAATAAAACGGCATATCAACTCTAATAATATTTTTTAGAAATTATATTAACCATTTATATTGGTTTTTAGACTATTAAATTAAACAAAAGTTATATAATTACACGGTAATTAGTTAAAAGTAAACGTGAACAGTGATTTCTTACTACAAATTGTTATGGAATTTTAAACATTCCAAACACTTAATATGGTTTTTATAAAAACCATTTGTGTGTACAATATGAATATTTTTTCAAACCGATTTATTTTAAGAGAAAGGTATGTTGCAGCAAGTGCGATAAAGATGATAAGATTGTATATTTTACACTCTAATTATAGGTGGTTTTTACACAACCTAGAAAGTTGTTCTTTAGTTTGACATGAAGCATAAAAACAGTAACTTCACTCGTAAATCAGTGCCTCGAAAACGTTCTTTAAGTACAGAGCTGGTAAGTGTGGTGTTAATCCTTTATTTATTAACAGATTTTCTAATTACAGTTATAAACACAAGCATTAAGTTTCTTTTAATATTAAGGCATACATTTTTTAACGGACGTATGGATATTATTTTCAATGCAGGTAAACTATGTTTTTAATAATCGTTTTAGAAAACACAAACTGTTAATGTAATTAATTAACTTATAAAAAAAAAAATTGTTTCATTAGGAATGTCAGTAATTTTTTATAGTTCACTGAGGATAAGTATGCAATTTACAATAAAAATAAGTGTTCTATAATTAAATTTTACTGTCATTCAAATTCCCACTATGATTAATCCTAATACAGCTGCTATCTCATCTCCTCGTTAGAAACGTTTTCTCCAGTAGCATATGACCTTTTTAAAACAATAGGACCGATAATAATAATATCTTATTAATTATGCATTTATTGTATGCGTATGTGTCTGCTCAGCCTCCAGGGTTACAACCAAAAGGACCTTAATTAAGGCTGAAGATAATTACCAGAAAAATAACCCTAAGATTAACCTTAGACCAGGCACCTAAGCCCCAACCCTAAATACAGTTCTAAGCCAAGACCAGCCCCCACCCCTGTCCTCGCGTTAGCAAAAGTCCTAGCTGTCAAAAGGTCCTTAATACAGCCATAAGGTTTAACCCCAAAAGAAATAATAAAAATAAGGTAATACGGTCCTTTACGTAAGCGAGTAAAAAATAATTAGGGTAGAAAATACGGTCTTACACGTGTGTGTGCAAAAATAGGGGTGAAAATACAGGTCCTATACGTAAGCGAGTAAAAATAATTAGGGTTAAAAAGGGCCTTCGAAAAGAAAGGATACGGTCTCACACGAGGGTGTGTAAAAATTAGGGTTGAAAATGTGGTCTCACACGTGGATGTGCAAAAATAGGGGTGAAAAAACACGTCCTACACGTAAGCGAGTAAAAATAAGGGTGGAAAATCCGGTCTCACACGTGGATGTGCAAAAATAGGGGTGAAAAAACATGTCCTACACGTAAGCGGGTAAAAATAAGGGTGGAAAAACCAGTCCCCCACGTGGGCGGTCTTGTGACGTCAAAATCCAAGATGGCGGCCAAGGTGCCTCTCTTCTACTCACTCATTATAATTGGTTGCTAACATAAACTTTACTACACTTCCGATCAAAAAGGATTTCAAACTTTTATCTTTTCTTGCCGCTTTTTTAGCATCGCTTGCTACTATTTTCATAAAATGAGCACAACAAATATGAATGAAAAAATTTGAAATTTCTAAATCGTTGACTAATGCTTTATGTGTTTCTTGAAGGTACTCGAAAACGCTCATGTTACAAAAAACATACGCAGCTGAATTGATTAGCGCCCAGCTGAAATCAGTAACTACGCTATGAAAGGGTAATTCTCTACCTAGGACAAAATCTTGCAGCCATTTTGTAATTGTGGCTGAGGTATGAGAATTAGAAATCATTTCACACACTGGTAAAGTGATATTTTTGCCTTCAAATGGATAGTGAATGACCCCGGCGTAATAAAATACTCTCCTACTATTTTCATTAAATTTCCTACCAACGGTACCGGTGCAATCTAGGTACAGCGTAACATTCCGGGTTTTTTTTAAAATCTAAACATAAGTTGTAACACCATTCCAATCGCAAATAAACTACAATATGAGACGTATGATGAAAATGATTTATATATGGCCATTTTTGATTATGATACATCAATGTCACTGCTTCATAATCATCGCGAGCCAAATCTTTTTCGCAATTGGCTTCCGATTTGATTTTTCTGGCGGTACCGCCAGTAGGAATGTTATGAATAGTTTTAGAACTCAGTAAGTCTATGTCTGCCTCCAACGTTTTGTTTTGGACATATTTAAACGCGGTGATAGTTTGAAGATCATTTTTTGCTAAAGTACGCACATATCCTCTTATTTGTTTCCGTTTGACAACATTACCGTCTGCATGATTAAAATCACCTTTAATTATAAAAACTCCATGAATAAAACCTTCTTGACTAATCGAATCGTAAACTAATTGACATACAAAGGTACGACAATACACGACAATATAAATAATAGCCGTCCTACTGAGCGAATTATTTCTTTTAGATTTAATGCATAAGGCGCAGTTTGGATAAATTTCCCTTTAAGAAAGCAAACTGGGACCTATTTAACGAACAAATCACGAACAACCTACCCGAAACCAACATCGACACCCCATAAAACATAGACGACGCCATACGTGAACTTACACATTTAATAACAGATGCAACAAACACAGCCATCCCGACAAAAACTATAGACATACAAAAAAAAACACTCCCACCACACATAGTAACCATGATCAAACAAAAAAGACGAGTATACAGACAATTCCTAAAACGTAGAGACCCAGTTCTCAAAACAGAATACAACAGACTAAATGCACACATACGACTAGAAACAAACCGCTATACACAAGAGAACTGGATACAAATAACCTCAACCTCGACTTGAGACGGCCCAAACTTTTGGCACAAGTTTAAGGTCCTGACCAAACAAAAAACAACGCCACGATCAAATCTACTAGACCCCCAAGGAAACATGATCACCTCAGACCAAGAAAAAGCCGACCTATTCAGCATACACCTACAGGACAGATTTACCACTCCCGACGATCCACTATTCGACAATGACCTCAAAACCCAGCTCGAACAAAACCTCGAAAGACTAAGACTGAGAAACGACGCCCCTCACATCCTAACACAAGATGACCCATTCCTAGAACCAATATCTCCTGACACAGTAATAGACATACTACGAAAATGCCGAAACTCAGCCCCCGGGCAAGATGGCCTCAACAGACTCATTCTACGACACCTACCACGAAACGCTATCACACAACTCACACAAATATTCAATAAATGCCTATCCCTCGCATATTTCCCAACACAATGGAAATCAGCCCACACAGTCATGAAAGCCAAACCACATTCGGACCCCACACAACCTTCCTCATATAGACCGATATCACTTTAAGCTGCTTAGGCAAATGCCTGAAACAATTATATCAAGAAGACTCAAAGACTTCCTTGAGGACAACAATTCCATCCCGACCAGCCAATTCGGCTTCAGAGCCAACAGATCATGCCACGACCCCTAGTTAAACTCTACACTGAAATATCCAGATCCTCAATCAACAATCCTGCTGCCTAGCAGTATTTCTTGAATAAAGCAGGCTTTTGATAAAGCCTGGCACCCACTAATTCACAAAGCCCAAGTCCTCAATATCACCACTTCATCCAACTCCTACTTTCATACCTGTCCAGGACAGTGACAATCACGGCTCAACCAACTCTCAACCTTTCTCGCCAACAGCAGGCATACCCAAGGATCAGCATTAGCCCTCTTCTCTACCTCATATATGACATCCCTCAACCCAATAACAAGACACAACAATAACCCAATTCGCAGACGATACAGCGATATGGGTGACCGACAGAAAAGCCAGACCGCCAACAGACTAATGAACCAACAAATACAGCAATTCTCAAACTGGGCCAACCAGTGTAGAATCACCATCAACCCCAACAAAACACAAACCATACTCTTTAGACACCCCAACCTCACAAGACAACCACGGCAATCCACGGACAACATAAACTTACGAATAAGGAACGTCCAACTACAACTACAAGACACGATAATTTACCTAGGATTGACCTTCTCGACAACCCTCAACTGGGAACAAGACCTCAAAACAGCCCTAAACAAAGTACGAAACCGAGCAAACATGCTCAAAGCACTAAGAGGACACGACAGAGGCTGCCACCCCAAAACATTACAACATACATACAAAACATACATAAGACCAATAATCGACTACCGCGCGCCATTGTACGCCTCCCTGAAAACCAACAAGCTCAAAACCATTGCCTCCTGCGAACGAAGCATACTGACACATCCATAGACTACATTACAGATTCCCCAACGACCTGACAATACAAACAGCAAACATAGAACCTATCACAAACAGACTAAAAACATTACAGACAAAATACACAAACCGCAGAGTACACGGAAACACAGACGCCACTAAAAACATACTCAAAACCTACTATACAACCAACAGACGACGCTTCCACCCAAGAAAACCGAAAAGAAAACTAAAACACCTACCAGCACTCCTAACCCAACAGCTAGACGACCTACTACAAGACTTTAACGCAATCCTCGACGAAACCCCTCTCAACTTCCGATAAAACCATACCCAAGTCCCCCATGCTATCATGATGACGACCAATGCCCACGGAAATGGCCAATTCTGAAAACCCTCAACACACCATATACACCAACCACAAAACACACCACACCAGTAACAACACAAGAAATAAGCAAGCAATTAGGATAAAGCTAATAAAATAAGATTTTTTTTTGCCACATAAAACACACAACAAAATTGAAACCAAACAAGTACAAAATAACACCACTCCAAAAAGAAGAAGACCCAGGGAAGAGGGAGAAGACCCCTAAACTGCCCGCAGAAGAAGACATCAGATAACAACATATAAGCAAAGAGTCTAAAAGCTAATAAACGATCTTAAAAAAAAAAAAAAAAAAAAAGGTATACCAGATATTTGCAAACATTACAACCAATTGACAATGTCATTTGTTTTTCAGAGACGGAATACACTTAAATAGGGAGGGGTTGGAAAAGCTCGGGGGCGTATTATTCCAACAATAGTTTTAAGTGGGCCTTTTTTATAATTAATGTAGATAGGTTATTCGGTGATGGATTGTATTTCTATAGTCTCTTTCTAACCTATTTCACATAAATCTTTTCTAATTTTATTGGTGGTGGGTCTGTCAGAATTAAATAATATTTTATTATTAATTAATTAAAGTGTATGTAGTATGTACAGTTATAACTAACATGATTGACAAAACTGCGAAGTTGTTGCAGTGGCTTTTAAGCTATTTTTATGATTTGCTGTTGTTTCGAAATTTGGCAAAGAATAAATAATGGTTTAGAAGAGCTAGCCGATCAACAAATCACAAACGACTCAAACAAATGAAAATATATATGACATGATTGTACATTGAATTCTGTAAGTGTTTATACGGTACAAATGATTCCACATTACAATAATTTTTAATTAAAGAAACGAAGCAACATGTTTCGCAGATTCCAGGAGCGCGTTGGGTTGTTTTACAATAAAAAATATAAAACTCAAGTAATATTGATTAGATATGTCATAATGAAATTAATTAATACTAATTAAACGTGTGGAAGGAGCGAGGATATTATTTATTTGTAATATAATTTTTATGTTTTCATATTAAAAGAATTTCGTGGTTGATTAAGTAATAATAGATTGTTTGCATTGCCAACTCCGTATATATTACAAATTGCTAATACCATTATCGACCACATTTTTAATAATTTTAAATTAATTAATTACTACTAATAGAACTAAAAAGTATGTACTGCATTTTATTTTACTTTAATAGATTTTAATGTAAAGATATGGTAAAGAGGTAAATAGGGGAGGATATGCGAAAAACGCTAATTGCCCACACAAATTATAGTTACATATAATAGTTTTATAACGCAATGATATCTGAAAAATCACTTTTTATTTAAGTGTTCAATAAAACATTGCAATCGTCATTTGTTTGTCTGCAATCACGCCTATGATCTTTAGTTTAGAACTCAACAACAGGTACGTCCCATTGCATTGTTAAAGGATTAGCAACCTGTGATAAATAACTTACGTTGTAACGCTATAGTATGGAAGCGGTATATCGTAAAACAAGTTTAAGAAATCTATTTAACTTAATACAAAATCGTGTACCGCTTATTTGAAAAGTGAATGAACTATTTTAATATATTCCTCCGCTTCGTTTCTGGACAGACGATAATTGGTTGACCTAGTAAGTATTTTAAAATCGTCAAACGTCGAATTATGCATGTCGAATTTATAAAAGAGTGCAAAATTTAATTTTTAATTTATTGTTAATAAAATAAAATTTTCCCTAATCGCCTATTTCCTTCAACGTTAAAGTGATCGGCATACTGGTAATGCCAAGGGATTACAAAAATAATTAAAATTCCATTCATATTACATAGACATCAACTTGACTATAATAATGAGATTGCAACATCTGCTTTAAAGAAAAAAAAGGGGCGGAAGCTTGATGTAATAGTGTCAATATTTCAACTGAGGCTATTTGCGCAGTTATTCATACAAAAAATTCTGATTGCTTTCACTTTCAACAGAAAAATTATCTCAAGGATCATAACAATGAGTCTTTAAATATCATGTTGCATTACTTTTAGGTAATTACATGTGTCAAATAAAAAATTAGATAAAATAAGTAAAGGATAATAATGTAACCACACCCACATCCATAATCCAATTCGTCAACGCATGTTGTTTAATCTATAATTGTTCATTTTTCTTTCACAATTTTCTTGCAAATTACCCCTGTACTTTTCAGCAAATAATTTAAACAGGAATGTTTCATCGTGAAATAAAGCAAGACATTACATTATCCGTGAGTTAGTTTTTAAAGTATGCTACGATAAAGCGACTTATCTATCACATTGAGGTCATAAATAATTCTTATAATTTAATTAATTACAGAAGCACCAATAGTTTTCCTAAAAACGAGAAACGGATGTCGCTGCCCGCGCATAATGAGCGCGCCTTGAATCGTCGCCAGGTCTCTAACTGTGTTATTTATGAACGAAATCGATTGAGATTTCGTGTTAAAATACTTCATACTTTTGCGAAAGTCTGATAATTTAATTAATTGCAGAAGCACCAATAGTTTTCCTGAAAACGAGAAACGGATGTCGCTGCCCGCGCATAATGAGCGCGCCTTGAATCGTCGCCAGGTCTCTAACTGTGTTATTTATGAACGAAATCGATTGAAATTTCGTATTAAGATACTTAATACTTTTACGAAAGTCTGATAATTTAATTAATTGCAGAAGCACCAATAGTTTTCCTAAAAACGAGAGACGGATGTCGCTGCCCGCGCGGAATAAGCGCGTCTTGAAGCGTTGCCAGGTCTCTAACTGTGTTATTTATGAACGAAATCGATTGAGATTTCGTGTTAAAATACTTCATACTTTTGCGAAAGTCTGATAATTTAATTAATTGCAGAAGCACCAATAGTTTTCCTGAAAACGAGAAACGGATGTCGCTGCCCGCGCATAATGAGCGCGCCTTGAATCGTCGCCAGGTCTCTAACTGTGTTATTTATGAACGAAATCGATTGAAATTTCGTATTAAGATACTTCATACTTTTACGAAAGTCTGATAATTTAATTAATTGCAGAAGCACCAATAGTTTTCCTAAAAACGAGAGACGGATGTCGCTGCCCGCGCGGAATGAGCGCGTCTTGAAGCGTTGCCAGGTCTCTAACTGTGTTATTTATGAACGAAATCGATTGAAATTTTGGATTGTAATATTTCAAACTTTTGCGAAAATCTGATAATTTAATTAATTGCAGAAGCACCAATAGTTTTCCTAAAAACGAGAGACGCATGTCGCTGCCCGTATGTAATGAGCGCGCCTTGAACCGTCGCCAGTTTCTAACTGTGTTATTTATGAACGAAATCGATTGAAATTTCGTATTAAAATACTTCATACTTTGGCGAAAGTCTGATAATTTAATTAATTGCAGAAGCACCAATAGTTTGTCTAAAAACGGGGCATGTATGTGGATGGTCCGTTAGGGATGTAAGTACGGTTTTTCCCAAGCTATAACTTTTATATTACTTTATTAAAATGGTTTATACTTCATTATAAGAGGTCCTGTGTTATATACATTGCATGGTTGCTATTACAATTACTTTACCTCCAATAGCGTTGAAATTATTAATAAAAAACCATTAATGTAACTCTATATTGCACGTTTCGTTATACGCATACTGGTGGATGACGTCACTCCGTCGCTCAGATGGCCGTCGCTATCTTCACACACGTATTTATTCCTTCGGTTTATTCTTGAATATTTCTAACCTTACCACAGTAGTTGTGAAAAAAAAACGTGCAAGTCTAATTTAGTGAGTGAAGTGATAATTAGTTCGATCTATCATTCATAATGGTTAATTATTGTTGTGTGCATAACTGTAAAAACAATAACCGTACTCATCCAAATTTAAAATATTTTTCTTTGCCAAAAGAATCAACTAGGTAAGTAAAATATAAAGCAGCAGAAAAGAACGCATTTTTATAAATTTATTTCTATGTGAATTCTAATTTGAAATGTGTTTGTGAGCCTGCATGAAAGGTTAACCACAAAATCATTATTTTTCTTTATGATTAGTATAAAAAACAGTAAATTTTATTCCAGACAAATTCAATGGTTGTGTACAATTGGTCGAAATGAATTTATATTAGAAGAAGCTAATGTAATTGCCAAGAAAAGGATATGCAGTAAACATTTTTCCGAAACACAGATTTCAGGCTGCAGATTGAAAAAAGATGCCGTACCTAATTTATTTAAAGATGGTGTAGGGTATAAAGGTGAAATCTTCTAATAAAAGCATTATAATAATTATCTCACTTTAGTAATAATTTGCAGGTGTTAATGTAAATGTATCAAACTCATCTGCAGGAGATCCGGATTTGAAAGAGTCACATAATATTCCAGTCCCTGTTTCTAAAGAAGAATTTATTAAATTCTGTACGGATAAATTTGATGATGCATTAGCAAATTTTATAATTACACAACTTGTATTATGTGATCGAAGTGCAAAAGGACATAGATATTCTGAGGCGTACAAGCAATTTGCACTTACTGTTTATTCTCTTGGACCAGGAATTATTTACTAAATCTTTGTGTAAGATTAAGAATATTTTATACATTAAAATATTGTAATAAAAATTTGGCAAGCCAAAAAATTGGCAGAAAGAATGCAAAAATTATAAAACTTCAACAATTATAAGACATTTAGGCTCAAGTTCGATTTAGAAAGATGAATTTTTTTTGGGCTAAAGTACCTATATCGACAGGAAATTGTCTCCTGAATCCGAATCTGCGATTATTTTTTCCAGAAATGTAAAATAAAAAAGTTATAGGCATTTTAGTGCGTAATGTTATTTCTATGGAGTTTTGATTTAATTAAACCTGCGTGCGCATTTTAGATCCAGTTTCAGGTGTCCACACTCAGCGCATTGAGTCTCTCTGGCGAGCTGCGAAAGGATATTTTCACGCAGGCATGTTCCCGAAGAGGACTTTGCACACCAACTCTGCATGTATCTGTGGCACGCTTTACGGAATTGTGTCCCGTTTGAAGCACTTTTGGATGCTATTCGAATATGACGATTTTCGACTTTAATTTTGCATTTTGTTTTTCACATTTTCTGATATTTCCATAATAAATATTTCACATTAGTTCACAAGTTTGGCTTCCTTTATTTTATATGTTAGGTTAGGTTAGGTTAGTTATTTGTACTCGATAGCAATCTATAAGATTAATGGTTTTGACGAAAAATAAAAAAACTCCATAGAAATAACATTACACACTAAAATGGCTATAACTTTTTTATTTTACATTTCCGGAACAAACTAAGCGCAGATTCGGATTCAGGAGACAATTTCCTGTCGATATAGCTACTTTAGGGCAAAAAAATTCATCTGTCTAAATCGAACTTCGACCGACATTTATATTTCGTTGATTGTAATTTATTATTTCCTAGCTATTTGTTATCTAAGTATTTGTCATTGTTTACCTGCTCCCCAAGATTTAACAATCTCATCACATAACATGGCGTAGGTTACCACTAGACGTTTAATTCTTTTTTATCAAATTTGAATTTTGCGAGTAATTCAATATCAGACTGGTAAATAAATTCTGATATTTTAATTATTGCCAGCAAAGTAAACTTAATAAATTTGAGTGATAGCATTATTCTTAGTAAAGTCAAAATACATTTTTTAGCAATTGTTTTGTTCTTGAATTTGCATTATTGCGAATAAGTTCAAATTACACTTTTCAAGATAGGGTACCTTGGGAACACTACAAACAAGTTCCGCTAAACAAAGGTCTGGTTTGGCTTATACCTAAACGTGAAGCCAATCCATTAATTACTGTATTTAGTTATTAATCCATACAGATTGGTCTTGCACCAAGAGTGGTGTTTTCTGAAATATATTTCGCTCTCGTAGGGGAACAGTGTGTAATATGAACCGCTTAAGAGCAAACGATTCTAAATCATATAAAAATGTACTGTTCGCTGCGCGCGAGCGTGTAGTGGTAGCCATAGGCTACCTAAATATGCCATCAGCATTGGACTCGTTTAATAATAAAACCAAAATTGTAAAACCTACATTTATTTATGCTTAAAATTTGTGTAATATGAACCAATGTAGTGTAATATGGACCATGTAAATGTGTAATATGGGCCTCTTAGAAATGTTTAATTTAGACAAAGCTAGTGTTAAGTAAAACTTTATCAACGGGTTAAATACCTACATTAAAAATAACGAAACTTATCATTTTAAACATAAAACTAGAAAAAACAAACAAATGAACAAGTATGATAAATGTATAGGTATAACTATGGTGCACAATTGTCACAGTAATAATAATTTATGTCCCTGATATCTGCACAAGCTTCACGCGCCCAGTTCTTGCAAGTTTGGCACATACTCCAATCCTCATCGTGCGACTCGTCGCAAACAAGGCAACGAGTTGGTTCTTCTTTCTCTACATTATTTTTCTCTCTTGTTTCTTTTCCGTCGTTGTTCTGAATGTAGCCTTCTGAGGGTCTTTTCTGGTTTTTTTATTAAACAAGTTTGATGCAGCCTGATTTATTTTGACGTTAGTATTTTGTTTTGCTGACTGTTAAATTTCTAATTGCGTCTTGTAAGGTGAAGATGTAAGTTCAACACCAGATGAATTAAATTTTTTCTTTTTCCGAGGAACCTTAGGAGATGCTGATGTGGGTAAAGGGCTTATTGCTTGAACTGAAATGTATTTTTTGGTATGCACAGCGCTACATGATTGTTTTGGCGAAGAAGTCATTACTGCTTTTTCAGCAATTACCGTTGAGATGTTTGCAGTGGTTATCTTCTCCGCTTGAAGACTGGTAGTACTAGTACCTGAAGATACAGTAGTTTCTTGAGGTTCAGGTAAATTCTCCTGGAGTGGTCTATCTGTCACTTCTGCCGCTGCAAAATCAGCATCATTTAACACATGTCTATCGTGGAGGCCACAGGCCTGTTTTTCTGAAACCATTTATGGCTACTTCCATTGTAGCCGCTCTAGGAAATGCTTTACCCAATAAGGAACTAATGTCGTCGATTTTCAGTAGTTTTCCGGGAAATTTGTGCAATTTTGAAGTTATTGCCGAAGAAAAATATGTATTAAGGGGTTTAAAAAATGCAACGTCCAATGGTTGGATTCTGTGCGTGCAATGAGAAGGGAATGAAAGCATTATTATTCCATTCTTTCTTGCTAATTCAATAGCTTTCAGGGTCTGGGTATGGCTACTATGGCCATCGAGCACAATCAAAACTTTCTGGTCTTTGGAAGAAATTGATAGAAGTCTTCACTATCCATCCAACCTTTATCCTGACAATGAAAAGTGGTTCCTGGTGGTGCCCCAAGTCAAACTATCTTTCATGCGTTTTCTAGCGTAAATTAAAAACGGTGGAATATAGAATCCAGTAGCACTCATACAATAAGTTCCTGTTACGTTCTGACCTCTTTCACAGGAAGTGATAGCACCCACTTGATGCTTTCCCTTTTGAGCGATCACCTTTTTAGGTTTTTGTACGACAGTGTGGGATGTTTCATCCATATTGAATATTCGATCTGGTGTGAGAACATTGTCTGCCACAATCTTTTCGTAAGAGTTGGAGAAGGAATTTACTACAACTCTATTAAACCCTGCTGCTCTAGCCAGATAAGTAGCTTCCGGTAACCTTAAACTTAACTCAGGATGACGATTCCTAAATCCCCTATACCACTCCGTACCGGCAAATCGTTTTTCTAAGTTAAATCTTGTATTTATTTTATTTTTTTCTGCAATTTCGTACGCCAATTTTTTAAGCCCTTCTCGAGTGAGTCCGTAAAACATACGCTCCAGAAGAAGACAGTGTTGTACTAGGTCGTCCTCCAATTCCTGTGGTAAATCTGCACGTCTTCCTAGTGGCGGCTTAAGTTTTTCGATGGACGGAATTTCCTGGTAACATTTTAATTTCCTCTTAAGAGTCGTTTTTGGAATGTTGTACGACCTGACCGCTTGATTTACACCCATTTGTTGGGTTTTCACCGCTTCCATTGCAGTTTTCATGTTTTTTGCGTCCCATTTACACCGTAGGCCTTTGGCTTTTCGTTCTGCTCGAGATGGCTTTCTGATAAAAACAAAAGTATATTTGCAGTAATCTTAAAATTAATAATATGTGTAATATGGACCATGGTCCATATTACACGTTTGCTTGTGGTTCATATTACACATGTCGTCATCACGGAACTAAATATTATTGTTTATTAATAAAATCAACAGTTACAACGATTTATTATAATGATAAATCAACAAAAAAGTGTAATTAAGGTAATCCTTTAAACAGCCTAAAAATTAAAGTACTTACTTATTAACACAACAGTCACAAATAAGCACAAAAATTATAAGAAATGGTGGCGCAAGCAGGAAATGAAATCTCTGCTTGTCTATTCGGTCGGTTTCTAAACCTAACAGTTTCCTGCATTATCAAAATGAGATATGTTTCCTTTAGTAAGCTACAGATGTCACTTTGACATTCAGGAAATCTGTAATTAGAAAGATCTATATTACACACTGGTCCATATTATACACTGTTCCCCTACTTATCTAAATGTAACAAAAAATATCAAATCACGTTCACAGAAATAAATATCGATTATGGTACAAGTTGTTTGATTAAAATCGGCCTAATAATTTTCAAAATATAAACGTTTAAAGTCAGGTACCATTTTACTTTGATAGTAGTGTGGAAGATAAGGAAAATGTAATTCTGGAAGTAATTAATAAAATATACCTAAAATATTTTCTTATAATAGTATTCTACGGTATTATTCTTTTGTTTCTATAAGTATTTAAAAAAAACAATCTTTAGAAACTCTGTCATTTAAAAAATTAAGAATTCGCGCGTTTAACAGTCATTGCCATATTTGCGCACCGAGGCTGCGCGAGTTTTACCAGAAACAACAAACTTCAAAGGAACCGACGATGAGTGCGACTTCTGTAAGGGGTCCTTTTCTGGGATTATACATCGGTTTGGTACGGTGCATCCCATCCCGGCGATTGATATCCCGCCATTGAACTCGATACAAAACTGGAATACGCGCTCTACGTTTGTTTATGTGAGACGCGGCTAAAAACCGAATGCAGGTATCAACTCCGAAAAGCCACGAAATTACGTCTACCGCCTTGTACCAAAAGAAATAGTCATGATGCTTATCACTTGGGTTGTGCATTCGTACTAATATTAATTGGACACGTGATCTGAAAGGGCACACTTTCCTGGTCACTAGAATGATAATATTCATTTCAGTTGGTGCGACGAACATGCTAGATGAATCATAACGCGCTAGTAAGTAGACAGACATACTAAGTTTTTCTATTGTAAAGTAAGGTGATATTAAATTGGTATATTAAGATATTTTTTAGTTTGAAATAAATGTGTCTTCAAGCAGACATACTAGAGTTTTCTTTTGCAAAAGAAACTATTTCAAAAGAGTATGTTAATTAAATTGTTTTTTCGCTTGTAAAAATGGCATACCAGTGTCTTGTTTAGTAAATTTGGCACTATTGTTAAAAAATCTCGGATTTTTAAAAGTAGTAACTTACAATTCTAAAGACATCAGTATGTATTAGTGGAGTTGATCGGCCTATTTCCACAGTTTATGCTTTTTGAGCGCGACGTTTCGGAAGCGGACTCTGCTTTCGTCATCAGGCTTAGTCCTGAGAAGGACTGTTTTCGCACTTGAGTCGAATTCATATGTTATATCTAATTTTTTCTCAAGCACTTGACTACTCTCAGATTCGAACTTGGTACCTTTCACTTATTAGTCTGACACCGTTAGCGCTGAGCCACTGAGTAATCCAATATGTATTTGTTAGAACTTATATATATACTAAACTTTTTTCGTGGTTACGCAGAAGTTTATTGCGCATGTTGCGCCGTAACCTCTTGCGCAGGTATATTGCGCTTACGCTCTTCGCGCATTATTGCAATCCATATGGGTTTGATTTCTACACTAGCTTGTCTTATTGGATTTTCTGCTAGTGCGATGAATGTGGCTTCTTTGAGTCTCCGACGAGTTGTATTCTCGTCCTTTGCCACTATGTGTATGTTATCCCATTGGATGCGGTGGTCTTCGTTCCAGACATATTCAACGAGTCTTGATCTTTCTGTTTCGCCCTTGCGGACGTTGTTCTTGTGTTCCTGAGTTCTCACTTTGAGTGGTCTACTGCTCTCTCCTATGTATGATCTGCCGCATTCGCATGGTAGGTTGTATACACAGTTCTACCATGCGGTATTTTCATCTATAAAATACATGTAATCCATTTTATATGAGGATATTCCAGTATGATACCATAATATGCTTCTATTCTAATACAAAAAGAAATTAAATTGTAGCAATCAACGTAAGAAAATTAAAAGTACATGTTAAAGATTGTGAATCAGAACAGATTTAACAAGATTCATAGAACTTATTAAGTTTAAAAGTGAAATTAAACTAATATTATGTTATAAACTTACATAATAGCGTGATTAGGAAGTGTTACAACTTATATTAACATTCTAGATGTAGTTTAAGCATAAATGTTGTGAAATCAGGTAATGGTCAATTTCAGCGTAGTGGTTGAGACAAAATTGTTCAACATAAACCATAAAAGTGTTAGAAACTGGTGAATCCCCATGTTTTCTGGGTCATAAAATCCATTTCTGTTTATAGTTTTCCTGTAGGAATTAGAATAAGTTAGATATAAGTAAATTTGTATATGAAAATTTTCATATCTGTTAAAATTTAGATAGATTAGGAATTTTAAAAGGAAATAATTATGTTTTTACGATCTGACACTAACTTTTTTACAAAGTTATGTGTAAAAATAATAATTTACAAAGTTCTGAAAAATGATTAGTCAATGAGAACTAAGCAGTGTTATGTTTATACTGACAAATTTTGCTAAGGTGATGGGTGGTTATTCAGAAGCTATATAAGAAAGTGGCAAAAAATTTTATATCCTCTCTTGTAATTTTTCAAAGTGTGAACATGTTACTCGAGGTGTACATGAATAAAAATTTAAGATCGTTCATGTGGTTCGTATATCCTTTTATAATACTAAACAATTGAAATTTAAAATTGTGAATAAAAATAAGGTTCACGTAAATTTTATTCCGAGTGATGTGTTGTCGGTATACAAGTGAATGTAAATCGATTTATTTCAATTATTTTGTTTAAATTAAAAATTATTTTAACCAAATTATTATTGCGCTATTTTAATTGAAATAAAAATTAAAAAGTTGCAAGCGCATAATAAATTTGAATGCAGATAAAATTATTGTATTTTCTTATACAATAACCCGAAAATAAATTATTATATTTGTTAATATAATAAGTGCTTTTGGAAAAGTGACAAGGCGAATATTGATGGAGAATACTCTGTATATTGGTGCTGTAGATCTTCCACCGATGGATCAATAAGATCAATGGAATTCGAATTACTTCTGAATTGGAAATTGTATCAGCTGAAAGAAATTACATTATTAATGTGAGTCTATGAATCTTATATATTTAGTTAAAGGTACGTTGAATATTATAATAATTTACTTATGTGCATGAATGTAAAGGATGCAAGTGAATTATATGCTATTCTGGAAATAGTTCAATTACTTATTCATTTTATAGTGATTCAATATTATTTTAAAAGAAAAAAGATACTTATCCAAATTATATTAACGTTTTTGTTTAGTCATGATGTGATGCACACATATATTCAGGTCAATGAAATTCGCATGCTCACAACATGTTATATATTTGCAGATGATGCAGGGTGTTTCAATAAAGTTAAAATAGACACAATTCCAGATCTAATTCAAATCATAATTGAATTTACACAGTTTACAAAGGAACTTAAGTAAATGTTTAATGTTTTTTTTATACTGAACTATATTGAACGCTATCCCTTGAGTCGAGGCAATTTATTTAAATAAGACCAACAGTAATTATCATAAGTTGTAGTAAAATAGGAGGAATTGTTTTTATATTCCCGGACTAGGCAATTTACAATGTTAATGTAATTTTTCATTTTATTGATTTTAAATCACATATGCATGGTAACGTGTTTGATAATTTACAAAACAATTGCAGCATTATTAGTTCTAATATCTGTCAGTTTGTGTTTTAACGTCTCAAAATGGACAAACTTGAATATCGAGCTGTTATAAAGTTTCTTACAAAACAAGGAATATCTCCAAAAGTTATTGGTTAAGAAATGTTGATTGTATACGGGGATAATTGCCCTTCCAAGTCAACTATTTATGAATGGTCAAAATTGTTTAAACATGGCTGTGAATCACTAGATAATGATCGCCGTCCAGGTCAGGCTGTTGACATGATCACTTCGGATGTTATTGAAAAAAACCATGTGTTTGGTATTGGAAGATGCAAGATTAAAGAAGCGATAATTAGCGTCTTTATTAGGAGTTTCAGAGACTGTGAAGAAACTTATTAATGTTGTCGACGGTGGACGTGCCGCTCTGTCTGTCGCGTTCGATTCATTAAAATAAACTCGTTGACCATTTTCTAAATGGACTGCCAAATGGACTACTGTAGGGTGTCTTTCATGGATCGCAAATGAAAAGATACGCCAAATAGCTTCGTTGCTACTTACATAGCAACCCATCTGGTACTGTGATACTTCGTCATTTGCATTGGTTACAGCGAAGACGGCCATATCGCTACCTTTGTTAACATATTTACATATGTACTTTATTGACTTCACAGAGTTACAATATTCCACATTGATGTGAGTCTCAAAAGCTTTTGACAATATGTGTTTGGTAACTAATGCATGCAATTTTGGGTCAAACGTTTCATCAGGAATTTCAGCTGAAATTGTGGAATCAATCTCATCTGACATTATTTTGTCCACTAACCAGACTAAAATGTGCGCATGCGGCAGACCACGCTTTTGCCATTCTACAGAGTACATCCAACAACGGACTTGGCCATACACGCGATGCTTTATGAAGAAATTCATGAGATATTTTAATTTTTGTTTAAAAACTCTGGCAGTGATGTCATGTCTATCAATTGGTGTTTGGCTATGTAGCAAATTCCTCTTGATTTTGGACCATTGTGGGTTACAGGTGAATGTAACAAATAAGTCTGGGCGGCCATAATGCCTAACATATGACATAGCATCCTGGGCATATTCGTGCATGTGGCGCGGGCTTCCTATGTAAGTGGCTGGCAAAATTGTCATTCTTCCCACATTATTCACATTGCCATCGGCATTTATGGAATCGCGGAGATGAATGTATTCCTCTGATCGAAGCTGTCGTTGGTTCAAACGGATGTATGTCAATCGTTCAGTCTCAATTTTGACATACATGTCAACTGCAAACTGATGAAAAAGTCTTCGACAAATCAAAATATGATTTACTTCACCTTCACGGATCATGAGTCTGTATGAATAGAAATTCATAGCACTAACTTTTTTGTTGGTTTCAGCACCTGCAATCAAAAAAGATAAATTTTTAATTTGTTACTTAGACGAATTGAATTTAAAAATATTATTTAATTTTGTTCAATCTAGTTACCTGTTATTTGATTTATCATTTTGATATTAAAATGGTATCCATCTTCCCCCTGCCAGAAGATCAAAGGATATTGTAACGCATCATAAGTCCTGTGTGTTTCAGATATACGTTTTAAACCATTATTCCGACGATGAAGCACAATGTCTCTAGATTGTAAATTTTCTCCCACAATGACAACAGCCACTTCGTCAATGGTGGGTGAATTAAACCTCCTTGTGTGTTCACCGGCAGGTGTTTTGTCAGCTCGAATGACAATATTATGGCTGTCAGATGGCATCTGATCCAATGCTATTTTGAACATGTTTACTAAATTGTTGTTCTGATGAAGAAACATTTGTAATTCTTGGACAATGGTTCTCTTCACTGTTGTATTTTGAGCACAACGCTTATCAACTTCCGCATCTGAACTGCCCATAAAATAAATTTGTAAAAATTGATGATCTGTATCTGGTAGTGGTAACAGCGCCTCCAGTAAGTGATAAATTTGTCCTTGTATCTGTAATATTTAAAGATTTGTCCAATAATTATTTACAAACTTGAAAATAAAAAAAAAATATTATGGTATAATACCTTGAAAGTGGGCATGAAATTGTCCTGTATAATATGTGTAGCGCCAAACGATATCATCTGGAAACAGTTATTATATTTCTAAATGTTGGCCAAGAAGTGCTTAGAATCATTTCCAATCCCAGAAACTAAAGAGCGTAAAGGACCTGGTGGTGGGAGTAATTGTGGCAATTTTACTTTGCCTCCAGCACAACATAATCCAGTAGATTCATCACTGTATTTTAACGCCGTACAATATTTACAAATTATTGTCATTTCCCCAATTGTTACCGATTTGTCGGCACAATAATCTATTGCCGGATCATAGTGGAATGCAGCTCGTTCCAGAATCACAGTAGCACTGCGTCCGCGGAATCGCTCAATTTCATTATGTCGTGCTCGCTGTTGTTGTGTTTAATGTGCACGAACTCGTTGCATTCTAAGCCTATCTACTTCATTGTCGCTGACTAAAGAACGCAATTATGACATAGCAATACGACTATTTTCTTGATCTGTCTCTCTCTGAACATCAGTGCGGTTAGCACGTGAGGTAGCTCTTCGCATATTTGATTGACCGCGACGACCTAAGTCAGGTCGTCTTCTCCTCGGCATCGTAAAAAAAGTTATCGCGCACTTAGGAATAAAGAGTCACTATCACAAAAGATCAACAAAAAAAAAGAGCACAACTTGAAATGTCACTATGACAAAAGATCAACGAAGTAAAAAAAGTTCTCGCGCACGTAGCGGTAATCGTCACTCACAAAGATAGAAAGATGCACTAATTGTCTGAGGTATCGATCGACATAAAGGATGGGTCGACATATTAGTTTGTTGTCAAATGTGAAATATGGTTGCGTTCAAAAATTTAATTTGTGACAAAATTTAAGATTTATCATCAATATACACAAAAATAATCTGATAGATAATTAACAACTGTAGTTCTAATTCATTTTAAAATATCCTTTCAATTATATTTCTGAACTACAGATGATACATCAAAAGAAAAACAAAATTATTTTTTTTATTTAATTTCGAGCATTTCATATTTATTCACCTTTTAAACATGCTCTGAACTTCCATAAATAATTCAAGACCAAAATTAACCAAATCGGTACACCTGTTGTCGAGTTTTAGCGAGACTAACGAACTGCAATTCATTTATATATATATATGTATATATATATATATATATATATATATATATATATATATATATATATATATATAGATGATTAATAGTGTTTTTGGGAAGCTGATAGAAAATGTACGTAAACACAAGGACATACGTTTAGTAACGAAATGGGACAGTCGGTATGGTGCTCGTGCTTACATATCAAAACCAAACTTTCATAGTTGTACAATATTTGATGATATCCTTATCATTCAAATGAATAAGCTAGAAGTATATTTCAATAAACCTTATATATGCAGAATTCAGTGCTCTAGTCGTTTCAAAAACTTTTTTATACAATTTTCATTGCGGTTACCCGCTACCTAAGTTTCATAATGATGCTAAGCTCTTGTACACGGGTACGGATAGTCTCATATACGCCTTTTCAATTCCCGATATCTATGAATGCATTAAAGAAGATATTGATAAATTCCATACATCTGATTATAGTCCTCACAATATCTTTGGCATTTCATTAGTTCGAATTGGTAGGACTTTGTGCAAAAATGTATGCTTATACTGTTGATGAAAAAGTTGTAAAAAAATCAAAGGGTTCTACCTGAGCAAGCGTCAAACAGATCACGATAAATGATTATAAACATATTTTGTTTGATAATGACGTAATAAAGCGAAATCAACATCTGATGAAGTTTATGAACTTTTCATAAACACACGTCAGATTGTAAAATTCAAGAAATTCCAATCTATAGCTTATTATATATTTTAAACTGAATAGTTCTTCTACATTATGAGCATCGAATGTGCAAGAACAGCAGTTGTAGTTATTTTCTATCATAACAGTTTTCAAAATTCTGCCATATCCTTTAGTCAATTCCCAATTGTAATAAATACCAAGATTGCTAGATAGAGATTCTAATGTTGATCATAGATTACATCTTCTTCTTTGTTTACACTTGACCAATTAATTTTGTTTTCAATTTCTTCCAACACCATATGTACACCGTACTTTGTATTAATTACTGCCACATTAATAACGTTATATTTTTTCGATATCTCCAGGTGACACACATTTTTATACAGTTTGCATTAGGTGCTTTGGTTTAATGCTGCTAATTCCATGTTTACCCAATTACAAGTTGCTAACTGACTGATCTCAACACACAGCTCGCTGCGGTTTATATACGGAAAAACGTCTCCTTCAGTACATACGATGCAGTAGATTTATACAACTTGCCCCTGCAGGTGACCTTGAAAATTGATTAACGCTTTCTCATTCTTAGCGAGATATGAACAAAGCTTATTTTTGTATTTCGCCTTTCATGCTCTAATGAACCTAATTATGTATGAATGTAGAACAATTCATCGTATTTGTACAATATTTTCTATAAAGTGCAATGTATTTTGTGTATTTAACCTAATTTTGAAAAAGGAATCTACTTTATTTTCTATGAAAGGGAGTTTTTTTTTCAATTTGAAACGCTTTAGCGTATTTTCTTTTTGAAAGTCATAACTGAAATAACACGTGAACTTGGCTCAGTCAAATTCCAAGAATTGCTTAAAAGATAAATTTTAAAGTAGCTCCATGATCGGCATCGTGAATAAAGCTTTTCTTGGAATTTCGCCTTTCACGCCCTAAATGAACTTAATTATGTATGCAGAACAATCTTTCGATAACGTTCTCTCATCAACACTTTCTTTTCTTTTCTTTCTCTTTTAACCATGCGTACTACTACTACATTTCCGCTAATTCTGATTTACTGAATCACGCACCCGCCTTTTATTATACATCTGTGTGTATCCTTGAAAACCAACCTTGAAACACTCTTGTTTCTCCCCACCATGAACTGATTCTTTTTTTAGATTTCTAAGAAATGCGATGACCTGGACATATTGATTCTTAGATCACCTTGAACATCTCCAACAATATTCCGGCAAAAGTTTGAACTGGCTCCGAGAGCTCCATACATGATGATATATCTATTTTAAGATTGTATCCTCTGATTCTATTTTTAGGTTTCTAAGGATTGCAATGATGATGATGACAATCTTGACATGAGCTGATTCTATTTTTAGATTTGTAAGAATTGCAATATGATGACCTTAACATATCTATTTTTAGATCACCTTGAACAGCTCAAAACATTTCCCGTCAGAAGTTTGAACTGGCTCCAAACATGATGACACAGCTATTTTTATATTGTATCCTCTGATTCTATTTTCAATTTCTAAGAATTGCAATATGATGACCTAGACATATCTATTTTTAGATTACCTTGAATAGCTCAAAAAATTTCCCGCCAAAAGTTTGAACTGGCTCCAACAGCTCCAAACATTCTCTCTCTTTCACTCCAGATGACCTTGACATGAACTGATTCTATTTTTAGATTTCTAAGAATTGAAATATGACGACCTTGACATATCTATTTTAAGGTCACCTTGAACAGCTCCAAAAATTATCCGCCAAAAGTTTGAACCGGCTGCAAGAGCTCCAAACATTCTCTCGCTCACTCCAAACATTCTCTCTCACTCGCACACTTACGATTTATATGAAATTTCGCCATATTCTCCACATACAAAGCAATAGGCGCCTTTAATGGTTCTGATAACACGTTCAGCAATTGCAGCCTTCTTTGTGCTATAGGTGGAGTAATGATTGACTCCATAACGCTGCATTAGTTTAGTAAAATGCTCATTGTAGAATTCTTTTCCTGCATCTGTCTGCAAATTTTTAGGTTTCCGACCTTGTTTGAAGATTGTTTGCATGGCTTTGCTAACTTCCTGACCTGTTTTCGTTATTAATCTTTTAGTCCACAAGTATTTCGAAAATCAGTCGATAACCACTAATATATACTTATAACCCTTATTTTGTCTGGCATATGTGTTAAATTCAGCGAAATCTGCTTGCCAAAGATCATCAAAACCTCTAATTATTGTTCGCCTTCGTTTAAAATTTTTTCGTGTAGGTTTGTGCAATTCGTTAACGAGTTGTAATTTGGACATGGTGCTAATTTATCAACAATTTCTTAGTTGATGTAGTTTTTCCTCCAGCGCTAGATGAGCGTCAGCGTTTCCTTTGAAAGTTTTCTGAACTGCTTGTAAACAGAAATCAAGGTATCCTTTACTTATAGCATCACCATCTTCTTCAGGGTCAACCAACTGTGTCAAACGATTTCCATCCAAATCGAACCTTGTTGATAAATAGTATTGCTTAGTGATGACATCTTGAGGATCTATGCGATCGGCCACATTGCTGAGTCTCTTATTCTCAATATCAAATTGATTAGCATCAATCAGTTTAAACTGAGGGGTTAGTTTCTTGAATTGATACTGGACATATGAACGTCCAAATTTGTCAAGGGGCATTTTAGTTGTGAGATGTCGTCATCAATGCATTCTCATTTATATTGTTTAAAAAGCGGTTGTTCGGTTTTTCAATGTATCCATCTTCTTATAGTTCTTCTGCAATTGATATATCATTTACAACACCTGTGTTTCCCGCAAATTTTTCTGCCCACAATACTTCCAGATCACGAATTAGTTCATGTATATCATTCCAATATTTATATTCAATGGGCCTGTTTGTTAATTCCTTAAAAAACATAGCTCCACCTCCTCCCTTGGTTGTGGTGGGTGATGATGATAGCAAGGGTTTGATTATTGTGTATACTTTTGCTGCGGCTTCCTCGAATCTGTGCACTTACGTCATAATCTCGCCTTACTACATTCGTAGCCTCTAAAATAGTTCTATATTTTTTTCTATCTGTTGACTTTACTAGACTTAAATCGGGTTCATTCATAACAAGCAGATCATATAATCCTGGAGTCCCTTTATACGTGACACCTTTAATAATTATATCGTCTCCTTTAATTGTGATGGGCGTATTACCAATTGTCCATTTGTCAGT
The DNA here is from genome assembly GCA_036346205.1 of Vesta saturnalis. Lineage (NCBI taxonomy): Eukaryota > Metazoa > Arthropoda > Insecta > Coleoptera > Lampyridae > Vesta > Vesta saturnalis. Next base: position 1,141,270 of record JARFJB010001703.1, read on the forward strand.
TTTGGTATCATAGTGGACTCCATACGTATGATCAATATCACCTTCAGCATTCTTCAATATACGTTCAACATATATACGCGGCAATTCATTGTACTGCTCGAGATATTCTTCAGAGATGGGTTCATTATGGGAATCATCTGCGATACTAGACAGTTCTTCTTCTTTTTCTTCTTCCCCAGTATTAATCTCTCCCACGACGGATGTATCTAAGAAAGATGGAAGACTTGGGGGAGGATTTCTTTAAAAAAACGGAAGCTGAGCTAGGGGACTAGTAGCACCCTTACTTGAATCACCTAATGGAGCGAGGCCTGGGGTCCGTTGAACTTGAGCTAGCGGACTAGTGGGGATAGTAGCGTGCTTCCTTGGAAATATGAATACGGGTGTTTTTTGGGTTTAACATCAATGACCTCCTCCTCCTCCTTTTTAGGTGTTTTTTATCGATTTTATTTACTATTTCAGTTAGAGGTTCTATTAAAGGCTTATAAGTACTTTCGAATGTTCTTTCATTATCAATGCGAGCAGTCTTAATACTGTTATACTTCTGCTGTATTATTTTACGAGCCTGAATAATTTTTTTCTTTAATATTCTCTCCTTGTTGTCCATTGCGACGAACAGGTACCGGTTCACTTTGAACAGGTAGCTGTTTACACTAAACAGATAGCTGTTAATACCTAAACAGATCAGTTACTACTAAACTGCTGAATGCGGTTTAAGGTATTATATATTCGCCTTATATAGCAAAACGGATTTAATGAACAGGTACCCGTTTACCATGAACAGGTAGCTGTTTGTACTAAACAGATAGCTGGTTATACCTAAATAGATCAGTTACTACTACTGAAAGCAGTTTATGACCATGAAACCAAACGGATCTACCCAGCACTTTGAACACATGTCCCGAAACAATTTCATGCTTATGGTGGGACTTATATGATCCTCATACGCATGTTTTAAGTTTAATTCATCTTGCTCAAATAATATACTTAGATTCGCATTATCACGAATTAATTGCTTTGGAATTTTACTGTAAGTTTGATCCAAATAGAAACAGTCAATATCGTTATGCCTGCCCATAGAAAAATATGCCCTTATGTTATTTTGCTTTTCACAAGCGATATCATCGAAGATAAAAATAGAGTTTGATTTTGCACAATTAGGCTCAATCACATCTTGATTGTCGCTGAAGGTAAAGTAACCTATGTCCTTCATTGGAAGTAAGATTTCCGGTAAAAGTTTGTACTTGTTTTGATTCAATGACTTAGAGTATACGTATACATGTTTAAATTTCGAACCATTTTTTTCCGTAAGCAGACTGATCATTGCGTTAGTTTTACCGCAATTGGAGAGGCCGCATATAATACCACTATACTACTAGGAAGTAAATCACCATGTTTTGAAGTAATAGAGTTTTCGTCAACGTCATGATTTTGAACCGGGAGTTTTTGTTTCTGAGCAACTACTTTCATCTTTGGTGGATGAAATAAAACTAAACGAATAATTACAACATCTTTATTTATATATGAGACTATATTACAATAATAATTATAATTTTTTCACTTCTCCGGTGAGTGGACTGTACAGTACAATAGCATCATGGAGAATAAGACCATATGCAACGATTCCATTATCGAAAGATGTTAGAGATTCCATTTCCATTTTGATGTCCACTGTTGAGTTTTTTAAGGATTCATTTTGTTTAGAGCAGTCGATTACAAATACTGGACATGATTTGAATTCGGAATAGTTGAATAATGCATCTTTATTGTCGTCACCATAGTAATCACACCGGAACTTCAAAAAATTGTGATAGGCGGGTATGTACTGGTTAACACTGAAGTTCAAATGCATTGCTTCATATGGATAATAGTCAGAATTCAGATGTACTTTAAGGTTTCTGATGTTAATGTGATCAAAATTTCCCGCCCTTGCCGACTTTGTGTACCTTTTACCTTCTTGGAATGCAACAATTATCCAACGTGGTTTTTCCAACTGCGTTGATGTTTTTATTGGCCATATGTCTGACGTGGCTTGTTTTAAAGCAGGTAATTCATACAACTCCCATGGTCGAAATGGAACAGTAATAATAGAATTCTTATTGATTCCTTCAAACAAGTTCAGTTTTGCAGCATCACTAAGTGTTAAGTGTGGTACTTTCCATTGAATTTTATTTAAGGTTATTGTTGCATCAGCTTCACCATAGTAGCAGTTTGTATCGCTTCTAAATCGAATTAAAATCAACTCTTGACGCATATTCACAATAACTTGACGATAGTCCTCCATTATTCCAAATATGTGATTCAATGGTATGCATACTGTAAAAGATTTTTCACCATTTTGCTCATCAAACTGTACTTGTAATGGTTCTTCATTCTTTGGTGACCATCCCAAATGGCTTAGTGCTATGCTCTTGGTTGCCGTATAGGAAATATATCCCTTAAGCGTAGATATCATGCCTGGATTTCTGCAAACATCCACTCTTTGACCATCCAACTCGTAACGAATTTCTTCGAAAAGAAAGTTGGGAAAATTGTTGGTTAAGTTGCATGCTTTTCCTTCATTTTTGAGCTCAAGTTTACCTTCTATATACAGAAAACTATCGTAAGTAGCCGTAATTAGATCTTGGCTTTGAATTAAGATACGTATTTCTTCGGAAGGTCTATATTTAGAAGATTCATAGGGAAGATAAGTGTGAATATCTAATTTAATTATAGTATCATCAAAATGTACGTTTTGAAACATGTTTAGCGATTCGGCCATTGTCGGTGAGAACTTTTAAACCAATTGATGTTAAAAAGTGTTTTTCTGCAGATGTTAACCGCAATGAGGGTTGATGACTAATTAATGACTTACTGTAGGGATGATGTCTTTTATACGAATTTTTGAAAGATGGAATAGGTCCTTTATTAATTCTCAGGCCCATGTTCTTTTAGTTCTAAGCGTACTGTGAATGGTTCACTTTCACCGAAGTCTATTAATTCGCTTTTTTGATTAGCCAAATTAATGGTTATATTACTAATTATGTCAGTGTTTACTTCTAAATATTGAGTATTGCTGGGAGTTTTATCTAGACGATAACCTGGTGGAACTGAAACGTCAATCTCATATAATACTTTTGCAGGTTTCCCGTTTCGATAAAATCCTTTTATAATGTTGCACTCTACGTGTAGATTAGTGTGTTTTAGAATTTGGATGTCTAACGCAGACGTATGAAAAATATTTGGTTCTCATATTTTAGACTCAAACCCAGCATGCGGCCAATGATATTCTCTTTAGTAAAATCAATCTCAAATGAACTGTTTATCTCACATTTAAGTCTATTGTTGTTTGCTCTAATGCTAAACTTTTCTGTGGGTATCTTAGATTTTAGATAATCAGCAATTTCATCCAACTCATATGCACCGTGTGGAATATTAATCACTTGCAAATGAGATGGATCCGTTCTAAAATAAAATCTATCGTTGCCTGTATAAATGTTTCTAATGCTGTTGCAACCGTAAAATCCCACCAATCCAATAACGTATTTCTTCCTCAAATCTAGCTCTATCGGTGGATAAAAGTTGTAGCTAACTGTTACCAACACCTTCTAAACTGAATGTTATTGACATAACTGAGAAAATTTGATGTTGTACTGAATATTTATATAAAAATTGTAGACATAGGTGTCCACAAATAATTGTATTAAATTTTTGATCTTGGTTGTAATTATAATAAATTTTACACCCCCGAAAGTAGTTAATCACTTCGATTGGTGGTCGAAGATTACCGAAACTATCGTAATACCATACCCTTTTACCGCGCTTTTTGTAGCAAACCCAATGCGTACCTGGTCCGCTTTGGGTATCTAAGTTAATAATTCCAGATTCATTTTTCCGTCGTAATTTATTCGTGGAGTCTATAGCGATCGATTCCATCATACGATTATGGTGTGATGTCTCTTCTTGCAATTTTCTAGCATTTTTAGCTTGATTGACTGCTTTAGCAATTCCTGATGCACCACCAGCTAATGCACCGATTGCTGATAATCCAGCGAATAACGGAATAAGAAATGGTAAAACCCACCTTGTTTAGGTATGGAATTACCTAGGAACTTTAATATTTTTCTTTCCTCCTAAACTTTTCACCACACGTTTTCCGTTGAAAGGGCTGACTTTATTGTGTCTGTGAAATTTCCGTTAGGTTTAATTTTTTTAGCTATTGTTTTTCGTAAATGCAATAAATTTCCACCATTGCATTTATTCTTCTTCTTCAGATTAGATCGACGTTTACACCCCATTCCCAATTTTCTCTTTGCTTTCATGATGGTACTGACTGCTAAAGCTGCAGTTCGTTCACTTAACGTTGCGTCTAATGATTTAAAGCGCTCCCAAGCTTTTTTTTGCAAAAATTTTATCTGCTTTATGTCTACTTTCTAAATCTCGGTAATCTCTGTAACTGATATCATGAAGTTTGCACTGAGCATCTAATTGATTAATACCGGGGTCTTCGTGTGCGAGTCGTTTCTCTAATTTAGTACCAGGACCACAATACTGGTAACCGGGTAAATGCAATTCAAACGGAAGTTTATTGATTAGGGTATCCACTAAACCACCCGCACTCTTTTGCTTCTTACATAACATTGTTTAACTAGATGGATAAAGCAGGGTATTTATACCTAAATTGAGAAAAACAAACCATAGCTATTAATATTTCTTTATTTAGTAAATACTATACATTAGATAAGCAGGACGATAATTCAATATTTCCATTAAGCATACAGTGTTATGTGAATTAATATTATACTTAGCATTTATAACTTCTTCAATGTCTTTGTAAATGTCATCATAACTACCATGGAATTCTTTCTCGAAAACGACGGTAGTCAACAACTTGTATGAACTTTTCATAAAAACATGTCAGATTGTAAGATTCAAGAAATTCCAATCTATAGCTTATTATATCCTTTAATTGAATAGTTCTTCAACATTATGGGCATTGAATGTGCAGGAACAGCAGTTGTAGTTTTCTATCATAACAGTTTTAAGATTCTGTCATATCCTTTAATCAATTCCCAATTGTAATAGATACCAAGATTGCTGGATAGAGATTCATAATGTTGATCATAGATTATATCTTCTTCTTCGTTTACATTAGACCAATCAATTTTGTTTTCAATTTCTTGAGATCGGCAAAATTGTAATTCTACATATGAATGCCATCTTAGAAGTTCATTCCATTCCTTCATATCCAACACTACATTATTATTACTTTGATCACAATTACACAATACGCACCACTGGTGCAAGGTTGAGGTGTGTACTGTATCCAATTTCCAGATGTTTTGCATGATGAGTATCGTTCGATGGTTTATAATAAGTACAATCGCTTAAGTATTTCTTAGCTGCTTGTTTATACACTTCATCCTTATATTGAAATGATGGTGATGTCCAGTCAGTCTTATGAGAAGAATAACCTTCATCGTGTTTCTCTTCATTTTTACTACTACTACTACCATCACTATTTTGACAGCCTCAACAACAAAATGTTAAATTATTATTCAGATTGTTCCTGCAATGATGTGAGGTATCCATATATAACGGTGAACTTCTGAGTTTGGATCGTTCCAGAAATGATTTTATTGCTGCTTGCATGACTTTACTTGCTCACAATTTCACTATGACTAAACACTGTTTAAGAAAATAATTCTAGTCAAAGTATACCCATTTTACATATGGTAGGGGTGCTACTATTAAAAAGAAAATGTTATGTTTGTTGTTTTGCCAGCTGCACCCAAACTACTTATGAACACATCCTTCGTGTTTAGGAGTGTTTTAAATTCTTCAATTCGTGTTTCTTCTTTTTTGAAATACACATAAAAGCGTTCCAGTAATACACATTTAAAATCACCCGTTTCTATCACTATACGTTCACCGTACTTAGTATTAATTATATCTATATTCGCTACTTTATACTTTCTCGATATATCGAGCTCGCACGCATTTTGAAAGGGTTTGCAATAGGTGCTTTGGTTTAACCATGTTAATTCCATATTTAACAATTACGAGTTGCAGACTGACTGATCTCAACATACAGCTCGCTGCAATTTATATAAGAAATATGCGTCCTTGACTACATATTACAACATGCTTAAATACCTACTTTTGACCTTGACTAGAAATGTAATATGATGATGATCAGCTCCAAAAAATTATATTTCACGCTAAAAAGTTTGACCTTGAAAATTCTATTCTTAGATTGATGATTACCTTGCAATTTCTATTTTTTAGCTTTTCATCTTGACCTTTTTATATTTCTAAGAAATGTAATATGACACCACCGTAGGTCAATAACCTCTGACCTTGAAAACTCTATTTTTAGATTTATGATTATCTTGCAACTTCTATTTTTAGCTTTGACCTTGACCAGCTCCAAAATTTTAAATTTACCGTTTAAAGTTTGACCTTGAAAGAGCTCCAAAAGCTTCCGTTTTTCACCACCAGAGGGCGAGTGACCTTGAACTGGTCCAGAACCGGCCCCATATTACTACTTTCCTCTGACGATAAATAAAACACCATTCCATCACCATTCAATAAAAATCAGTATTTGTTGAATGCCTATTAAAACTTCAAAAATGAAACAGCGCGCGCTGTAAATATTGTATAAAAGTTGACTCTCTCTAACGCGAAAAGGCTACGAATTGGGACCGCGATGCACCACTACGTGCGCGTACCTCTCTACTATCCTTACAGTTATTTGAGGTTTGTGAAGCTAATATGAAGTAAATTAGAAAAATGTATTGATATCGCTTTAAAATTATACCTTGCCTGCGTTTGCATCAACATTGTGTATATTTTAAACTAAGGCGCCAAAATAATCGAGTAGTTTAGTTGTGAAACATACAATTTTTGGTTATGAAATCAGACGTCAAACTGATTGCTCACACACTATTAACTATAATATATTGCCGCCCATATGTTTGCAACAACAACATTACGTATATTCTAATTGCCAAAATGACTGCTTTGTTACATTAAGAGGTCATGCAACGCAGCAAGACGCCGTAATGATTTTTATCACAGTACTTTAATGTACGGGTTCCAGAATGATTGTCAAACGTACGAAAATTGTGTATATAGTAAAAATAAAGCAAGAAATATATGGAATAGACTATGGAACTCAGAAAAAAATACTAATTTATATACTTCAATAAAATGTCAGTGAATACATCTTGTTCTAGGTGACGCCAAATTAAGGAATTACGTACTGACGCTATGATTGCATGGTGTGTGTGTGTGTGTGTGTGTCTGTGTCTGTTTGTCCGTGTGTGTGTGGATATATATATATATATATATATATATATATACACTTCAATAAAATGTCAGAGAATATGTCTTGTTCTAGGTGAAAATCCGAAAATACAGTAATTTTATCTGCATTCAAATTTATTATGCACTTGCAACTTTTTAAATTTTTATTTCAATTAAAATAATAACGCAATAATAACTTGGTTAAAATAATTTTTAATTTAAACGAAATAATTGAAATAAATCGATTTACATTTACTTATATACCGACAACACATCACTCGAAATAACATTGACGTTAACCTTATTTTTATTCACAATTTTAAATTTCAATTGTTTAGTATTATAAAATTTTTAGGATATACCTACGAACCTCATGAACGATCTTAAATTTTTATTCATGTATACCTCGAGTAACATGTTCACACTTTGAAAAATTACAAGAGAGGATATAAAATTTTTTGACACTTTTTTATATAGCTTCTGAATATCCACCCATCACTTTAGCAAATTTTGTCAGTATAAACATAACACTGCTTAATTCTCATTGGCTAATCATTTTTCAGAAATATGTAAATTATTATTTTTATACATAACTTTTTTATAAGTGGTCAGATCGTAAAAACATAATTATTTTTTAATTCTACACAATATTTCCTTTCTATAGGCACCTCACATGACATATTTCCTTTAAAAATTCCTAATTTATCTAAATTTTAACAAATATGAAAATTTTCATATACAAATTTACTTATATCTAACTTATTCTACTTCCTACAGGAAAACTATACACAAAAATGGATTCTATGACCCAAAATACATGTGGATTCACCAGTTTTATGGTTTATGTTGAAAAATTAAATCTCAACCACTACGCTGAAATTCACCATGACCTGATTTCACAACATTTATGCTTAAACCACATCTAGAATGTTAATTTAAGTTGTAACACTTCCTAATCACACTATTATGTAAGTTTATAACATAATATTTGTTTAATTTCACTTTTAAACTTAATAAGTTCTATGAATCTTGTGAAATCTGTTCTGATTCACAATCTTTCACATGTACTTTTACTCTTCTTACGTTGATTGCTACAATTTAATTTCTTTTTGTGTTAGAATAGAAGCATATTATGGTACCAGAGAGAATATCCTCATACAAAATGGATTACATGTATTTTATACATGAAAATACATATTTTTACTATTCCGAAGATGCTCGGAAAATTTTATAATGAAGAAATCTATTGTTCAGCTATGATTACACTTTTATACTTATGAAATTTGATTTAATTAGCTAATATGTCCTATAATCACATTTGTACTTAGTGTTATGTTACTTTGTTCTTATACAATTTGCGCTTTACATATACGCTTAGTCAATTCCAATGCAATTAATTTATGTTTAATGTAGCTTTTAATCTGAGCTTATATCTCTCTTACGGTGATATTTAGCTTAACAAATATCATCTCAGCACACACGCGTATATATTTAAGTGTTTATACATATAAATAAAAAAATATTTACCAGGTACTAATCTATGACCATAAATAGAATGAACCCAACATTCACGATCGCTCTTCTTGACTATTCCTTTTTTCGTAGAATAATTGCAGTAGCTCTCTATAACATTTCAGAAAACACAACTCACACAGACTGTCCGATAGTCAGCCAGTCTACACACTAACAGCAAACCAAACAGTTTAGTTTTGCAGGTATGCGTGGATACAGCCCAACTAGATTCAACTATCGGCCGATAATTTAGTCTGTAGTGTGCAATTAGCCTAATATAAACTAAAACTGTTAAGTACAGTGTACCTGAATACCTGTAAGTATATGAATGTATCACAGAGTGGTACTTTAGTTAATAAATATTTAATATTGTGAAATTATTTCCTGTTGAAATTCCTATGTACATATATGCAGGGTGCTGGCATTCACTGAAACTTTTCAACTTGTAGATTATACCTCGATGAAGCAAAAGAAAAATATTTTAAGCGCACACACACAGACTGTGTGTTATGAAAACTAAGTGGTGGGTTCAATTGAATCTTTGCAATTCGCTTTAGGTTGTTGTATTAAAAAGATTGGCGGAGCAAAACATAATAAATGAAAAAGAGTAGATATCCCAAAAATGATATATATTGTACAAATTAAGAAAAACCCTACATAGCTATTAAGACTTACTCGGATACTAATCTTATACATGACAATCAATCTTAAAAGCCAAAATTTTAAAGTTGCTGTCGAATTAAATTTAGTACTATTTGATTCTTACACAATTTTTTTTACGCTAGAAATTTGGTAATGTAGCATTTCTACAAATGAAAGTTCTTTCTATAACACTGACAGTAACAAAAAAAGTTATTGTAAACACGGATCCGAAAACGCTTTTTCAGGGAGCTAGAGCCCTTTGAAGATGGATTTCGGTTTATAGCTCCAGAACGACTCCAGCACTATCGCAACCAATTTGGAACCTAAATTTCTGTCAGTATAGCCAATTATTTGAGACCACTGAGCAAAGCTCACAGCCCATTATTTTCTGTCTTAATTCATGCATATTTGCTACCGGTCTTCCACAAACGATCGTTTTTAGATATCCCGATAAGTAGTAAAGGATTCAAATCTGGTGACCTTGTAGGCCATGACCGAGGTCCAATCCATCTTTGACCAAATTGATGGTAACGGTAATTTCTTACATCTAATCTGAAATGAGAGGGAGCCCGATCATCCATTAGCCACAAGTTATTTCTTAACACACAGGGGACCAGCAATTCTGGTAAATCATTTAGAAGATACAGAAGATAGGTTTCCCATTTAACCTGAGTGGTAGAAAAAAAGGTGCTATTAAATAATCGTCTACAATACCAGCCCCTACATTTAAATTAAATTGTTGTAAAACCTGCCTCATCGGCAAACAACACTAAATTATTGAACTGACGATTTTTGACATTTTGAATAAACCATTGAGCAAAATTCTAACCGAGGAAGATAATCCTCAAGCGGTGACAATGCTTGTACCCGTTTAACGTGGTACGGCTTCAACTGTTCGTGGTGCTCGCCATACTGCCGAATTTGACGAGTCCAAACGATTTGCGATTTCTCGTATAGTTGAGCCTCGATTTTCATCTAATGCACGTAAGCAGCTTCCTGATATTGGGATGATCTTAACGTTCGTGATCTCCGATATATATATATATATATATATATATATATATATATATATATATTATAATTATTTGTTATAGATAAGCCACACAAAAGTTGAATATGGTGAGGTAATATCATCAGTGCTGTAACAATAATGCAACCAATGTCGGGAAGCCATAAAAGTAAAGAAGGAAAAACAAAAAAGTACTACTACTGATGAAGAATTTTGATGCCGAACTCGGTACACCAAGAAAAATATGTAAAGCCACGAAGAGAAGATTGGACAATAAACTACTGTTATCTCCATGTAAGACTAGGTGCTGAAGTAGGCGTTTCGTTAAAATATCTGACACCCAACGTACAGTTATTTTTGAATACTGCAGTGAACTAAGTTTTGGAGAAAAACGATTGTTTATTGGAAAATAATTTTTAAAAAATTTTACGACTTACCGAAGAAAAACACTATCCCACAAGGAATGTTCAGTAAAATATATTCTTCCCTTTTCATTTGACCTACAATATGGATCTAAATGTAATTCCAGAAAAACATTCTAATATAAAGGAGCCAAGTTTGTAAGACTATGCTTGGAAGATAATTAGCTTCCGACCTTAGTATTTATCAGCTTTGGGAAGACTATAAAAAAACTTGTGTGTTCAGTAACTTATGAAGCATATCTTAAGGTTTTTCAAAAAGAAAACATAGGGTTTTCAAAGCCATCCCAAGATAAATGTCCAAGTTGCGGTTTATATAAAGAACATATAAATAAAATAACTTGCGACCAACAACGAAATAATGAAGAAATAGAAATTATGGAACACCCTACTGAAGAGTGTGAAACGTGTCAAAAATATGCGGAGCACAAGAAAAGATACACTTCTGTTCGCAAATTATATCACCATGACGTAAATAAAGCTTGGAATGTTAATGTAGACTTGTTTGCTGTAGATATGCAAAAAATATAAATTGTACCAAAAATGATGAAATAACAATTTAATGACGAAACAAAGCATGTTATATTTTGTGCTGATAACTGTGCAGCCCAAAACAAAAATTGGACGCTGTTTAGTTCGTGCGTACTTTTTGTAAATGAAGATTGGGGTCCTGAAACAATAAAATTCCGAATTTTTGAATCAGGACTCTCATTTATGAAGGACGATGCACTTCACGGAGCCACTTAGAAAAAAGTGGTATAAAACAAAAGAAGTTCTTAATTTTGAATTAATAAAAAGTTCTTGCAAAAATGCAAAAGTAATTGACCTTCACGCATCAGACTTCTTAGATTTTGAAAACGTATATCAAGACTGAAAACAAGGTGTCAATAACATTCCTTTACTAGCTAATATAAGAGAATGTCAATTTAGAAAAGGAATCTTTATTTTTAAAGTCAGAACTGGAAGACACTGATATCAGAGAAGTCAAATTCCTGAAGCCAAAGTTTAAACATAATAATATGTTACCCAGGTATCTACCGCTAGGGGCATAAACAAAGACAAAAAAGATAAAATCATTAAGGAACTGATCAGTCATATGCCACCAACAAAAACAAATTTTTTGAAAGCAGCTCCCGGTCTCAGAAAGTGCTAACGTAACAGTAAATCAAGAACTGTTTTGGCAGGAGATCAGTAACCTTTACTTACATGTACCTTAGAATACAAAAAGTGATATTTTTATGTAAACATGTTTTTTAATTACGTAAATTGTTAATGAAAATTATACTACAAGATATAAAACTAATCTTAATGCTATTCACCAACAACTTGAACATATTGAACAATTACAACCTGATATTTTGTTTCTATCTGAAACACAAGTCTCCTCTGAAAGCTCCGAGTCACCCGACTTGCAATTTCCTCAATACCACCTTCACTCTAACTTTCGATATAAAGAGGCGTATGTGCTACATCAAGGACAGAATTGCTTGCAAGAGGTTTCTTCCTTAGAAAATAAAATTTTGACGTGATTTGGTTTAAACATTCTGGTCCTAATTTTGTGAAATTCTACTGTTGCATTTATAGGTCTCCTAATGACAGCAACTTTCAAGACTTCTTCGATTACCTTAGTACGAAAGTTGACTATCTCCTGTCTCAGTTTCCTTCTTGCGATATCTCATTTGTAGGCGATTTCAATGTTCATAACTCTAATTGGCTTCAATTTTCATCTACTACAAATCCCGCTGGTCACAGTGCAGAAACATTTGCTATTTCATGTGATCTCACACAAATGATTTCTGAACCCACAAGAATCCCTGATAACCCTAACCATACTCCACATCTTCTAGATCTCTTTCTTACATCAAACCCTCTTCCTTATAAAACTTCCGTTCTTTCGCCTTTAAGTCTTTCCGACCATTGTCTAATAAAAATCATTTCTACTGTACCTAATTCCACTGATGTTCGCAAAACCGATAGAAACTTGTGGTGTTTTAAGTCAGCTCGATGGAGTGATTTACGGGATTTCATTGCAACCTTTCCATGGCGTGAATATTGTTTTAAGTCGTCATCTTCTTCGGACATGGCTCTTTCAGTATCTGAAGTCATCCTCATGGGAATGGAGTTATACATTCCCAAAAAACAGTACCGTATAGGTCATTCAGGTTCCCAACCCTGGTTCAATAACGCTTGTGCTGATGCAATATCTTTAAAAAATAAATGTTACATTAAATGGAAATCTAATAAATCGGTCGACAGTCATGTGGAATACGTTGGTGCTAGAAATATCAGCAAAAGTGTCATCACTAAAACTAAAAAGTTGTTCGAACAACGAAAATGCAATGAACTAGCTACATCTCCTTTAGGCAGTCGTAAATTTTGGTCTTTAGCTAAAGCCATTAGTAAAAACTTTGGAACATCTTCATTCCCCCCCCCCCCCTGACGCCTATTGACGGATCGGTATTTGCTGATTCTGTAGACAAAACCAACGTTTTTGTGGATTTGTTTGCAGAGTGTCTCAATGATTCTGGAAAAGATGTGCCCCTAGCCAACTCTTCTTCATACGCTATGAAACCAATTCATTTTCGGTACAAGCTCTTGGAATCGATCATCAGTAGGCTTGATCTCAATAAGGCGACTGGCCCAGACGGTATCCCAGCTATTGTCTTAAAGAAATGTTCGAACTAGTACCAGTCCTATCTAAGCTCTATACGATCTCTATGTCTTCTGGAGAATTCTTCATCATGGAAGTTAGCAAATGTTCAACCTATTCCCAAAAAGGATAAGACCGATCCTCAAATTACCGACCGATTGCCATCACTTCCATTTTGTCTAAAATCATGGAAAAAACAATCAATCAGCAACTACTCACGTTCCTTGAAACTAACAAACTCCTTAGTGACCACCAATATGGGTTTAGGCAAAGTCGTTCAACAGGCGATCTTCTTTCATATGTGACCCAAGTTTGGAGCAATACACTAGAGCAGTCCGGTGAAACAGTTGTAGTCGCTTTAGATATCTCAAAGGCATTTGACCAAGTTTGGCATAAGTGTTAACTTGCCAAACTCACCTCGTTTGGGTTAAATGATATGCTCATCAACTGGGTTTTTAGTTTCCTTGATAAAAGACGAATACGTGTCGTAGTTGATGGCTTTTTTTCAAAAGAAGTTGGCATTAACGCGGGCATACCACAGGGATCCGTTATAGCGCCTACACTTTTTCTACTGTACATGAATGACCTTATTTCTTCAACAACTAACTCCATCCATTGCTTTGCTGACGATAGCACTCTTCACTGTAGTTCATCTCAGTCTACTCATAGTGATAATCCACCTTCTATGTCAAATCAAGAAATTAAAGCTGAAATGGCAAATTCAATCAACAAAGACATTCAACATATTCTCGAATGGGGAAGCAATAATCTAGTTAAATTTAATGCTAACAAAACTGTGTTGCCTTATGTCCGCCAAAAAAGATCTATCATTTCCTGTTCTAAGTATGAATGGCTTAGTTCTTAAGTTTTCAGACTCTATTACTCTGTTGTGCATCTTCAAATCTCTCATGGGTTGACCATCTTCTGTCAGCTACCAAAACAGCTGCTCGTAAAATAGGCTTTTTGTACAGATCTAAGCAGTACTTTACCTCTCGACAACTCCTTCTGCTGTATAAGGCCCAAATTCGGCCTCATCTGGAATATAATTCTCACCTCTGGGTTAGTACTCCCCAATACGCTCTCGATATCGTTGATCGTATTCAAAAGAGAGCGATTAGGCTTATAAATGACCGGTCCATAACTTCTCACATACAGTCCCTTGAGCATAGAAGTATGGTTTCAGTTCTATCTTTGTATTATCGTTATTACAACGGCTATTGTGCTGCTGAATTATATTCTTTGATACCATCTCGGGCTATCTTTGCGAGAAACACTCGGTTCGCTCATTCACATCATCAGTATGCAGTACAAATCTCCACTTGTCGTACCAAACGGACGTAATCCACATTTTTCCACACGATTTCTAAACTCTGGAATGATCTCCCTAGTTCCTGTTTTCCTCTCACTTATGATATGAGAAAATTTAAGGTGGCTGTTCATAGGCATCTATTGGCAATTCATTATCCCTCTATCCATCCTCCTAAGTGTTCCTGAGTACTTTAGCACGATAGGCCTAATTTAGCCTGTTCAGGTCCACAATCATAAAAAAAAAAAAAACTAGTCTTTTAATTTGTAAATTCTTCGAACTCCCAGAGTAAAAAATAACTTACTACATATTTTAAGTGTAAAATTCTAAATTAGTAAATAACGAAACTAGATTTTTCAGTTGTAGACAAAACTTGCTAGACTTCTGATATGTAAATATTTCGAACATATTAAAAAACATGATTTTAGTATTATTATAAGTTTTTATTAATAATAATTTTTAATGATTTTAGTATGTTCGCACAGAGGTTTTTTTTTTGAAAATGTTAATTATTTAAACATTTTGAGAATGCAACATTGCAGCTTGAGTAGTTGGTATATTAAGTTTAAAATTTCGAGTTTGCATCTTAATAAGTTATACGAAATTTAATCTATAAAATCTTATTTTATTGATTTCCTAAAACCTGCTAATCGCGACTTACTAGGTTTTTTATTTCGCACGGAATAAATGTGCTCTTAAAAACAAAGGTGTAATGTTTAACCATAACAATGTTGTTTTTCTTAGAGGACACTGCTTGTGACAATTATATGTGTGAAATCTAAAAATTAGACACTATTAAAAATAAATTATAACACAAAACTACTGTTAATTTACCAAGATCTACTTCATATTAAATCTATTTAAAAGTTCGATGCATGATCATACTTATCTATAAATATTAACACAGCAGTACATACTTAGGCACTGTGAACAATATTATTATAAATTAAACTATACCAACAAAGATACACCTATAAATTAAACACCAATCTACATATAATTATTGCGTGTATAATCACATTAATGGCATTTGTATTTATAACTTGAGGAGTGCTTCCTAAAATGATTTTTTAAATTATATTTGTGATTTGTTCCTTAATCACATTGATCACATTTGAATTCTTTACTTAACGTGTGTTTTCTAAGATGAATTTTCAAAGAAAATTTGTAATTTGTTCCATAATCACATTGGTCACATTTGAATTTTTTTAATTAAAGAGTGTTTTTTCAGATGAATTTTCAAATTACTTTTGCGATTTGCTCCATAATCACATTGGTCGCATTTAAATTCATAACTTGAATAGTGCTTTTTAAGATGAATTTTAAGACTACCATTATGATTTGTTCCATAATCACATTGGTCGCATTTGAATTCTTTACTTAAAGAGTGTTTTTTAAGATGAATTTTAAGACAACCTTTATGATTTGTTGCATAATCACACTGGTCACATTTGAATTCTTTACTTAAAGAGTGTATTTTTAGATGACTTTTAAAACTACTTTTGTGATTTGTTCCATAATCACATTGGTCGCATTTAAATTCATAACTTGAATAGTGCTTTTTAAGATGACTTATAAAATTACTTTCATCATTTGTTCCATAGTCACATTGATCACATTTCAATTCTTTACTTAAAGAGTGTTGTTTAAGATGAATTTTAAGATTACCTTTACGATTTGTTCCATAATCACACTGGTCACATTTGAATTCTTTACTTAAAGAGTGTTTTTTAAGATGAGTTTTAAAATTACTTTTATGATTTGTTCGATAATCACATTGGTCGCATTTAAATTCATAACTTGAATAGTACTTTTTAAGATGACTTTTAAAATTACTTTCATCATTTGTTCCATAGTCACATTTCAATTCTTTACTTAAAGAGTGTTGTTTAAGATGAATTTTAAGATTACCTTTATGATTTGTTCTATAATCACACTGGTCACATTTGAATTCTTTACTTAAAGAGTGTTTTTTAAGATGAGTTTTGAAAGTACTTTTATTATTTGTTTGATAATCACATTGGTCGCATTTAAATTCATAACTTGAATAGTGCTTTTTAAGATGAATTTTAAGACTACCTTTATGATTTGTTCCATAATCACATTGGTCACATTTGAATTCTTTACTTAAGGAGTGTTTTTTAAGATGAATTTTCAAAGCACCTTTGTGATTTGTTCCATAATCACATTGTTCGCATTTGAATTCTTTACTTAACGAGTGTTTTTTATGATGAATTTTAAAATTATCTTTGCGATTTGTTCTATAATCACATTGGTCACATTTAAATTCATAACTTGGAGTGTGTTTTAAAACATGATTTTTTAAACTTTTTTTCCACTTTGATACAAAATCGCAATGGTTACACTTATATTTAAAATTTCCACTGTGTTTTAAAACGTCATGTTTTAAATTTTCTTGCATTATTGTTGAACTATTAAATTTACTTTCACACTGTATGTTTGTAATGTGTTCGATACTGTTTTCATTTCTATGATACGCTTCACTTGAGCTAACAACTTTTACTAGAGAACAGATGTCTTCTTTCTTAATATTCACGTTAACTGTAAAAATAGTGTTAAATTTGTACTACTTGAACGGTAATTAATTTTACCTTGTATTAGATCAGTATTTACTATGAGATGTTGGGTTACAAGTGAACTTATTCCTTCTTCCTCTTTTGGTTCGACTTTAACAAGTTTCATATCAATCTCATAAGACATTTCGAAGAATTCGTGTTTCTTAAGGATACACTTTATACCATACTTAGGTCAAAGAATAAAGACTATTCTTCGCATAAGTGCAACACCTTACCAAATTATTCAGAACGCAGTACTTAACATATATGGTGTTGCCATCAAAAGTAACTACATCGGTTTAGCTTTAGTACGGTGTATCCCATCCCGGCGATTGATATCCCGCCATTGAACTTGATACAAAACTGGAATGCGCACTACGTTTGTTCATGTGAGACGCGGCTAAAAACCGAATGCAGGTATCAACTCCGAAAAGCCACGAAATTACATCTACCGCCTTGTACCAAAAGAAATAGCCATGATGCTTATCACTTGGATTGTGCATTCGTGCTAATATTAATTGGACACGTGATCTGAGAGGGCACACTTTCCTGGTAACTAGATCGATAATATTCATTTCAGTTGGTGTGACGAACATGCTAGATGAACCATAACGCGCTAGTAAGTAGATATACAAGGTTTTTCTATTGTAAAGTAAGGTGATATTAAATTGGTATATTAAGATATTTTTTGGTTTGAAATAATGTGTCTGCAAGCAGACATACTAGCGTTTTCATTTGCAAAAGAAACTATTTCAAAAGAGTATGTTAATTAAATTGTTTTTTTGCTTGTAAAAATGGCATACCAGTGTCTTATTTAGTAAATTTGGCAGTATTGTTTAAAAATCTCGGATTTTTAAAAGTAGTAACTTACAATTCTAAACACATCAGTAAGTAGGTCTTCAACCTCCCGAGTACGTGGTATAGAAATCTCGTTTTTCTAGTAAGTCGACTTATTAGATTTTTGTATTGCACGAAATATTTGATGTCACAATCATTTAAGCATTCGTTATATCTAATTTTTGAAACACTAGACTTTTAGAGAATTTAAAAAAAAATTGTGTATACTGACTGGGTGTTTCTAAATGTTATGGCAAAATCTTGAGAATGCGTACCTCACGTGAAAATAAAAAAAAAGTTCCTGTCAACACAGGTCAAAAAACGCCTCTTCAGGGAGCTTAAGCCATTTGGAGATTACTTTTAAAAACTGGTTTACGGTTTATACTTCCGGAATGACCGCATCTATCGCAAAAAAATTTGGGACATACATTTCTCTCAGTGCCGCTAATTATTTGAGACCACTAAGCAATGCTAGCTTTATCCAGGAGCGTGCATATTAAGGGGGTAATTGGGTAAATTTGGCCCCATTTTTGTTACACTTCGATTTTTTGCTATTTGGCCCCAGATTATAATCCACCCATACCTATTACATAAAAAAGGTGATTTTAGTAAGTAAGAGTCGCTAAATATCACCGTTTCTTCAGAAATGAGCAAAAAACAAATTAAGACAGGGTAAACAATGAGTTCAATTCAAAGAGCAAGTGTTGTCGTGTAACTGTCAGTTTAGCGTAAGTCATAATAATTTAACTAAGGGATAGTAAAGACAGTTACGTTTCGGTTAATAATAAATGAGGAGATGCCGATATGCACATTATGTATGGTTATATGGTTCTCTTTAGCAATTTTTATGGGTTTCTCTCAACGTAACCGTTACTAACCGGAAAAGATCACGAACGACAAGAACACCCCAGTATTGAGAAGCTGTCTTACGTGCAGTAGAGCAAAATCCAAGCTCTACTGCGCGAGAAATTGTAAATCGTTTGGACTCGTCATATTCGACAGTATGGCGAGTACTTCACAAATAGTTGAAGCCGTACCACGTTGAACGGGTATAAGCATTGTCACCACTTACGGATTATCTTCCTCGGTTAGAATTTCTCAATAGTTTATTCAAAAATGTCGAAAATCGTTAGTTCAATAATTGAGTGTTGTTTGCCGATGAGGCAGGTTTTAGAAGAGACAGTATTGGACATTTTCATAATACGCATGTTAGGGTTGCCGAAAATTCCCATGCTTTTCTTGAATCTCGCCATCAACAACAATTTAATTTAAATGTAGGGGCTGGTATTGTAGACGATTATTTAATAGGACCTTTTTTCTACCACTAAGGTTAAATGGGAAATCTATCTTCTGCCTCTTCAAAATGATTTACCAGAATTGCTTGTCCCCCGTGTGCTAAGAAATAACTTGTGGCTAATGCATGACCGGGTTCCCTCTCATTTCAGATTAGATGTAAGAAATTACCGTTAAAATAAATTTGGTCAAAGATGGATTGGACGAGGTGGACCTCAGTCATGGCCTGCATGGTCACCAGATTTAAATCCTTTACTACTTATCGGGATATCTAAAAACGATCGTTTATGAAAGACCGGTAGCAAAATTTTTCAAATTTCACAAAATTTTTTACATCTTTAACAATTTTTAACAAACATTACTACTGACGAAGATAACTGTAAGTGTTATCGAAACGTTTAGATTGTATAATTTAAAGTACACCATTAAAAACCGCAAAAAGATAAGTATTTTATTATGAATGTTAATGGTGAAAGTTTACATTTTCATATGTAGGAATTAAGACAAAAATTATGGGCTGTGAGCTTTGCTCAGTGGTTTTAAATAATTGACTTTACTGACAGAGATTTAGGTTCCAAATTGATTGCGATAGCGCAGGAGT
Organism: Vesta saturnalis; assembly: GCA_036346205.1. NCBI lineage: Eukaryota > Metazoa > Arthropoda > Insecta > Coleoptera > Lampyridae > Vesta > Vesta saturnalis. Next base: position 1,161,399 of record JARFJB010001703.1, read on the forward strand.
CGTTCTGGAGCTATAAACCGAAAACCATCTTCAAAAGGCTCTAACTTGAAAAAGCGTTCTCGGATCCGTGTTTACAGGAACCTTTTTTGTTACTGTCAGTGTTATAGAAACAACTTTCATTTGTAGAAATGCTACATTACCAAATTTTCTAGTGTAATAAAATTGTGTAAGAATCAAATAGTACTAAACTTAATTCGACAGCAACTTTAAAATTTTGGCTTTTAAGATTGATTGTCATGTATAAGATTATTATCCGAGTAAGTCTTAATAGCAGCTATGTACGGTTTTTCTTAATGTGTACAATATATATCATTTTTGGGATACCTACTCTTTTTCATTTATTATGTTTTGCTCCGCCAATCTTTTTAATACAACAACCTAAAGGGAATTGCAAAAATTCAATTGTACCTATCACTAAGTTTTCATGACACACAGCACGTGTGTGTGCTTAAAATGTTTTTCTTTTGCTTCATCAAGGTATAATCTTGTACAAGTTGAAAAGTTTCAGTCAATGCCAGCAGTCTGCATACATGCACATAGGAATGTCAACAGGATATAACTTCTCAATACTAAATATTTATTCACTAAAGTATCAGTCTGTGATACATTCATATACTTATAGGAATTCAGGTACTTTGTACTTAACAGTTTTAGTTTATATTAGGCTAATTGCACACTACAGACTAAATTATCGTCCGATAGTTTAGTCTAAGTTGGGTTGTATCCACGCATAGGTGCTAAACTATAGTGTTTGATTTGTTGTTACTTGTTAGTGTGTAGATTAGCTGACTATCGGGCAGTCTGTGTGAGTTGTGTTTTCTGAAATGTCGTCGAGAGTTACTGCAGTTATTCTACGAAAAAAAAAAAATCAAGAAGAGCGATCGTGAATGTTGGATGGATTCTATGTATGATCATATATTAGTACATGGTAAATACTTTTTATTTATATGTATAAATACTAATATATATATATATATATATATATATATATATATATATATATATATATATATATATATATATATATATATAGATGATATTTGTTAAGCTAAATATCATCGTAAGAGAGCTACATTAAACATAAATTAATTGCATTGGAATTGAGTAAACGTGTATACAAAGCACAAATTGTATAAGAACAAAGTAACATAAAACTAAGTACAAATGTGATTATAGGATATGCTGTTAGCTAATTAAATCAAATTTCATAAGTATAAAAGTGTAATCATAGCTAAACAATAGATTTCTTCATTATAATGTTTTCCGAGCATCTTCTGAATAGTAAAAATATGTATTTCATCTATAAAATACAGGGTTATTACAAATGATGTTCATAATTTCAAGTGTACATAAATGTGGTTTTATTTATCATATAAAAAAATAAAATGGTTACATTTCAAGAAAAACTCAAAAAGTTTCATCCCAGGTGTCAAGAATTAAAAAACGTTCGATATGGGAACCCCTTATGATACAACAGATATCAAGGCTGTATTCAAACTCTTGGCATACTTTGTTAAGAGTGTCCTTGGTCGATTGTTTCGTTGGCTCTGGTAATCCATTGTTGTCTCAGGTATTCTTTCTGGTAACGGCATCTATCTTTGATGTATCCCCACAAGAACAAGTCACAGAGGGCGATGTCCAGAGATCTTGGAGGCCAGTTCAAGAGTGCACCATCATTTGGACCAGCACGACCGATCCATCTGTCAGGCCACCGATTTCGAAGTTCAGTCCTAACATCGAACTAGTAATGTGGACGTGCGCCGTCTAATTGCAGAATGAAATTTGGGTATTCTTGTTCTAATTGCGGTAGAAGCCATTCCGTCATCATGTACAAGAAAATTATTCCATTTATTGTTTGCCTAACAAAGAAAAAAGGCCCGTACACTTTGTTGTACGTGATAGCACAAAACACATTAACTTTCAAAGAATCGCGCATGTGCTCGATGTAGGTGTGTGGGTTCTCCGAGTCCCATATTCCGACATTATGTCTGTTCACTTTACCACACAAGTGGAATGTGGCTTCACTACTAAAGACTAACCATTTTACAAAGTTTCCATTTTCGATCAAGGCCTGCATATTCTCAAGAAATGAAAGTCTTACAACTTTTTTTGTTTGGTTTTAAATGCTTGAATAAGCTGAATTTTGTAAGGCTTGATATTTACACTGTTGGCTGTGGTATACCAAGCTCTCTGCTGCATTTAACAGTAGATTTCTGTCGACTACGCGTAAAACTTTACCTTACCTGCTCTACCACTTTCGAATAGTGATTGCTAGGGGATCTTCATTAAATTTGGTTCTAAAGTGTCGTTGCACACTAATAACTGATTTATTGATGCGGTAATCCAACACACAAAATGCTTTCCTATCTTCAAACTCAGCCATTACACAATTGACAACAATTGACTTTAACAAACAGCAGATACGTACCTAAACCAATGTAAACGAAACTTTATGAGCTTTCCTTTCCAGTGTTACCAAGTGAAATGGTCTTAAAACAGATTTAATCCAGTAATATTTATAATTGAAATCGGGAACATCATTTGTAATAACCCAGTAGATGTAATCAATTTTATATGAGGATATTCTAGTCTGGTACCATAATATGCTTCTATTCTAATGCAAAAAGAAATTAAATTGTAGCAATCAACGTAAGAAAATTAAAAGTACATGTTAAAGATTGTGAATCAGAACAGATTTAACAAGATTCATAGAACTTATTAAGTTTAAAAGTGAAATTAAACAAATATTATGTTATAAACTTACATAATAGTGTGATTAGGAATGTTACAACTTATATTAACATTCTAGATGTAGTTTAAGCATAAATGTTGTGAAATCAGGTCATGGTGAATTTCAGCGTAGTGGTTGAGACAACATTTTTCAACATAAACCATAAAAGTGTTAGAAACTGGTGAATCCCCATGTATTCTAGGTTATAGAATCCATTTCCTGTAGGAATTAGAATAAGTTAGATATAAGTAAATTTGTATATAAAAATGTTCATATCTGTTAAAATTTAGATAGATTAGGAATTTTAAAAGGAAATATGCCATGTGAGGTGACTATAGAAAAGAAATTTTGTGTAGAATTCAAAAATAATTATGTTTTTACGATCTGACACTAACTTTTTTACAAAGTTCTGAAAAATGATTAGTCAATGAGAATTAAGCAGTGTTATGTTTATACTGACAAATTTTGCTAAGGTTGTAAAGATCCAGCGTCCTTTACGTATGTTTTTTAGAATAAATTATTCGCGGACCACCCTATAGTTCGAATTACAAAAGATTACGCGATATTGCACCACAAATAATTCATTAATCACCGCTGACGTGTATTTCTAAAAACCAGTAAGTTTTTCCACGTCAGAGCAATTTAAACCAATCCCATAACGGCATCCCCCGCACGGTAGCAGTGAAACCGCCCACAGATGCACCTTTATAAACCCGCGACGCGCTGCTCTCCGCGAGTCGCTACTCGAGAGTCGGGTCGCTACTCGAGACAAGAGTCGAGTCGCTACTCGAGAGGAGAGTCGCTACTCGAGAGAAGAGAAGTAATCACCACCTGCCCGATCGTGACCGAGACCGCCACGCCGTTCCTGATATCCAGTAGCCGCCCGTACCGATTGCTTCTTGTAATAACTGACCTGTTGATCGCTGCCGAGGAGTCCATCGCGACCGTGTGATAACGCGCACCACCTCGCGCCGGGCGGCCTAAAGTTTAATTCCGTACTGCCATTAAAAGACACGTAAGTTGCAGAGTTATAAAATCTAACAATTTACAATCAAACACTACAGAACGTAAATAATGACGGGCTTAGTCTCCAGGAGTTATAACGTTATCATTACACACACACACACACACACACACACACACACACACACACACACACATAAAGGGCGTAACGAAGGGGAAACCCCACGTCGTCTGACTCAGTACACATACAGAAAGAGTGCCACGCAGGGTAGATCCCGACGTCACAGGCTGCTGCCTACCGTCTGCTGTTGGCGCTAAGGCCCCCGCTTAATACACATACATGCACTACCTACAGACAAACACAATAACCACACACGGTGTCTTTAATCGCAGGAGGATACACAAGAAAACCCGTTGCATACATTTGTATTAAGAATAAATGTCGCGAAACCGTTCTTTAATTAAAGTAGAATACCGCCGGAAATTATCTAATGTTTACCTGCAGTAAATACCATAATTACGACCTGGTGTATCTTACTAGTTCCTTTAGTAAAAGGATAAATTTAAAAATATTCACTTTAGTATAGCGAGTATTTCGTTTACTTTATAATTTGTATATAATTGAATTTAGTTACGCCGTTAGGACTTAATCCAGTTGCTTAAGTAGTCTAAACGCTTTTTGAGAACAAAACGCGTTCTCATACCGGTTCTAAACATATAATTATAGTCCAGAGATCTCGCCGTTGTTTACGCGAACCTTCCGCGTATATTTCTTCGTTGGAGTACGACATACCAGCTTCAGCGCTCCAGAGATACTGAAGAGTTTATCTATACCATGCGCATATGCAGAGAACAGTATTGATTTTCTCCCGTGACCTAGAAACAACTCGAGTTCGTTGCGCTGGCGCTTCCGACCAATATCTGTTAAGGCTACCGCTGCGCTTCTGTAAATACAGGACCGTAATATAAATATTTAATACTAGGTAAGGAGTAGATTAAGACATTATATATACTTGTTCACAGAAACGACTTCGCACCCAATAACGACTGCCCTCCAGGAGAACGAGAGGAAGGAGCTCTAGGGGCCAGATTATATATTTAGTTTAATTTGTTATTAATATTTTTGTGTTTTGTTAAATTACTAAATAATATACGTCTAAAACCACTTTCGTATAATTATTTAAGGTGACAGTGTAAGCCCACTAAATAATACGAACCACACCCCGTTTAATAAGAATTTATAAACACGACTGAGCATAGCCGAGGCAAAGTAAAACCGCGCTGGGTTACCACCCAAAGGAGGGGTTTAAATAAAATAACACCCAGATTCAAAAATGGGGTGTTATAAGGTGATGGGTGGTTATTCAGAAGCTATATAAGAAAGTGGCAAAAAATTTTATATCCTCTCTTGTAATTTTTCAAAGTGTGAACATGTCACTCGACTCGAGGTGTACATGAATAAAAATTTAAGATCGTTCATGTGGTTCGTATATCCTAAAAATTTTATAAAACTAAACAATTGAAATTTAAAATTGTGAGTACAAATAAGGTTCACGTAAATTTTATTCCGAGTGATGTGTTGTCGGTATGCAAGTGAATGTAAATCGATTTATTTCAATTATTTCGTTTAAATTAAAAGTTATTTTAACCAAATTATTATTGCTCTATTTTAATTGAAATAAAAATTAAAAAAGTTGCAAGTGCATAATAAATTTGAATGCAGATAAAATTATTGTATTTTCTTATACAATAACCCGAAAAAAATTATTATATTTGTTAATATAATAAAATAAATTAAAGTGCTTTTGGAAAAGTGACAAGGCGAATATTGATGCAGTATATTGGTGCTGTAGATCATCCACCGATGGATCAATAAGATCAATGGAATTCGAATTACTTCTGAATTGGAAATTGAATCAGCTGAAAGAAATTACATTAATGTGAGTCTATGAATCTTACATATTTAGTTGAGGGTACGTTGAATATTATAATAATTTACTTATGTGCATGAATGTAAAGGATGCAAGTGAATTATATACTATTCTGGAAATAGTTCAATTACTTATTCATTTTATAGTGATTCAATGTTATTTTAAAAGAAAAAAGATACTTACCCAAATTATATTAACGTTTTTGTTTTCATGATGTGATGCACACATATATTCAGGTCAATGAAATTCGCATGCTCACAACATGTTATATATTTGCAGATGATGCAGGGTGTTTCAATAAAGTTAAAATAGGCACAATTCTAGATCTAATTCAAATCATAATTGAATTTACATAGTTTACAAAGGAACCTTAAGTAAATGTTTAATGTTTTTTTTTATACTGAACTATATTGAACGCTATCCCTTGAGTCGAGGCAATTTATTTAAATAAGACCAACAGTAATTATCATAAGTATCATAAGTTGTAGTAAAATACGAGGGATCGTTTTTATATTCCCGGACTAGGCAATTTACAATGTTAATGTAATTTTTCATTTTATTGATTTTAAATCACATATGCATGGTAACGTGTTTGATCATTTACAAAACAATTGCAGCATTATTAGTTCTAATATCTGTCAGTTTGTGTTGTAACGTCTCAAAATGGACAAACTTGAATATCGAGCTGTTATAATGTTTCTTACAAAACAAGGAATATCTCCAAAAGTTATTTGTGAAGAAATGTTGATTGTATACGGGGATAATTGCCCTTCCAAGTCAACTATTTATGAATGGTCAAAATTGTTTAAACATGACCGAGAATCACTAGATGGTGATCCCCGTCCAGGTCGGGCTGTTGACATGATCACTTCGGATGTTATTGAAAAAACCATGTGTTTGGTACTGGAAGATGCAAGATTAAAGAAGCGACAACTATCGTCTTTATTAGGAGTTTCAGAGACCACAGTTTTCAGAATTTTACACGTTTAACTTGCATGACAAAGGTCAGTGAGAGATGGGTTCCACGAATGCTTACGTCTTTTTAAATGTTTACTCGAATGGAGAAGTGTGAAAAATTTTTGGCGCTTTGTGGAAACGAACCAGATGTAATTATCAATCGACTTATCACCGGAGATAAAACTTGGGTCCATCATTTTGATCCTGAGTCGAAACCAGAGTCGATGCAGTAGCATATTAGGGGTTTCAATCCTCCCAAAAAATTTAAAGTCACCCCTTCTGCAGGAAACATAATGGAAACTGTTTTTTTGGGATTGCAAGGAATTTTAATGATTGATTATCTGAAGAAGGGCGGTACAATCACAGGAGAGTATTATGCAAGCTTAATGCTGCTTCATGATAATGCACCATTCCATAAGTCAACACTTTCAAAAGCTGCGGTTGCTACATGTGGCTGTGTAGAAATTGATCATGCACCTTATAGTCCAGATTTAGCCCCCAGTGACTGTTTTTTGTTTCCACATCTCAAAAGAACACTAAAGGGAAGAAAATGTAGGGACGATGATGAACTTATAGCGGCTGTTGAAGAATATTTTTATAATGGGTTAAAGATGTTATTGAAACGATGTAATTCCTGTATTGAAAAGCAAGAGGCCTATATTGAAAAATAAATTTCTGTTGTTGTTCTAATCTACTCTTATCATACCTAGTCCGAGAATATAAAAACGACCCCTCGTACATTATAATTTACTAACACAATTAATCTCTATTATTTCATCTAATTCCAATGTGGTAATTAATTTATTATAATCACAATTAAAATTAAAATTATAAATATTAAAATTATATATATATATATATATATATATATATATATATATATATATATATATTTACTATCACAAAAATTAAATGGCGCTAAATCTTTATTAAATAATTTACATCGTAAAATATATATATATATATATATATATATATATATATATATATATATATATATATATATATATATATATACAACGTGTCCCAGATAACATTTCCAGCATGGGGATCTCGCTTATTATAAAAGATACAGATTTGGTTAAATTAGATGAATTACTCCTAAGGATTAGTGAAATTATAGGACACTCTCCAATTTCCAAATTTCCATGTATTTTAAGACTTGTGACAAGAAAAAGAAAAATGTCAAATTTCTTTTTCTTGTAATATCTTTTTTGTTATATTAGACATATAAATTTTATTTGCACTTTCTTAAGATATCTTTTATGCAGAATTTAAATATCAATTTGGATTATTTTGCACTTTCTATTTTTTAGTTTCAACCCCTAAATTAAATTTTTCTTATGGAACGACAAGTTGGCTTTGAAATAATTGATCGTGTTTTTTTATCCTCTTCACATGTACTATCTATTTTTAAAAACAACAAAGAAAATTTAAAAAAATGTATTTTATTAAAGACTCTAACAATAAGCAGGCCGTGAAACATAAAAACACAATCGAATTTAATGTCACTTAAAAATTATTCGTTCCAGAATATTTTTGTGTCAAACATGGCTTTATTTACTAATAAAAGTTTGATATGTTGAGTTGTTACATCTTGTCTCATAAAACAGTTTAGAAGCTGAACGGATGTACTTGAAGCTGTATCCTGAAAGAAGGCAGCCCAGTGCTCGTACGTACAGAAATTTGGTAATTAATTTAAAGGAAGATGGTTCATTTTCAAAACCTACTAGAAATCCAAAATTACGGAATGAAGATGCAGAACTAAATGTATTACAATCAGTTACTGAAAATCCTTCAACATCTGTTAGAGAAATTGAACATAACACTGGTATTTCGAAAACTACATCACAAAGAATTTTAAACGTCACAGGTATCATCCGTATAAGTACACCATTCTGCAGGGACTTAGAGATGGAGATCAGGGGAGAAGATTACAATTTTTCCAATGGTATGTTAATCAATGTGAGAATAACGATAATTTTCCAGCTACGATTTTGTGGTCTGACGAAAGCAGATATACAAATAGTGGCCTTTTCAATCGACGCAACGTTCACTTTTGGGACCGTGAAAATCCTCACGTTGTTAAGGAAAGTCGGCATCAAGTGAGATTTGGTTTTAACGTCTGGTGTGGCATTTTAGGCGCTAAACTTATTGGGCCCATATTTTTTAACGAAACATTAAATAGTGAAAGGTATTTGAATTTACTACAAACTGATTTAGAAAATAAACTTGATAAATTTGCTTCTAACAAGATGGCGCCCCACTCCACAATTCAAACATCATCAGCGAATATCTTAATAATCGGTTTCCAAATTCATGGATTGGTAATTGAGGGCCGATTTTATGGCCACCCAGATCTCCAGACTTAACGCCCTTGGACTTTTTCCTTTGGGGCTACGTAAAAAATCGAGTGTACGTGCAAACATTTGAGAATGCCGAAGATCTTCGTGAAGCTGTTCTTGCAGCATTTGGTAGCATTAAACGCCAAAAACTACGCAGAGCAATTACGTCGACACTACGCAGGGCACAATTATGTTTAGAACGGAATGGTCAATTGTTTGAACACCTTTTATAATTGGATAATTATCTCCAATACTATTACCTGCTTAACTCTTGTTGTTATCTACTATTTGTCGTTTTCTCATGTTTCACGGCCTACTTATTGTTAGAGTCTTTAATAAAATACATTTTTTTAAATTTTCTTTGTTGTTTTTAAAAATAGATAGTACATGTGCTATATATATATATATATATATATATATATATAATATATGTAAAGAGGATAAAAAAACACGATCGATTATTTCAAAGGCGACTTGTCGTTCCATAAGAAAAATTTAATTTAGGGGTTGAAACTAAAAATAGAAAGTGCAAAAAAAATCCAAATTGATATTCAAATTCTGCATAAAAAATATCTTAAGAAAGTGCAAATAAAATTTATATGTCTAATATAACATAAAAGATATTACAAAAAAAAGAAATTTGACATTTTTCTTTTTCTTGCCATAAGTCTTAAAATACACGGAAATTTGAAAATTGGAGTATAATTTCACTAATTCTTAGGAGTAATTCATCTAATTTAACCAAATCTGTATCTTTTATAATAAGCGAGATCCCCATGCTGGAAATGTTATCTGGGACACGTTGTATATTTATTGTAATGGCTATAATTACGTGGATAATAATTTTAATTATTTGGCTTGGCAATAATATTTAAATTGTAATATATTTGGGGATAAATTTGTTATTGTAATAATAAGTTTTATAAACAAATTATATTTGCGCCGTACTCACCCAAAATCTCTTTTGGGGATAGAGTTCAATTATAATAAACATTGATTGTTGGCAAATTAAATTAAATCTGGGAATATTCATGTAAATGATAAAATTGTATGTTATAATAACCTGTTACAATCTGAAACCAACTTTGTATAGATCTGCACAAACTACGCATGCATTGCGTACTTAATACTGAAATAAATGCAGCCTGTCAAAAATTTCTGCAATTGATCTAAATTATTAAGCAAAATTTTAATTTTGTTTGAGGTAAGCTTATTAATTTTATAACAACCCTGAATCATTTACTTTTCAGATACTGACACGTGTATTCGTACAAACATTTATACATTATCAAAAAAAAAATAAATACAGGACACCCAAAAGTAATCAATGCAATAGGGTTATGGTAGAAAATAAAACTCACATGTGTTACTGCAAATTCCAAAAAATGGTCATGTCCGGTTGCTCCATATTAAACATTGGACGTAGCCTTCCTTCCATAAATCGGTGATATTGCTTTGCTGTCCCAAATATGCTGCTTAACATTCCATAATTTCATCCATATTAAATAACTATTGACTGTTCTTCATGTGGTAAATACGAAGTACTTACAATGCTCAAATACTTTCAGACAAGCACTTTATTTTATTTGTGTTTTTAAAATGTTGTATTAATTTATTTAATAATTTAACGGATTTACTATGGTATTTTAATTTGATGTAGATTTTTGTATTCACTTGCACCTTTATTGTAGATTCTGTTATGAAGTGAAAATTTATTTTATGACCTTAATCGCCGTCAACAAAATAATTGAAGAAATTTATTAACATACAAAAAAATTGTACATCACCCGATGTTTACACACGATCTTGAAAAACGCAACAATTACAATTTTATCAACAATTGTGATCGGTAACCTTATTTTTAATTTTAGTTATAGGTTAAAACAATTGTTGATGATATCTCAACTCTACGTTGATCGCGTTTCAAATCCAATAATGTTTACGAGAATTGTTACTTACATGTTAACACAAATAACACTAACACTATGACTTACTAGTTACAAAAATTTTTAAAGGCAATAGAGCGAGAAATCAGGAGCAATTCCTTTTATACTTTTCTCTTAGATACCAAATTTTCAATTTTTTTTACATTACACACAAAACAGTCTAGCTTCTGGTTGGTCTAAACAAAATTGTCAACTTAACTAAAACATAGATTATGCTATATCTTTTTTAAAACAATTCGGATTTGCTTTATAATTACAGATTTGGAATCAGGGCAACATTCCGCATAAAAAGACACCTCACAAGCCCTATTTTGCTTCGATGATTTTCATTTTGACAACTTATATTCTAAATTTTCTAATATCTAAAAAATCTTACATCCTACAACTAAACTAATTACATATTCAAATTCCACATAAAAAACTGAATCAGAATACATCTATTTCAACCCCTTTTATTTAATTTTTACAGAATTTCCACATTCACATCTAAAATTTTGTTAGTTAACCCAACTTTTCTAATTTTATGTTTAGATTACATATTTATAGTTAATTTCCTTGTGAAAATGAGGAAAACCTACTATTGAATGTTTTTATAATTTATTCTAAACTTATCTTACCCTATAAAAACCATAATTTTGTAAAATTCTTACATATAAAACTTAACCTAACTTAATATAAATTTACTTTTAATTTGTGTAATAAATGTCTATAATACTTGAAATGTTTATAAAATATGTTCTTATATCTGTCTCTAACACAAATACTGTTCACTTATACTCCATAGTTCTTAATTTTGTCATTTTTATATTGTTCAACTATTTTGTCAATTTTTGTATAAAATTTGCAATTTTATATTAAATATCACACCGCACAATTGTTGTTCATGTTATTAATTATGTTTTTAAGTCACTACCACTTCTTATGTACGTTTTATATAGTTTGTCTTTTAATGACTAAAATACTATGTTCGTACCATAACCCTTTCTTTCATATTTCAAATAGTTTATGCATTGTACCTAATACTATACATTCTACATATTATAATAATCCTACTCCATGTGATCAATATCTGATATGTGTTCAAAATACTAAAATTCATTGAATAAAATGCGAAATTACATAAATATGTTACACGAAACTAATCGTACCCACTAATATGAATCGTGTTGACCTTTCTCACATGTCATATGCTACTGGTATAGTTCAATGCTTTTATGAAAATAACAACCTTGTGCAAACCCCACAAAGCCTGTTTTGTTACATCAAAACCATAATTTTGCACTCGTATGCTATTTTTTCTTTGAAAATGAACTGTATACTTCCTCAAATTTATCTAACTTGCCCAAAATAGAGAAATTCAAACTCAGTACACTTTAGCCCCTTTATTATGCCTAATTCTAATTATCTCAATATACCGGATGCCCACGAGATCATTTTCCGGCTGCCATTTTTTTATTTATCTATCGATTTAAATGAAACTTAGCAGGGTTGTTACTCTAACCAAACGTCATTTTTAGGAATTTTTGACAAGCATTTCCGACTTCCGGTTTCACCGGAAATGACCTTAACTTTTGATTTTTATATGACACCCCCTGTATATTTTTAGTTTTTCGGATTCTGGAGTTCATTTTACGGCCGATTGCGTAATATTTAAATCGATATTTTTCCAAATGTAATTTTAGAATTGAATTTTATTTTCTCATCCAGAGTGCCATGACCATCTTAAAATCATTCTACATACTTTAACTCACTTCCAGAAAAATTCAAACTCATTTTTATCTTTGTTAACTTTTTTACTAGAACGTTTTAAACTTTATTTTTGCCGTAGCAAAAAAGAAAGAAAAGGACAGACACATTATGGACGCGTCTGAGAGTTGTTTTTATAGCAGCACAATTTTAATGCATTGCTTTACGTATTTTCCCAATTTTTTCAGTCAACGATTGAACAAAATTTATATTAAAACAAACAGAATGTAATAATTTTAAACAGTATTAAAAATAATTAAAAAAAAATTAATAACATTAACAATAATATAACATTAACAATAATATAACATTAACAATAGGTATTAGATTATAAATTTTGGACCTTTTAACCACCAATTAAATTTTCAAAGTGCTGCCCTTCCACCTCTTGACATTTCCTAACACGAAAAACGTTGTTTTCTACGACATTCCTAAGCATGTCGGGGGTAATGCTAGCAAATGCCGCTCGTATACGGTTTTCTAAGATGTTAAGTGTTGTTGGCGGTGTTCGGTAAACAATCTCCTTAATATGGCCCCACAAAAAAAAAATCAAGAGGTGTAAGGTAAGGCGAACGAGAAGGCCACCAGATCGGTCCACGGGTAAAGATAACATGTTCTCCAAGTCGTTCTTCTAAGTAATTTCTCACAACAATAGCGTTGTGAGCCGGCGCACCATCTTGTTGATAATAAAGGTGTTGATTATTTATTTCCAACGGTAATTCCTCCAAAAAATTTTCAATTTCATGTTGTAAAAAACCCAAATATCGTTCTGCATTTAAATGCCCTTGGAAAAATATTGGTCCCACAATACGAGTACCAATTATTCCAGCCCATACATTTACTCCAAATATCTCTTGAAAATTACCTTCCATCATTCGGTGTTCATTTATCGTTGGCCAATATCTTGTATTTTGCCGGTTGAACATTCCATTATTGGTAAATCTCGACTCGTCAGAATACAAAATAGAATTGGCTAGGCTATTATCGGCATCGTTATGTTCCAAGAACCAGTTGCAATATTCCAGTCTTCTAACAAAATCTCCCTCGTATAAATGTTGGTGAAGCTGGTACTTGAATGATTTGTATCCATGTTTCTTAAAGATCTTTCTTGCTGATTGTGCGCCAATGTCTAATTCAAGGGCAATTTCCCTTGTGGATGCTGCGGGGTTTTGAATGACATATGCTATTACATTTTCTTCCGTTTGTTCATTAATAATAAAATGTTGTTGCAAATTATCTGGTTCTTGGCGCATTTTTCTTATAAGGTAGATAATGTATTGTCTTGTAGGATGATGAAGACGGTCAGGATATTCTTGCCGATAAACTCGTTCGGTTTTCGCTGCATTTTTGGCACATTGTCCATACATAATAAGTATATCAACCTGCTCACTCTTGGTAAACATTTTTGTTAATTTTATAATTAAACTAAGTACAAACTTTAATTTAATTTTTAAGTAAAATATTAGATTTATGTTAATCAACAACAACCTTTATTATTACTTGTCAAACTTTTAAATTTACCATAGTGTTTCGATGGCAACCTAGCCACCTATTGTTTTCATGGCAACTCTGATGTGCTGTGACATAGGAAGTGTATTTCATTAATGAGTAAGACGTAAATATAAAAATAAAAATGTTTTAAATCGAAAATGGGTAAAAATGACAAAACGTGTTATACGTCATTAAATTCGTTTTAAAATACTGCATTTGGTAGTTTTATGAAAGTGGTATGCTTCCATTTAATTTTTTTGAGCTACGGCAAAAATAACGTTTAGAACGTTCTAGTAAAAAAGTTAACAAAGATAAAAGTGAGTTTGCATTTTTCTGGAAGTGAGTTAAGTATGTAGAATGATTTTAAGATGGTCATGGTACTCTGGATGAGAAAATAAAATTCAATTTTAAAATTACATTTGGAAAAAAATCGATTTAAATATTACGCAATCGGCCGTAAAATGACCTCCAGAATCCGAAAAACTAAAAATATACAGGGGGTGTCATTTAAAAATCAAAAGTTAAGGTCATTTCCGGTGAAACCGGAAGTTGGAAATGCTTGTCAAAAATTCCTAAAAATGACGTTTGGTTTGAGTAACAACCCTGCCAAGTTTCATTTAAATCGATAGATAAATAAAAAAATGGCAGCCGGAAAGTGATCTCGTGGGCATCCGGTATATACATTTGTTACATGTGTTTGTTCGTAGTATCTATCAAAATGTGTGATTTAAGCAATATGTACCTATTTAAATTTGCTTAAAAAAATTAAGTACGACCTGCAATATAATTAATGATCCTTGGATTTATCTACCTGTGTCTGAAGTTATATTATAATAAAATTTTTTAAATGAAGGTTTTTTTTGCATTGAAGACTTTGTATTATTTTTAATTATTTCCTTTCTTTTCTAGTCCATTTGCACAATTTATTTTCCACAACAAGAAATCAACAAGTTTAATCTACTGAACGACTGAACACCAAAACACGTTTATTGTACTCCTATAACTTTCAGACTCCTAAGTGTATGCCAAAGATCCGAACCATCGGAACCCTAAGCACATCTTAAGGATCCGAACTTTCGGACCCCCTGACACTTTCATACTAATATTAGGTCTATTCAATTAATACTATACTCACTAACTGACTAACAGAACTATAGGAGACGTAAGGTCCAATAATTGTATACAAAATGGTAGGCTACTTACTAAATTACACATAATTTATATAAGAATTTGTTTCAAAACAAATTACGAAGAACAAAGCATCATATTGGTTTTGATAATTGTTAACAAAAGCGCAACGTTTTTTTATATAGAATTTGCTAGAGTTATACGCTAGACTAATCGCTGACTTATCTTTAGTTCAAATATAATTACAATTCTTAATAATGCAATGAATCATTTACATAGAGATGATATGCAAACTCTACGGAGACCATTCATCTTTTTGGTTTTATGAAAACGTTGGTCAAATTTAATAAAAGTATTCCTTCGAAAGTGATAACTGTCCTGTACGAGTGTACCCTTTGATAATAGTGTAATTCACGGAAAACCGTCGCTCTTAATGCTATACACGATAGTTAATAGTGCGGGAACATTCCGTAGTGTGTGTGTGTGTGTGTGTGTGTGTGTGTGTGTGCGTGTGTGCGTGCGTGCGTGGGTGCGTGCGTGCGTGCGTGCTGCGTGCGTGCGTGCGTGCGTGCGTGTGTGTGTGGGCGCGTGCGTGCGTGCGTGCGTGCGTGCGGGCGTGCGTGCGTGCGTGCGTCCGTGCGTGCATGCGTGCGTGCGTGCGTGTGTGGGCGCGTGCGTGCGTGCGTGCGTGCGTGTGGGCGCGTGCGTGCGTGCGTGCGTGCGTGCGTGAGTAGTACCCGGGCACCATCCCCACTCCTTTTTTTTACGTCACAAGCCCCGCCCCTTTCACTTTTTTATATTCCCACGTGGGGGACCGGTTTTTCCACCCTTATTTTTACACGCTTACGTGTGAGACCGGATTTTCCACCCTTATTTTTGCACGCTCACGTGGGGGACCGGATTTTCCACCCTTATTCTTTACTCGCTTACGTGTGAGACCGGATTTTCCACCCTTATTTTTTATATACCCTCGTGTAGGACGCATTTTCTTCACCCCTATTTTTACACATCCACGTGTGAGACCGTATTTTCCACCCTTATTTTTATATACCCTCGTGTAGGACGTGTATTTCCATCCCTATTTTTTACACACCCACGTGTGAGACCGTATTTTCAACCTCTGTATCCCTAATTAAGATCTTTTGTAGTTGCTAACGTGAGAGCTGTATTTTAGGGTTAGCGTTGAGCTGAGGGCTTAGGGTGGTGGTTGAACTGGGGTATGGCTTGGCTTAGGCGGGGCTGGAGCTTAGGGGTGGTCTAAGGATAAGTCTTAGAGTTTGGCCTTGGTGGTGGAGCTAGGGTTGGAGTCAGGTCTTGGTGGTGGAGCTAGGGTTTAGAACTGTATTTAGGGGTGGGGCTGTATGTAGAGGTGAGGATAAGTCTTAGGGTTATTTCTGATGGTATTAAGGTCCTTCTGGTTGTAACCCTGGGGGTTAGGCAGACACATACGCATACAATAATTACATAATTAATAAGATATTATTATTTAGTCTATTGCTTTTAAAAGGGTTAAATGCTATTGGAGAAAACGTTTCTAATAAGGAGATGAGATAGCATCTGTGTTAAGGATTGATCTTGCGTGGGGGAAATTTGAATGACAGTAAAATTTAATTATAGAACACTTATTTTTATTATCGTAATTAAAAAACCCTCAGTGAGCTATAGAAAAATTACTGCCATTCGGGTGTAATGAAACAAAAAAAACATTTTATTAAGTTAATTACATAACAGTTTGTCTTTTCTTAAACGATTATTAAAAAACATAGTTTTACCTGCATTGAAAATAATATCCATACGTCCGTTAAAAAATGTTGTATGCCTTAAGATTAAAAGAAACTTAACGCTTGTGTTTTATAACTGTAATTAAAATCTGTAAATAAATAAAGGATTAACACAACACATACCAGATCTGTAACGTTTTAAGGCACTGAGTGATGGTCACCGCTTTTGTGTTATCTGTCAACTAAAACTTTCTAGTTGTGTAAAAGCCAGCTATAATTAGAGTGTAAAATATACAACCTCATTGTCTTTATTGCACTTACTGGAAATCGTATTAACCTTTCTCTTAAAATAAAATTGTTTTGAAAATATTCGTATACGGATACACAAATTGTTTTATAAAAACCATATTAAGTGTTTGGAATGTTTAAAATTCCATAACATTTTGTAGTAAGAAATCACTGTTCATGTTTACTTTTAACTAATTACCGTGTAATTATATAACTTTGTTAAATTTAATAGTCTAAAAACCAATATAAATGGTTAATATAATTTCTAAAAAATATTATTAGAGTTGATACGCCGTTTTATTTCAAGTAATTGTTTTCAATATATATAAAATGTGTAAGTGGACCTGTATTATTTGTTGTAACCTTCTACTTACATAAATTCAACTTATACACGAATTAATAACGACCTCCACTAACTAGTTTATAACACAATCGCTATGTAGCGTATTTTTTTATTTACACCGTACTTCTATAAACTATTAACGCTCCATTTTAATAGGGTGATCAACTATCTGAAAAAGGTTTACTGTTAAAGTATACGATGAAGATCGTTTAAAGCAAACCTTGTATTATTCTTATATACGAATGACATTTCAAAAAATACTAGTATAATTAACATGAAGGTTTATAAATCTACATCCAGACAAGGAAACAGTTTTAAACACAAAGAATTTATCTGTAAGGGGCAGACAATGCTATTACATAAGACGTTTTACAAAAACGTGGTTATTCCACATTGAGTGGCGTGGTAGAGTGACGTAATCTGTTTTATTTTGAAATTTCATAGCGAGCATCACCATCATCGAAATTTTGAGATACTACCATCTCATCGTTTTCACCTTGAACGATTATATTGTAACCTATAAAGCAAGCTAATAACCCTAATAGTTTATCAGACATTACTACATGGACACGAGGTTAGCTCTAAATTAAATGGTTTCAACGCTGCTCTGGGAATGCTGTACACACTTAAAACCTTTAAGTCTGCTCGCCGAAGTTGTATCGTATTCACTTTCTTCAATTTTTATCTGCACTCTGTTTCGAAGCTGTAATACGTTTTTCTAATACATAAACAGAATCTTCAATACTGTGATACGTGTAGCAGCAAAACACATTAGCTAGTTAGTTTCACCTCTATATTACTTTACATGCAAGCCTGATCTTATCATAAATAAATACATCTGTCAAAAAAAAAGCTGATTAAACATAACTCCACGGCCAGGTATAGCAAGCAACGCTTCCAATTATAGCTCTTAGTCAACACAATAGGGCCTACAACTACATACAATCGACTAGCACTGCTTTAGCACGAGGATCAAACGAAAAAACACGCACGCACGCACGCACAAGCTCGCACGTACGCTCTCACGTACGCACGCACGTGCGAACGCTTGTACGTACGCCCGCACGCTCGCACGTACGCACGAACGTACGCACGCTCGCACGTACGCAAGCTCTCACGTACGCACGCACGTGCGAACGCTCGTACGTACGCCCGCACGCTCGCACGTACGCACGAACGTACGCACGCTCGCACGTACGCAAGCTCACACGTACGAGCGTTCGCACGCCCGTACGTACGCTCGCACGCACGCACGTATGCGCGCACACACACACACACACACACGAGAGAGCGAAAACCGATAAAGCATGTTATTAAATAATAATGATGTATTGTTGTTTATAATAATAATAATAATAATATATTTTCAAAACGTTAAGCTTTCCTTCGGTTTTGTTAATAAACCTGTTTTTTTTCCTAGCGGTGCTCCACCGTCTTGATTCATGTTTGCAAGTTTACAAGTTTTTCGCTTTAGCGTGTTTTCGCTCTCTCGTGTGTGTGCGTGCGTGTGTGTGAGAGAGAGAGAGAAAAAGAGAGAGAGACGCGCATTGAGAGATGGAATATGGAGGGAGTCAGATCCCTCCAACATTATACATATACGTAATTGTTTTATCTTATGTATTCGGGGTTGATGTTTTTGATAATGTGTTAGAAGAATTGTTTTCTAGTACATTACGTATTTCTTTTCCATGCAAAGAACATCAGGCAGATATAATATCAAGATCTGTTTATTATTATGTATCAATATCATAATCAAACAATACTATAAACAAGGTGAAGCGGTAGCAATAGGTCAAGTGCAAGAATAAGAAGGAATGTAGACTGCAATCTTCCCAACTTTTATGTTCTTTTGTGCCTATAAATAATATCCGAATATATGAAAACCTTGATTTTATGACCGTCTCCTAGATTTTTTTTAGATTTGCACAATTTATTTCCAGTAAGTGCAATTTTGTGTTTAGAAATATGAACTATGTGTTTTTTGTGTGAAGTTTATTAATTGATTAATTGCGTACATGTATTTGCTGAAACGGTATAAAACAAATATTGATGACAAAACAAAATTTAGTACAACAGAGTTCGTTTTTTTGAACTTACACTTAGTAAATCCACCCTACCGTCGTGGCCGATTCTATTTGTACTTATTTTAACTGTCTTCTGTTTTATTTACTATGATAAAAATCAGGATTAGAAAAATTAAAATAGAATACATCTTTTTAAACTGTGTTAGATATCGTACCTCTTACTTACTCCTTTCAACAACGCTGCGCAAAAATGCCGGTAGAAACCATTGTTCCATATTTCCTCGGACGATAAATAAAACGGCATTCCATCGATATTCAATAACAATGAGTATTTGTTGAATGGATATTAAAACTTCAAAAATGAAACACTGCGTGCTGAAAATATTGTATAAAAGTTGACTCTCTATGCATTACCTCTTTCGAACGCGAAAAGGCTACGAATTGAATCCGCGATGCACCACCACGTGCGCGTACCTCTATCTACTATCGTGAAGCTATATAACAGGAAACCTACTAGATTTTAAAGATCC
Source organism: Vesta saturnalis (assembly GCA_036346205.1). Classification (NCBI taxonomy): domain Eukaryota; kingdom Metazoa; phylum Arthropoda; class Insecta; order Coleoptera; family Lampyridae; genus Vesta; species Vesta saturnalis. The sequence goes on from JARFJB010001703.1 coordinate 1,181,543, forward strand.
TTACACTTATTTGAGGTTTGTGAAGCTAATATTAAGTAAATTAGAAGAATGTATTGATAGCTTTAAATGTATAATACCTTACCTGTGTTCTACTGTCAGATACAATTATTTTCATTATTTTGCTCATATACAAGAAACGAAAACTTACGTCTGAATGGGAGTTGTTTTAGTTAACATAAAATAGACGTCAAATTGATTGCACGTATTCCTTGAATAAAAACACCTTGACGCTCATATGCTGTAATAATAACAATATGTATATTTTAACTGATTGAACACAAACTATTAATTGCAATATATGGACGCCAATATGTTTGCAACAACAACATTGTGTATATTATAATTGCCAAAATGACAGTTACATTAAGAGGGCATGCAAGGCAGCTAGACGCCATAATGATTTTTAGCACAGTACTTTAATGTACGGGTTCTAGAATGATCGTCAAACGTACGAAAATTATGTATATAGTAAAAATAAAGCTAGAAACATATGGAATAGACTATAGAACTCAGAAAAAAATGCAGATTTACATACTTTAATAAAATGTCAGAAAATACGTCTCGTTCTAGGTATATATATATATATATATATATATATATATATATATATATATATATATATATATATATATATATATACATCATTCTATCATTTTTGCGTCCATCTATTGGGCATTTACCATCAATCTGGCTACACTTTGCAAAGTGGCGTCTGTATATGGACGCCAGATTACAATCCTTAATAATTTTCTTGGTATGAGTGTTAGAGAAGCACCGTTGACAAAAGACAATTCTGATAGAATCCTATAATACTCATTCTCAGTATGGGGCCCATTCCATACTCCTACGTTGAGATTTTTTAAAAACTTGTCGACGCCAAAATCGTGTAATTCGTAAAATTGTATACAAACTTAGTTCAGCACTTTGCCGTCATGGCGCTATTTCTAAATATACTTTTATTGTATTTATTCTGTACATTTACAATCTTTCAGACGTCTTTAAATGGCAACACTGTAAAACCAATTTCTAATATTCTTTCTTATTTAATTTGAAGTAATTTCATATTTACGGTCTACAGCCTTCTGGCGTCATTCTACCTAGATATACAATTGATATTACTTAACATCATTATGAACTCACACATGCATTATTTTGTAAATCATTCTGAAGTCATATATTAACATATATACATACTGTTTATTCTAAGCAAGATTAGCTACCTCATGCACCTCAAATACACCATTCTATGTACACACCCAGAAAATAATAAAATTTACAGATAAATGTAAAAAATTAAAAATGCAAATTGGTTAATATGTTTTACAGTTTTGTCATAGGTAGATAACTACGACGGTTGTTTGTATTAGTACTTTTGCTTGGGACACCCAGTTGATTCGAACGTTACCAGATGATGTAATCCAATGCAAAATTTACTTATTATTAACAGTTGAGATGACATTATTACCCTTATTTTAAAAGGGTGACCTTTTAAATCGCATTTCGGATTCGCTTTTATATTTGTGTGTGTACAAATATAAAAAATCCGTTTAAAATTAATTAAATAACTTTGTACACCAAATTCATAGTTTTAATCGACACTTCATAGATTTAATTTTGAAATAGTATTTCTTTCAATTCGTAGAGGTAGATAGTTTAACCGAAAGTTTTACCGCGAAGTATATTCATCCTTGGATTTTGCTTAGTAAACGTCTAACGAACTGCAGAATGTAGATTAAAAAACAAGTGTCTTAATTTTGAATTACGTAGTAACTTGTTACGATGAGACCGTTTATTTATCAAAATTATTTTTTTTAGTGCGACCAAGTTAAATTAGTACCGTTTAGGGCGTTTAGAAACCAGTTCTATTATTAACCTCGTGTCTGCGCATGCGCGCGTCTGTGCTTGTGCGTCAGTACATGTGCATGTGTGTTTATCGTTTATCAGGGCGTCCATGTCGCTGGCGTATTTGTACTTTGTGTTATACTCAGAGAGGTATAATGAGTACGACACCCATCCATGTCCATAAACAGCACTACTAGTTCCTAATAATAGGGCGACACACAATGCTTCCACTGAATCTGTATCATTCTTTTCTCTGTTGAAAATTTTTATTGACTTTCAAACAGCGAGGTTTTATGCAAGGCTGCTCTACATCTAATTCACTATACTTAAAAAACGAATAATAAAATACTTATCTTTTTTGGGATTTTTTAATGGTGTACTTTGAATTATACAATCTAAACGTTTCGATAACACTTACAGTTATCTTCGTCAGTAGTAATGTTTGTTAAAAATTGTTAAAGATGTAGTAAACAATTTTGTCAAATTTGAAAAATTCAAACATAAACATAAGCCTGCTATTAATATAACAGTTTGAGAAACGTATAAGCTAACTATAAAATTGTAGTAAAGAATAACTAGGTCATTAAAATTAAATATTGTTAAACTGCCTCAAAGATGACAAACCAGAACACTCTCTACGACGAAAGATTGGGATAAAATTGATTCTATAACGTTTAAATCTATGAAAATAAATTTTGACATCTCACGTCAACGTCAAAAGAAAAATTTAATAAATTATGCAAACAACAAAATAATAGACCATCTATTGATTGTAGAAAAACAGTTATAAACCTTTCTGATAATTCTGTATTATAAGTGTTTTGTAACTGTGGTTTCCTATTAGTGGAGTTGATCGGCCTATTTCCACAGTTTATGCTTTTTGAGCGCGAGGTTTCGGAAGCGGACTCTGCTTCCGTCATCAGGCTTAGTCCTGAGAAGGACTGTTTTCGCACTTGAGTCGAATTCATTTGTTATATCTAATTTTTCTCAAGCACTTGACTACTCTCAGATTCTGATAATGTTGTTTCAGATTATGCTATTGAAGCGCTTTCTAAAGGAGGAAATTTTGCGATAACACCAAGAGTAATACCTTTTGAAGATATAATTTCCAACATCGAAAACTCCATTAGATTATTACCTTTTGATGCTGCTAATGAAGTTAGATATAACACCGTTAACATATTACGTAAAACAAAACCTCCAAAGAGCAACTTATCCTTTCGTCAACGACATGCTTTACTTGATCTTAAACGCAATGAAAGTATTATAATATTAAAATCAGATAAAGGTAATGCAACTGTTATATTAAATATGAACGATTATAACACTAAGATAGAACAATTGTTGGGACCAGAAACTTATCGTGAAATACCAAAAGATCCAACAAAAAAGTTTCTTTTAAAAACTAAAGAGCTGATTAAATTATCATCTATTCCTGAAGAAATAAAGAAGAAACTATCTAACTCTGAAGCTATTTCACCAAAACTATATGGTTTACCAAAAATTCATAAACCTAATATTCCTTTAAGGCTTATTGTTAGTGCAATTGGTTCTCCTACATATAACCTTGCAAAACATCTTACATTGTTATTACAACCTCATATAGGAAAAACACCCCATTACATTAAAAATTCTGCCGACTTTGTTGAAAAAATGCACAGTTTCAAAATTGAAGAGGATGATATAATGGTTAGTTTTGATGTTATTTCACTTTTTACAAAAGTACCTCTAAAAGAAACTATTGAATACATAGATCATCTTTTTCCAAAGGACATAACCATTCTTTTTCAGCACTGTCTTACTACAACTTATTTTCAGTGGAATAGTAAATTTTATGAACAGATTGAAGGTGTAGCAATGGGTAGTCCCCTTAGTCCTGTTATAGCTAATTTTATATGGAAAAATTTTAAACATTAACGTTACAAAATACACCTAAAAACCTTCAGTTTGGTATAGATATGTAGATGACACATTTGTTATTTGGAGACATGGAGAAGAAGCACTGCATGAGTTTTTGGTTTTATAAATGGTATACATCCTAGTATTCAGTTTACCATGGAAAAAGAAACTAATGGAAGTTTACCATTTCTTGACATATTAATATCTAAAATAATAATTCACTATCTTTTAAGGTTTACAAAAGCCGACACACACTGATAGATACCTTTATAAATTATCCAACCACCATCCACGTCAAAAAATTAGTGTAATAAAATCTTTAGTAGATCGAGCAAAACGAATTTGTGACCCTGAATTTTTGAATGATGAATATAAATATTTAAGAAAATCCTTACAAGATAATGGATATTCACTTACAGATATTAATAATGTTATTACACCTTCTAGGCGTAACCTTAAAGAAAAACCAGTTCTTAATATTGGTACTGCTTTTCTTCCTTTTATAGCTAATGTTACAAATAGAATTGAAAAATCCTAATCAAACATGGCATTAGGACTATTTTTAAACCTACAAGAAAAATTAAAGAACATTTAAGATCACCTAAAGATGTGTCAAACCCTTTATCATCTTCCGGAGTGTATAAGTTATCTTGTTCATGTGGAAAAGTATACATCGGGACCACAAAGCGTAGCTTTGATACAAGACGCAAAGAACATATGAGATTTTGTAGATTGGGTCAACCAGAGAGGTCTGCTGTGGCTGACCATGCCCTGAATAATCTAAATCATGACATTCAATTTGACAATATGAAAATATTGTCAAGACAAACCCATTATTATGTTCGTTTGCAACGTGAAGCTATTGAAATATATAAACACCCGAATAATTTTATTAGACAAGAAGAAAATCTCCGTTTAAATAGGTTTTGGCATCTTATAATTAAAAAAGAGCATAATGATACGCCTTGATTTTAATTTGTTTTCAACTTTTGGTATGTCTAGGTTTTTTGCTGTGTTTTTCCTACACCTTGAAGCAAATGCTTTACCAATTATATGTTAAATTTCCACAGCACTATAATTTAACATAAGTAGTTGAAATTAAATTGAAATTAAAAATTACAAAGAACGTTCCGCACTGTGCTTTTCATTGTTAATAACACTTCCAATTATTGATAAAGATATCTCTTTGTTAGATTTAACTGGGTTATTTTATTAGATGTAATGTTTGGATTTGTGAATGCTTCTATCATTTTAAAATTGAAGTTTTTCACAACTTTACACTTACATCATAACTCGATTAAATTTTGTTAAATGTGTTTTTTGGCTGGCAAATTTCATTGTTATCTTTCGTCGTAGAGAGTGTTCTGGTTTGTCATCTTTGAGGCAGTTTAACAATATTTAATTTTAATGACCTAGTTATTCTTTACTACAATTTTATAGTTGGCTTATACGTTTCTCAAACTGTTATATTAATAGCAGGCTTATGTTTATGTTTGAATTTTTCAAATTTGACAAAATTGTTTACTACATCTTTAACAATTTTTAACAAACATTACTACTGACGAAGATAACTGTAAGTGTTATCGAAACGTTTAGATTGTATAATTTAAAGTACACCATTAAAAATCCCAAAAAGATAAGTATTTTATTATGAGTGTTAATGGTGAAAGTTTACATTTTCATATTAAAAAACGAATGTACGAAAAAAGGTCGCGGACAATTGGTCGCGCGAAAAAATGTCGCGCACATTTGAACGCACATCAAAAGGTCGTCAGCGAAAAAGGTCGCGGACAAATGATCGCGTGAGAAATGTCGCGTAGAAAATATAACTATTAAACATTCCTCCACATTTTATCCAGGTTAGTACTGGCAGTTAATAACTGCCATGTTTAAAAGTTTTTTATGTTTTCATATTTTATGATTTTTTTTTTTTGTTGGTTCTTGCTTTTCTGCTTTTTATATTTGTACCTCGAAGTTATGAGCAACCGCCCTTAAATACTCCTAATGTGGATGATTGGCATATTATTGACAAATAGTTTTCTGTCGCTGCGCCGTATTTTTACAAATTTTTTTGAGTGGCTGTTCGTTTCCAACTATGTAGTGTTCAATTTTCAAACAATGTAGACTTTCCTCTTTCTTTAACGAATTGATAAATTTCTACAAATTTAGATGTGCTGCATTTAATATAGAGGAAACATTATTGTGCCATCCTTCTGCAGAATAATTTGTATATGGTATGACTTCCTCTATGAATTCAAAACAATTCCAAAGATTTCTTGAAAACTGCGGTTGTCGTCTCTGGTGTCGTCGATCCAAACGATCTATACACTCACCTTCAAATTTAGAGTGTACTGAGTAAAATCAACGCCGCGTCGCAGTGTTCCAGTCTGGTATTTAGATAATTGTGCGCGACAATTTTTCGCGTGACCAATTGTTGGCGATCTTTTTTAGCAACAGCTTAACAAACATCCACGCCTAAAACAGGTTCGAATCAGGGACATTCTTTGGATTGAATGGTGATGAAGATATTATAATTTTTAAATAACTAAAAAAGTGGAGAAAATAAATTCATCAAATTGTTTGTCTGATAATTAAAGTGGTTGAAATGGGCTGATTGTACCAAACTCAAAATTCTAGTACGCACCCATTATTCACTGCTTTCCTGTACTTTACCCTTACTTGATAAATGTATCTCTTCTACATTGGGAGCTATTTAAATAACATAAGTATTGTATTGATTTTATTTGAACATATATGAATAGTCATTGACGCTCATATGCTGTAATAATAACAGTATGTATATCTTTAACTAAGACGTCAAAATGATCGGCTAGTTCTTTGGTGATAGAACATATATTTTTCGAATTAGATGAAAGCAGACCTAAAACTGATTGCACATAAACTATTAATTGCAATATGTAGACGCCAATATGTTTTCAACAAGAACATTGTGTAATTTTAAACTAAGACGCCAAAATGAAACATTCATAAAATTTTTGGATAATATGAAAGCAGACGCTAAACTGGTTGCTCACAAACTATTAATATAAAATATATTGACGCCTAAATGTTTGCAACAACAACATTATGTATATTATAATTGCCAAAATGACTGCTTTGTTACATTAAGAGGGCATGCAACGCAGCAAGACGCCGTAATGATTTTTAGTGCAGTACTTTAATGTACGGGTTCCAGAATGATTGTCAAACGTACAAAAATTATGTATATAGTAAAAAAAAAGCTAGAAACATATGGAATAGACCATAGAACTTAGAAAAAAATGCTGACCTATATACTTCAATAAAATATCAGAGAATACGTCTTGTTCTAGGTGACGCCAAATTAAGGAATTACGTACGGACGCAATAATGATTGCATGATGTATATATATATATATATATATATATATATATATATTACGATGTAAATTATTTAATAAAGATTTAGCGCCATTCAGTTTTTGTGATGGTATGGTAAATATATATAATTTTTAATATATATAATTTTAATTTTAATTGTGATTATAATAAATTAATTACCTGAATTAGATGAAATAATAGAGATTAATTGTGTTAGTAAATTGTAATGTTTTCAAAACAAATATTACATCGTTTCAATAACATCTTGAGTTGAACCCATTATAAAAATATTCTTTTGGTTTGTTCGCAAAATTGCTTTCAACAGCCGCTATAAGTTCATCATCGTCCCTAAATTCTCTTCTCTTTAGTGTTCTTTTGAGATCTGGAAACAAAAAATAGTCACTGGGGGCTAAATCTGGACTATAAGGTGCATGATAAATTTCTGCAAAGCCACATTTAGCAACCGCAGCTTTTGAAAGTCTTGATTTATAGGCTGATGCATTATCATGAAGCAGCAGGACACTTCGCGTTAGTTTTCCGCGTCTTTTCACTTTAATAACATCTCTGAGGCGATGCATTAAGCTTGCATAATACTCTCCTGCGATTGTACCACACTTCTTCAGATAATCAATCATTAAAATTCCTTGGCAATCCCAAAAAACAGTTTCCATTAGTTTTCGTGCAGAAGGGGCGACTTTAAACTTTTTGGGAGGAGTGGAACGCCTAATATGCCACTGCATTGACTCTTGTTTCGACTCAGGATCAAAATGATGGACCCAAGTTTTATCTCCGGTGCTAAGTCGATTGATAATTAAATCTGGTTCGTTCCCACAAAGCGCCAAAAATTCTTCACACTTCTCCATTCGAGTAAACAATTAAAAAGGAGTAAGCATTCGTGGAACCCATCTCTCACTGACCTTTAGCATGCAAGGTAAACGTGTAAAATTCTGAAAACTGTGGTTTTTGAAACTCCTAATAAAGTCGCTAATTGTCGCTTTTTTAATCTTGCATCTTCCAATACCAAACACATGATTTTTTCAATAACATCCGAAGTGATCATGTCAACAGGCCGATCTGGACGGGGATCATCTTCTAGTGATTCTCGGCCATGTTTAAACAATTTTGACCATTCATAAATAGTTGACTTCACGAATAACTTTTGGAGATTTTTCTTCTATTGTAAGAAACTTTATAACAGCTCGATATTCAAGTTTGTCCATTTTGAGACGTTACAACACAAACTGACAGATATTAGAACTAATAACGCTGCAATTGTTTTGTAAATTATCAAACACGTTACCATGCATGTGTGATTTAAAATCAATAAAATGAAAAATTACATTAACATTGTAAATTGCCTAGTTTGTGAATATAAAAACGATCTCTCGTATTTTACTACAACTTATGATACTTATGATTAGGCTTCGGATTTTTATTCATCAAAGTTATTAAAAATATGCACATATTTATGAAAAGATTTTGAAGAAAATATGCCAAAAATATGCTTTTTTGTAACAAAATATGAATAATACATGCATTTTTTAAAAATTGAGTAAATATAAAAAAAAAGAAGAGGAAAAAAATTTATTACACACAACTATAAATATATATTTTTATATAAAGTGAGTATACAAGAAATGTTAAATATACTTTAAAATTTAGAAAAGCGTTTATTTGTCATTTAGTTATTTGTACAGTGGAATACCATTTGATAATTAAATGCTTTTCTAAATTTTCGACAGTAAATTTATGTCATTTGTCAGTCAATTTTCTTTATATGCCGAAAAGCTTCTTTCGACATCCACCGACGTTATGGGAGCAAATTTTAATGAAGCCATTTGTTGGGGATTTAATGTATTAACAAAATTCGTTTCTGTATTACTATGTTCCCCTGTTAAAATTTTTGAAACCTCAACTAACACCTGATATCCATGATTTTTTGAAACTACACTATTAAACTTATTCAATATCATCTTTCCGACTGCACCAGGAACACATTTTAATTCAGATTCACATCGATTTACAATGTCAACAGCATCTACCAATGATATGTGTTTAGTTTCTAATTTCTGTATACAAACACTTAACTTATTTAACTTTAACTTATTTAAGGGAATCTTTGCACTTATTAAGGCGTCACATAATTGCATATTAAAATTTTCTTGTTCTAATGATTTTGATGAAGCTAGGAGTGATTGTTGCAGAGAAGTTTGCGCAACTTTAGTATCTTTCATTTTTTTACATTTTGATTGACGTCTTGCAGTTTTCACTTTTCCACAACAGAACACTTCCTGTTTATCACTATTCAAAATTAGCTCTGAATAATTTTTTATCCAAGCGGACACAACACCACTTTTTACTTTCGGCATATTTGAACTTGTTGCTTTCGAGGCAGTTAAACAGCAAATGAAAAATTGTATTTGAGTTTCAAGATTTTATATTATATTTAAGTATTTAGGTAGGTACTTCTTGGAAATTGAAACCAAAGATTACGGGCGAGTAAAGAATGCGTCAGTGTGTACAACTTGATAATTGTTAAGCCAAAGTTCACAGAAAGACACGGGTGTCAAATCGGTTATTCCGAGAAATGGATGTAGCGCTCTTTTAGGAATTTTGCCTAAACAAATATCGTATAGACTATAATATTTTCACAATGGACAAAAATAAATAAATTTTTACTTAAAAGAACTAAAATATGCTTTTTATGCTAATAGAAGCTATAATATGCTTTAAATGAGGAAATATTAAGAAATATGCATTTTATGTGATTTTTTTATTACCTCATATGCTTTATTTTAATGTAATTCGTCCACACACGAGCAATAAAAATTAAATTTCTTAATAGTAAAGAATATGTCTTTTGCATAAAATCCTAAGCTTACTTATGATAATAACTGTTGATCTTATTTAAATAAATTGCTAGACTCAAGGGATAGCGTTCAATATAGTTCAGTATGAAAAAACAACATTAAATATTTACTTAAGGTTCTTTTGTAAACTAAATTCAATTATGATTTTAAATTACATCTGGAATTTTGTGTATTTTAACTTTATAAACACCTTGCATCACCTGCAAATATATAACATGTTCTGAGCATGCGAATTTTCATTGACCTGAATATATGTGTGCATCACATCATGACTAAACAATAACGTTCATATAATTTAGGTAAGTATCTTTTCTTTTAAAATAATATTGAATCACTATAAAATGAATAAGTAATTGAACTATTTCCACACTAGTATATAATTCACTTGCATCCTTTCCATTCATGCACATAAATAAATTATTATAAAATTATAATATTCAACGTACCCTCAACTAAATATATAAGATTCACATTAATGTTATTAAAAATTATTATTAATTTTATTAAATACATAAATAAAAGGTTTACCTCGAGTAGGATTTGAACCTACGACCTGTACTTTACCAGAGTACCGCGCTAACCAACTGCGCCATCAAGGTTCAAACCCCAATCGATGTAAATTTTGTCTTTATGGATGTAGAACCAGCGCCCCCGCAAGGCTGAGCGGTGCCCGCGTGCGGGCATTATTTTGGCGCCCTTTATTAATGTACGAAATCCAGTAATAAAAAAAAATATTTTTTTTTATTTTATAATAAAACAGAAATTTTTTTTAATTTAATTAATTGGAAATAATAATTAATAAATTATTAATTAATAACAAAAAAAAACATCTTTAATCCGTCACTTAAAACTATAGCTTTTATTAGGTTAAATAGGTGTTTTTCTTGATTTAACGACAGCAAATTCTTTTATTACTTCATCAAAATCGATTTTGTCAACCATCTCCTGCTATAGCTAATATTGCTAGCCCAGATAGTCTCTCTTGGTGCATAGTTGATCGAAGAAACTTTTTTATTATTTTTAATTTTGAAAATGACCTCTCCCCAGAAGCCACAGATACTGGTAAAGTTAAGAGAATTCTTAAGGAAATTGTAACATTTGGCAGAGATTAGGTTAAATTGTGTTCAAATATCAGTGGCGAAGCGTGAAATTTTTTCCTGGGTAGACATTAGGAACCAAAAAGATTCAGTGCTAAAATATGACGTTTTTCAGTTTCTAACAAATTGTATAAACAATCAGGTACATTAAATAAAGAAAATTAAATGTAGTTTTATATTTTTATTTTACACTTATATTAGATAAAACAAAAAAAACAAGAAATAATTGTAATAAACAAATACGTAAATAAAATACAAATAAATATTAAGTATTTTGGAAAAATTAGAATATTACATTATAAATGAACGAAATAATAAATGGGTACATCATAATAGTCATAATATTATTTATATTTTTTTATAAAGTAGCTGTAGTCTGCGCGTTTTGCTTGTAGCAAAGTGGTCAATAACTTTATCTTTGAAGTTGGGATATTTGTTATAGTTTCCTACTATCTCTTTTTCTATTGATAATGTAGCTAAAGCTGATAGCCTTTCATTACCCGTAGAATTCCTTAGGTACGTTTTTATCCTCTTTAATGTACTCATTGATCTTTCTGATGATGCAGTAGTGACAGGGATAGTAAGTAGCAATTTCAATAACTTACTAGCTTCGAAAAAAACATCATTCAAATCGTTATCACATATATAATTAAATAAATTGAAAGCATCCAGATTTTTTTTTATGTCGCAAGAATAAATCACCGAGAGCTCATTTTCTAATTTTAATATATTAAATGTATTTGGATAACTATCGTTCAAATTCTGAAATAATTTTTTAGGACTCTTTTTTAAATGTTCATGGTATTTGTTTTTATTTAACAAATCTATAAACGATAGTTTGTGTATATCGTTAAATCTTTCTTTCATTTGAGTCACTATTGTATCCAACACCTCAAAAGCAACTCTTTTAAAACTAAGAATAACTGTTTCGAGAATTTCTTGTTCTGTTAATTTCTTGGATTCTTGTAGGCATAACGAGACAGTTTCGTCAGTTCGTAATTTAGAAATATTTTTTATTGTTTGTTCAACTTCTTGGAAACAGATTACAGGATTTGATATTATTTTTGATTGCAAAACAGAATATAAATGATCCGAAAATACAAAAATTTTATAAAATAAACATAGCATTAGAGCAAACTTAGGATTATTTAATATTTTATTTAAAGCTATGGCTAGATTGGTGCTTTCTGGGTCAAATTTATCAGAAGCTTTTATAAAATCAGCAATTTTTAATAATGAATTGTAATTTTTAAAAATGGAAAAAACGGATCTAGAATGAAAATTCCATCTTGTATCAGATCCACCTGGAATTGCGAATCCCGCTTTTCTGAGTTCTTCCATTCTTAAAGGAGACCTTGCAAAAAAAGTTTTAAAGGTAGTTAAATTACAAATAAATAATTTAACATCTTGAATGCGTTTGGAACAATGTAAAAGTACCAAATTAAGCTGGTGCGCGTAGCAATGTATAAATATTGCTCGAGGACAAGTTTGTTTTATAATAGTCTGCACGCCACTTTTGGACCCGGACATGACGCTAGCTCCATCATATGTTTGTGATACGAGTTTATCAGTTACTTGGCATGAATTTAAGACCTCTAAAATTTTGACACTAAGTCCAGCTGCGGTTTTATCACCAGACACATCGTAAAATCCAAGAAATCTCTCAACAACTTCATTGTTATTAATGTACCTTAGAATTATGCTGAACTGCGACCTACATGAAACATCTGTTGTCTCGTCCGCCTGAACAGATACAAAATCAGTATTTTTCAATTCATCTAACACTATTTGGTGAACTACGTATTTTACTGATTCTATTAAATCATTCTGAATATCACTGGACGTTCCTTTGAAAACTGAACAGCTTTCCAAATGATCCTTCATTGCAGATTCCTCCATCGCCAGTAGATCTAATAGTTCCAAATAATTAGCTAAACGCATTAAATAAGCATCAAACATCTACCTATAAGTAAGAAAAAAGTTAAGTTACACCTTTATTTTTTGAAGTTGCAGTCTCGTCATGTCCCCTAAATCCAAGCTCTTGTTTTGCCAAAAAACAAACCACGTCGATTAGTCGCCCAACGATATACCTGTTTTTAATCACTTTTTCGTTATGCTGTACAGCATTACTTTTTTCTGCTTCAACAAGTGCATGATCAATGCGTACCTTTCCCAACATTGTAAAAAATTCGTTGCAGGCAATATGTTTTTTCGAACTCGCATGTTTGTGGGCTTTCTGAACAAAATTTTTTATAACTGTTATTCCGTCTTTCGCCCAAGCGGTATCGTCTCCACCGAACAGTACACACGGAAAACAATATACCGCATTCGTTTTAAAACTTCCAGTCAGCCATCTAAAAGATTCATACCAACTTTTTTGGAACTTCCGAAGGGTTTTCCCGTCTTTTTGTGTTATATTTATGTTTGGGCGTTGTTGTGAATTTTTTAAATTTAATTTCTCCTCTAATGATAAAGATGAAAAATTACAATGCCTGATGAAAACAATTGGATCTTCTATTTCTGCTATTTTATAAACAATTTCATTTTATAATTTTAAATACTACCTAAAGACAAAGAGGAGTACAATAATTATGGTTATACAATACGTCTATTCTCTACATGCGATGCGTTATGACTAAGAAATACATAGACACAGAAGTAAACAAGTAATAGGGCTTGTACTTTGTACTCATCTCCACCCAGTTGGACGTCTTATAAACTTTAATTGGAAACACCTTTATTTTATTATACTGTAACATAAAGACCTTATTCATTTTTATTTTATTTTATCCGCATGCAAATTTTACACAATTATGATATTAAGATGTTTGCAATTGCATTGAATCTTAACACTCAATTAAATCTCACGCGTAACAAAATTTGATTATATTTTCACTGCTGCATTAAAATTATAATAGTTTATTAATACCTTTTTTTGCTTAAGAAATACATTTGTTTTTGTTTAGAATACAACGAGGGGATTATTTTCGCACGATCGACTATAAAAGAACTCATTTGTGTGAAAAATCTGTAAAAATCTAATTCTAAATTTGTTTTTTTTTTGTATTTGTGGAATAATCGGTTTAATATTTATAAAAATCAGTAATAGGATCGCAGATAAATTTGTGAAACCCAAACAGACCTAATGAATGAGTATTGTAGTTGACCAGATTAAGCGCTGTTAAGAGTTCTAATCTCACGAACGATGTCGGAGGCATATGATTTCAGTGACCGACCGCGGTAGACAAATCACCTCGTGTCTTTTTCACCCACTAAGCTGTAGAGTTTGCAGTTTTCCCGCTCTCGACGGAAAAATCCAGTATTGAAAGCGCGCGCGCGCGCGGGAGAGGCAATTTCTAAAATGTTTACCCTGGTTCACGACCGCGTAGAATATCAATCGCAATCATTTATTTTGGATGCTGATTAGTTCGATGTGTGGTGTCATATAATTTATATGGCAGTTTTAAATTGGGTCTCGTTTGAGTTTTTTAACTTTAATTTCTCTTCAAGAGAAGAAGAGATAACGAATAATAATAATTTTAATTCTTAACTTAAACTGAACTATTTCTCTAAATAAATTTGCGATCACAAGCAAAAGACAACGAAAAGTGATGACTAAATTAGAAAAAATTCAGAGTAAGCTTGTTTCTTGCTTTCAGCTTTGCTTCCTAAATCATCGAAATGGTGACCCAGTCCCCATGATCGCTGGACGGTGACGATTTATAAAATTATAACTTAGTTGATCAACTGTATGAGACAAATTCGAATTTGTCTTTTACGACGATACCCGAAGTCTGCGTGCAATGCAAGGTTGTATCAATCGGCTGCATATCGGCTAACGTTCGGGGGATATCGCCAGCGTAAACTCTAATCGAGCTAAACACATTCAAATTTGTCTACCACGGTAAAGTATAGATTCTGATGAATTCAGACTAGACTTAACAAATTTTATGGCTGTTAACGTGCTTAGGAATGTAATTTATGTGCCCTCTTATTGTATGAGGAATTCGATATTTTAATTTAAGGAGAAATTTAAAAAAGTTAGGAAATGAATAAAAATTTTGGGTAGACAATGTCTACCTTGTCTACCCGCACGCTTCGCCACTGTCAAATATATATTGCAATATATCCAGAGGATTTGAAGAATGAGGAATTGACAATAACTTTAAAGCTTTAATCTCATTAAACAAAACATCAGCCTCCATCTTTACCGCATCAGTAAGCTTCTGTTGTAGAGCTTGGCAGTTTTTTAGGAGATCATCGTCACATAATGTAAAAATATTACTAAAAAAACCAAAAACATTGTCATAATTAGAGACCATATCAAATCTACTATTTAAAGAACTTAGTACTTGATCAATTATTCTTAAAAAAAATTAACTTTAAACGCGGTTTTGGCATTTTGAGGTGCTTCATCCCTATGTTCATAATCAAAAAACTTTGGTTTATATTTTCGTCTAGTAGTATTGATTGCGGGAAAATCTTGCTCTATCTCAAGATCGGCGGCTAATTTTGCCGCTTCAGCAATTATTTCCTCAAAGAAACTATCATTTCTATAATTTTTGAAATGATCGACTAAATTCTTTAAATAGTTTTGACATACTTTAATGTCAATTGTTACACTTTGCATCATTTTGCTTACAATATTAATCTGAAATAAAACATCATACCAAATAATTACACTACAAATAAATTTAAATGATTGGATATTTAATAGTAAAGAACTTGCTTTATGCCTACTTTCTATGTTAAAAGTATCGCTATCCGCTATTTCTAGAAGACTCTCACAAACTTTAATTAAATGAAATTTGAATGGCTTTATATCATCCACCCTACTTGACTATCTAGTATCACTTAGGGGTTTTAGATTTAATTCAGGAACATTTTTTTTAATAATATCCCATCTTTTTGTGGAGGAAGAGAAAAAACGTAGAGTTCTTGTACTATATTAAAAAAGTTTACTGTTTCATTTGATACTTTAGCAGCATCATTTACTGCTAAATGTAAGCTATGTGCAGCGCATGGCACAAAAAAAGCTCGAGGATTAGCGTCCAGTATACGTTTTTATAAGCCAATATGCTTTTCACGCATATTGGCACCGTTATCATACCCTTGACCTCTCATGTCTTTAATATCTAAATTTAAATTTCGTAAAAGTTCAACTACAAAATTAAATAGTCCTTCTCTTATAGAATCGAATATTGGGCTAAAAGCTAAAAAACTCTCTTGTATTTGAACTTTTTTACAATCATGATTTAACACCACATAACGCAAAACAAGGCTTATTTGTTCTGTGTGACTTGTATCTGGCGTACAGTCCATAATTATTGAATAATATTTGAAACTGCGTACCATATTTAAAATATTATTTTTTACTTTAGAAGACATTAATTCTACAATTTCGTTTTGAATTTGATAGCCTAAATAATGAGTTTTTTTTAAAGAATTTTCCTGGAAGTTTTGCACTCTACTAAGATGTTCTCTCATCACATGGTCAAATGAGGAAATCATCTCGACAGCCTTAAGAAAATTTCCGTTATCATGTTGAAGAAGTATTTTAGAAGAACCTTGAAATGCTAGACATTGTCGTGACAAAAATTTTACGACTGCAACAATTCTTTCCAGAACATCATGCCAATATATTTTTTCGGTTTCTACAACCCGTAAATGATGATCGTTTACAGTAGTAGATGATTTTAACATTTTTTTCAAACTCATCCATGTATTCATATGAACATTATGTACAATTGATGTTTCATGTCTTTTTATAGCCAACGATAAGTGTTGCCAATCAGAAAAACCATTTGAATCAGAAAAAGTATTGATAGTTTTACCGAAAAGCAAAATATAGAGTTTTTTGAAACTGAATAAAAAGCCAAATTTTCTCTGCTGTTTCACCATTCTTCAGTTTTCTGACAAAGTACGTACTTGAAAATTTTCTTTTGTCTTGATTTGAAGGAAATGGATAATTGCGTCCTATCAAAGGAGGTCCTCGCTCAACCAACATTCTGACTTCCTCGTTGTTAATGGTTCTAGGCCACAGACCAGGATCCTCTGATAGAAGAATGGTACTTGTCATCTCAGGGCCCATTTCAGTCAAGGCTTCGGTTACAGCTTCACTTGTAGCCTCTATTGTTGAGCCGGTGGGTTCGACCGATTCTACGTTTTCACTGAGAGTTGATGTACTCGTAGATGGTTCAAGTGCAGGAACAGGTGAAGCAGCGATCGCTTCAGAACATTGACTCTCTAAAGCTTCTGTTTCTGGATTGGAAACTGGAGTTTTTACCAAGAAATCTTTCATTTTGCCAGCCATCTTCTCCCTTTCTTGGCCTCTAACTTTTTTTTGCTCCCGAAATTTTGTGCCAGAAGGTCGTTTTCTCTTCTGTGGTTCCTAGAATTAAGCAAGTGTAGCTAATATAATCTAATATGCTAGATCAATATAAAATGTATTAAGATGTACTAGGCTCAGAAAACATTCAAAAAAGAAACGTGGTGAGATCGTTGGATGATAGACGAATAAAATATTTTGACAGTTTTGGCACTGACGGAAAGAGATGTCAACTTTGGTAATTTGAATGAAACACCCTGTATATTATTACCTATTAAGGTAACACGTAAAAGTCTAATTACCCAGATTTTTGTATATTTAATATCCTATACCTATTTTAAATGGTTTTTAAGAAATTTTAATTTTTATTAAAAAATGCATTTGCATTTTTTTCCTACAAACAAGACATTTATTATTTAATTTGAATGATTATAGGCAATGACTTGGCATAACAAAATTTGTATAATATTTGATTTAAATTTTAATAGTTAAAAGCAATATTATTTGAAATAATGAAAATTAAAATATCTCAAAAGCCATTAAATCTTAAGAGATTATCCTCGAGTTTTACGTAGAATCTAACTATGTAACTATTGTATAATAATACAAAAGGGTGACTATTTACATTGACAAAATTTTTAAAATAAACTTTGATATACCTTAAAAAAACTAATTTTGAATTTTATTACTTTATTAGAATATGTCCAATTATTTATATTATTTTTTGTATGATATAATATAATATTTCACCCTTAATTTAATTTTCACACCAAACACAATAACAAAAAATATAAAACACTTGATCGAATCGAATATTTTCTTTCTACCACTTTAAAACACGCCTAATTTATAATTTATCTTCCGTTTTCTTGTGTGAATATCAAGAACCGATTAGCTAACGCCTTTCGTTGTTTTAATTTATACCCCGTGAACCTTTCGAGTCCGAACTGGAAAAATGCAAGTCTGGACAAGTTTTCACGTTTATAGACAAGCTTGGCGATTTACGAATACTGCATAATATTCGGATTTGGTTTAAAAAAATGCAATTCTTTATTTACAAAAAAAATGTTAAATATTAACAAAAATTTAAAATAAGGATTTAATTGTTAATAAACGATTTTATTTAATATCGCTCGACCTGTATAGTTGTTTATTGTTTGTTTTTAATCTTGCAATAGCTTTTTGAACTACTCCTACTGAACCGATTCTTACAGAACTTTCCGCACATATTTTAGGTTTCCGTGAAAATATTATATTATCATATTTTATGTTTAACCCCACAGTATCAACCCCTGAGCGAGGGTGAGGGCGGCCCTTAAAAATGTTAAATTAGAAGGAGATCAAGTGATACCTCGTTTTAAAGGTCTTTTTATCCTGAATTTAATGTTGCAGTCGTAGAGTAGAGGTAATTCTAGTCAAGTGAAAAACTAAGAACCAAAAAATAGAAAGTATAGGCAAAAATATTTCTGAGATTTCCTGACCTCTGGAACATTTAACAATTAAAAATAAAAACGTGGGGGCGCAAGTTCGCTAAAAAAATATTTTAACCGACATCCCACATTTTAAATTAATTGTTAATTTTTAAAGAGGTTAGAATCTTTCGAAAGTCTCATAATGTGTCCTAATAATTATTTTCCCGTTTTTAGTGCACCAGATTTTATTTAAAGTAGTAGTTTAACTTAAAAATATTATTTATGTATATTATATACAAATATTGATAAAATTATTAATTTCATCTTTAAGTGTTTAATAAAACCTTAAGTTAAAACTGTATGAAACTTTAATATGTCGTAGCACCAAAATAAATATTTCTTACATTGGGTCGGGTGAATAAAAACAAGTGAACGCTTTCACCCGTCAATCCGAAAGTTAATACTTGTTAATCCTTAACAAACTAAATGTGGCCACTAAGTATTTGCTTGAAACTTGAGAAGTAACGGCATTTACTTATTTTTACTCCACAGTTCGACGACAACCATAGCAAAGCGAATACGAGCAGCAGTAGAACGGTCACTGGAAACACGCCGACCTCAAAGCAAGCAGTTGAGAACCGAAAGGCAACAAACAGCAAACTAGTTAAATATTTGAATTATTTAATGCTCTCTCTATTTTTATTCATCCTGCGCATTATTATTAAAAAAAAAATTTTTTTTATATTTTTTTTCTGGATTAAAAAAAAATTTTTTTGCCAAACTTTCAGTTTGGCGCCCCTTTGCACGCCCGGTTAAGGGAGGCCTGTGTAGAACTGATGTAAATTCTAAATATAACGAGATTACAATCAAATTACTTATATTAATGGAATGTGATCCTGCAATATCGCAAGGATTCACACATACCAAAGCAACTTGGCTAATATTCAACGTGCCCTCAATTAAATATATAAGATTCATACTCACATTAATGTATTTTCTTTCAGCTGATCCAATTTCCAATTCAGAAGTAATTCGAATTCCATTGATCTTATTGATCCATCGGTGGAAGATCTACAGAACCAATATACATAGTATGCTACATCAATATTCGCCTTGTCACTTTTCCAAAAGCACTTTAATTTATTTTATTATATTAACAAATATAATAATTTATTTTCAGGTTATTGCATAAGAAAATACAATAATTTTATCTGCATTCAAATTTATTATGCACTTGCAACTTTTTTCATTTTTATTTCAATTAAAATAACGCAATAATAATTTGGTTAAAATAATTTTTAATCTAAACGAAATAATTGAAATAAATCGATTTACATTCATTTGTATACCGACACACATCACTCGGAATAACATTTATGTGAACCTTATTTTTATTCACAATTTTAAACTTCAATTGTTTAGTATTATAAAATTTTTAGGATATACGATCCACATGAGCGATCTTAAATTTTTATTCATGTACACCTCGAGTAACATGTTCACACTTTGAAAAATTACAAGGGAGGATATAAAATGTTTTGCCACTTTCTTATATAGCTTCTGAATAACCACCCTTCACCTTAGCAAATTTTGTCAGTACAAACGAAAAACTGCTTAATTCTCATTGGCTAGTCATTTTTCAAAATTTGTAAATTATTATTTTTACACATAACTTTATAAAAAAGGTTAGTGTCAGATCGTAAAAACATAATTAACACAATTATTTTTGAATTCTTATATATATATATATATATATATATATATATATATATATATATATATATATATATATTTAAGTATTTATACATATAAATAAAAAAGTATTTATCATGTACTAATCTATGACCATAAATAGAATCCATCCAACATTCACGATCGCTCTTCTTGATTATTGTTTTTTTTCGTAGAATAGTTGCAATAACTCTCGACAACATTTCAGAAAACACAACTCACACAGACTGCCCGATAGTCAGCCAGTCTACACACTAACAGCAAATCAAACGGTTTAGTTTCGCAAGTATGCGTGAATACAACCCAACTTAGACTAAACTATCGGCCGATAATTTAGTCTGTAGTGTGCAATTAGCCTAATATAAATTAAAACTGTTAAGTACAATGTACCTGAATACCTGTAAGTATATGAATGTATCACAGACTGATACTTTAGTTAATAAATATTTAATATTGTGCAGTTATTTCCTGTTGAAATTCCTATGAACATATATGCAGGCTGCTGGCATTGACTGAAACTTTTCAACTTGTGCAAGATTATACCTTGATGAAGCAAAAGAAAAATATTTTGAGCACACACACAGATTGTGTGTCATGAAAACCTAGCATATATATATATATATATATATATATATATATATATATATATATATATATATATATATATATATGTGTGTGTATATATATATATATATATATATATATATATATATATCATATATTGTACAAATTAAGAAAATCCGTACATAGCTATTAAGACTTACACGGATACTAATCTTATACATGATAATCAATCTTAAAAGCCAAAATTTTAAAGTTGCTGTCGAATTAAATTTAGTACTATTTGATTCTTACACAATTTTATTGCACTAGACAATTTGGTAATGTAGCATTTCTACAAATAAAAGTTCCTTGTATAACACTGACAGTAACAACAAAAGTTCCTGTAAACACGGATCCGAAGACGCTTTTTCAGGGAGCTAGAGCCCTTCAAAAATCTAATAAGTCGACTTACTAGAAAAACGAGATTTCTATACCACGTACTCGGGAGGTTGAAGACCTACTTACAGATGTCTTTAGAATTGTAAGTTACTACTTTTAAAAATCCGAGATTTTTCAACAATACTGCCAAATTTACTAAATAAGACACTGGTATGCCATTTCTACAAGCGGAAAAACAATTTAATTAACATACTCTTTTGAAATAGTTTCTTTTGCAAATGAAAACGCTAGTATGTCTGCTTGCAGACACATTATTTCAAACTAAAAAATATCTTAATATACCAATTTTATATCACCTTACTTTACAATAGAAAAACCTGGTGTATCTACTTACTAGCGCGTTATGGTTCATCTAGCATGTCCGTCGCACCAACTGAAATTAATATTATCGATCTAGTGACCAGGAAAGTGTGCCCTCTCAAATCACGTGTCCAATTAATATTAGTACGAATGCACAATCCAAGTGATAAGCATCATGGCTATTTCTTTTGGTACAAGGCGGTAGAAGTAATTTCGTGGCTTTTCGTAGTTGATACCTGATTCGGTTTCTAGCCGCGTCTCACACGACAAACGTAGAGCGCGCATTCCAGTTTTGTATCGAGTTCAATGGCGGGATATCAATCGCCGGGATGGGATACACCGTACTAAACAGATGTATAATTTTACAATGTAGTTAGTTTTGATGGCAACACCATGTATGTTAAGTACTGCGTCCTGAATAATTTGGTAAGATGTTGCACTTATGCGAAGAATAGTCTGTATTCTTTGACCTAAAGTATGGTATAAAGTGTATCTTTAAGAAACACGAATTCTTCGAAATGTCTCATGAGATAGATATGAAACTTGTTAAAGTCGAACCAGAAGAGGAAGAAGGAATAAATTCACTTGTGACCCATCTTATAGTAAATAGTGATCTAATAAAAGGCAAAATTAAATACCGTTCAAGTAGCACAAAATTTAACACTATTTTTACAGATAATGTGAATATTAAGAAAGAAGACATCTCTTCTTTAGTAAAAGTTGTTCGGTCAAGTGAAGCATATCATATAAATGAAAACAGTGTCGAACACATTACAAATATACAGTGTGAAAGTAAATTGAAAAGTTTAACAATAATGCAAAAAAATTTTAAACATGATGTTTTAAAATACAGTGGAAATTTTAAATATAAGTGTGACCATTGCGATTTTGTATCAAAGTGGAAAAGAAGTTTAAAAAAGCATGTTTTAACACACACTCCAAGTTATGAATTCAAATGTGACCAATGTGATTATGTAACACATGAAAAAACTTATTTAATAATCCATTTTCAAATACATTCTTCAAGTTATGAATTTAAATGTGACCAATGTGATTATAAAACAATTCGCAAAGGTAATTTTAAAATTCATCTAAAAAAACACTCTTTAAGTAAAGAATTCAAATGTGACCAGTGTGATTATGGAACCAGTTATAAAGGTAATCTTAAAATTCATCTTAAAAAGCACTATTCAAGTTATGAATTGAAATGCGACCAATGTGTTTATGGAACAAATAGGAAAAGTAATTTTAAAATTCATCTTAAAAAACACTCCTCAAGTTATGAATTTAAATGTGACCAATGTGATTATGGAACAAATCAAAAGTAATTTTAAAATTAATCTTAAAAAACACTCTTTAAGTAAAGAATTCAAATGTGACCAATGTGATTATGGAACAAATCATAAAAATAGTCTTAAAATTCATCTTAAAAAGCACTACTCAAGTTATGAATTTAAATGCGACCATTGTGATTATGGAACAAATCACAAAAGTAATTTTAAAATTCATCTAAAAAAACACTCTTTAAGTAAAGAATTAAAATGTGACCAATGTGATTATGGAACAAATTACAAAGTTGCTTTTAAAATTCACCTTAAAAAACACTCTTCAAGTTATAAATTTAAATGCGACCAATGTGATTATGGAACAAATGATAAAAGTGATTTTAAAATTCATCTTAAAAAACACTCCTCAAGTTATGAATTTAAATGCTACCAATGTGATTATGGAACAAATCACAAAAGTAATTTTAAAATTCATCAAAAAAAAACACTCTTTAAGTAAAAAATTCAAATGCGACCAATGTGATTATGGAACAAATCACAAAAGTAATTTTAAAATTCATCTAAAAAAACACTCTTTAAGTAAAGAATTAAAATGTGACCAATGTGATTATGGAACAAATCGCAAAAGTAATTTTAAAATTCATCTTAAAAAACACTCTTTAAGTAAAGAATTCAAATGTGACCAATGTGATTATGGAACAAATCATAAAAATAGTCTTAAAATTCATCTTAAAAAGCACTACTCAAGTTATGAATTTAAATGCGACCAATGTGATTATGGAACAAATCACAAAAGTAATTTTAAAATTCATCTTAAAAAACACTCCTCAAGTTATGAATTTAAATGTGACCAATGTGATTATGGAACAAATCGCAAAAGTAATTTTAAAATTCATCTTAAAAAACACTCTTTAAGTAAAGAATTAAAATGTGACCAATGTGATTATGGAACAAATCGCAAAAGTAATTTTAAAATTCATCTTAAAAAACACTCTTTAAGTAAAGAATTCAAATGCGACCAATGTGATTATGGAACAAATCACAAAAGTAATTTTAAAATTCATCTAAAAAAACACTCTTTAAGTAAAGAATTAAAATGTGACCAATGTGATTATGGAACAAATTACAAAGTTTCTTTTAAAATTCACCTTAAAAAACACTTCAAGTTATAAATTTAAATGCGACCAATGTGATTATGGAACAAATGATAAAAGTGATTTTAAAATTCATCTTAAAAAACACTCCTCAAGTTATAAATTTAAATGCGACCAATGTGATTATGGAACAAATCATAAAAGTGATTTTAAAATTCATCTTAAAAAACACTCCTCGAGTTATGAATTTAAATGCGACCAATGTGATTATGGAACAAATCGCAAAGGTACTTTTAAAATTCATCTTAAAAAACACTCTTTAAGTAAAGAATTCAAATGTGACCAATGTGATTATGGAACAAATCATAAAGATAGTCTTAAAATTCATCTTAAAAAGCACTCCTCAAGTTATGAATTTAAATGCGACCAATGTGATTATGGAACAAATCACAAAAGTAATTTTAAAATTCATCTAAAAAAACACTTTAAGTAAAGAATTCAAATGTGACCAGTGTGATTATGGAACAAATTACAAAGCTGCTTTTAAAATTCATCTTAAAAAACACTCCTCAAGTTATAAATTTAAATGCGACCAATGTGATTATGGAACAAATCATAAAAGTGATTTTAAAAGTCATCTTAAAAAACACTCCTCAAGTTAGGAATTTAAATGCGACCAATGTGATTATGGAACAAATCGCAAAAGTAATTTTAAAAATTCATCTTAAAAAACACTAACACGTTCAGTGCGCAAAGCGCACTGGTGCGTCATGTGAGATTTTTCAGCGGTGCGCATGACGCACCGGTGAGTCGTATGCCCCGTCATCTAGAAGCGGTCAGTATTTCATCAGCATTTGTGTTATTGGCATGCTGATGACCTGAGCGTACTGTGATGATTAGATAAATCCATAATCTACGTCGTTCCGGAATCCAGTATTTTATACCCAGATTTTAGTGAATTATCTCAATTACTGCATAAATGGATCAACCAGGCTGTTCTAGTGCTAAAAAACCTAAAGTATTGGAACGAAATCTCGCTAAACTTACAGATGAGGAATTACGACTTATGTTAGAGACATCCGACTGATCTGACTGTGACGACGTGAATAGTGAGGACTCTTATGTTCCGGTTGAAGAAGAATCATCTTCTGAAGATGAAGATAAAGTTTTGTGCTTCTTTTATTGTAAAATAGTACATTTTACTACTAGAAATGAAAGTAACGTTTTCAAAACGATTTCATTTCCAGTAGTAGACGCAATTTTTTCTACAATATTGTAATTCACGTAGTAATTCGTAAAATATAAGATAAGAAAATACAAAATGTTATTGATTACTATAGTCTGTAAAAATAAAGATTTTCTATTTGGGCTTAGCGCTTTATTACTCTGAGACATTGGGAATATACAGCCGTTTCTTTCTAACGTCGGGTTTCAATAGAAACGTACGCGACTTAAGTGAAAGCGTAAATTACCTGCTCAATGACTCAAGACCGCTCGCGAGAGGTAAACACAATGGAATTTTAATTCTATTCCAGAAGTTATAAAACGTTTTGAACGACTTTTAATTTTAACTGTTAACTGCAGAGTAATACTTAATATAATTCATTTATTTTGAAATGTGCAACAACGAAATCATTAATTGGTAATTAAAAAAGTGATATGCATAAACCAGTTTTTATTGTTTACTAATAGTGACATTAATTGTACATGCAGAACATAACGTACATTCAAATATTATATAGGAATGCATTTATACCTAATGGGATAATTCGTAGAAAGTGATAAAAGTGGTAATCAATTCCTCATTATTTAATCTATTATAATAGGTGGCTATTTGCGTATTTAGACCCCAAAATAATACATTGCCTCAAAATCTTGTTAAAAAACGAACTTCGAATACCGCCGTAACGAAAGTATAAAAAAAAATCTGGCCTTATCAAAAAGATAAAATTTGATAATTTCGAAATTTAATATCTGGAAAAGTATTTGAGATACCGGAATATTGAATTCAGTACCGAACTGAGTTCGTTGAAAACGTTTGGTAACTTCTGGAATAGGATTATATTTCCATTGTCGCGAGAAAGAAACGGCTGTATATTTCCAATGTCTCAGAGTAATAAAGCGCTAAGCCGAAATAGAAAATCTTTATTTTTACAGACTATACCATTTTTATAACGTTTTCACAGCAACGCGCGCATTTTTATGCTAATATTACTTCTCTCTTGTTGTAAAAATGAATGATTTTTCACATAGGGTAAGCCTGTCGTGAGAAAATTGCTACTTTCACATATAAGAGTAGAAAAAAGTAATACATTTATACACAATTACAGATATTACTCCAGCTGACAACGACACGAACACATCAATTGATGCAGGCGTAATAGTTGATCCTCTGGCGGACCCGAACCCTGATGTCACTTGGAGCGACACTTTCACGCAAATGAAGAACATAAAATTCGAAAAAAAAACAGGATTGCTGGTTGATGTTGGTGGAGACGACAGTCCATATAATTATTTTCGATTGCTGTTAGACGATGATTTATTGCAACTTATCGTTACTGAAACCAACAAATATGCGGAATATGTGTTTCTTTCAACATCTACTTCAGAATACTCACGGATTAGTCGTTGGAAGGAATTCACTAAAGAGGAGTTATTACGTTTTACTGGTCTTCTACTCCACACAGGCACGATCAAGTGCAACGTAATGAAAGATTATTGGAAAACACATTGGCTTTTTGGAATTCCATGTTTTGCAAGGTATATGAGCCGTGATCGATATTTTTTGATTATGCGGTGTCTGCACTTTGTCGAAAATCCTAGGGAAGGAGAGAGAAGGACTGAAGATCGCTTGTACAAAGTTCGTCCGTTACTCACTTATTTTGAGAAGAAAATGTCATCAATTTATTACCCTAACAAAAATTTGTCTTTGGATGAATCGATGCTCCTTTGGAGAGGAAGACTCGTTTTTAGGCAATACATAAAAAACAAGAGGCATAAGTACGGAATAAAACTGTACATGTTTACAGAATCTGATGGTCTTGTAATCAATTTATTGGTTTATGCAGGTCAAGGCGATGAGGCAGGCGGGTTTGGACATACGGAAAATGTTGAAATGACTCTAATGCGTGATCATTTATATTTTGGACATTCTGTCTATATGGACAATTTTTATAATAGCTACGGCTTAGCTAAAAGATTACTGGAAGCGGATACATATTGCACAGGTACGTTACGCGCAAACAGGAAGGAGTCTTCGAAAGACGTAGTAACAAAAAAAGGGACAAACAATTGCGGCTTATCGGGATGGTGTTATGATTGGTAAGTGGAAGGATAAGAGAGACGTTTTGTGTATATCTTCAGAATTTCCCAACGATATGGTTGAAGTACAAAATAAAGGAGGAGACTCAAAAGAAAAACCTTTGCCTGTTGTGGAATATAACAGATTCATGAGTGGTATCGACCGTATGGATCAGATGATATCTTACTACCCTGCAGTTCGGTAAACACTCCGCTGGTACAAAAAACTTGGCATACACGTAATTCAATTATTGCTATATAATTCTTTTCTTTTATATAATAAATATTCTAAAAAACGTTGATCATATTACGATTTTCGTATGGCCGTACTTGAAGAAATTCTCCCTGAAAATTTAACCACAAAACAGCCAAAACCAAAGCAAGTACCACACCACTTTCCTGAAAAAATTGTGGACAGAGGCCTAGGAGGTAGGGTTATGAGAAAACGCTGTAAGGTATGCTCTAAGAATAAAATACGAAAAGATTCTTCTTATCATTGTACAAACTGCCCTGATAAACCGGGTTTATGTGTTGGAGAGTGTTTTGAACAGTACCATAAAAATTAATTTTTTATATTGAGAAATTTGTGTTTATTTTAGAATTGTTATTTTGTTCCAATTTTAGAATTTGTTAGTTACCTAATTTCGTTATGATTCATTTGTTTTGTAGTACTTAATAGTATATTAAGAAACAAGTTTCATAAGACGCGTTTTTATCGCATGAGTCCAAGTTTAGAAAGCGACCCGCGCAGCGGGGAGTTTTCTAATGGACGAATGCTATAAAGCGTGTTATGAAACGAGTTTCTTATACTATTTTTTCTATTTTGCGTATTTGTGATGAAAATTTTGAAAAAATGTAAATTCCATCTGTCACCTTATTTCATAATTTTGAATGTAGGTTGGCAACAGTGGTATTTGCTTGTTTGAGTTCGATACAAATATAGGGTATTAAATAGCTATTTGTGTATTAAGAGCGCAAAATGATATATTGTCGATTGAAAGAGACATTTGCCGCGCGACGAAGGAGCGCGGCAATCTTTTGAAATCGACAATGAATTTGCGCTCGAATTACACACATGATTTTTTCTACAATCGAGCAGTTCGCATATTTCCAAAAATTTATTTAATTTGATGAATGAAAAAAATTTTCCGTTCAAATGAAAGATGTCATTTACTCGTTGTCATTGGATACTCTGAGCAATGCATATTTGATTTATAGTTAATAATTGGGAGAGCGAGCGTTTTTTTAATTTAGTCGCTTATAAGCGACAAAGTGACATTCCTCGAAAAAGATAACTTTTGCGTTGTCAAATACGAGCGCAAATGCCTACTTTGGATATCGATTGTAGAAAAACTATTATTTGTTACTAATTCACTTCAAACTACCTTATAAATATGTTTTCCGACGACCACTATGAAATGTATTGAATTCTGCACCGTTTTTTGTTACTGAAAGTGGGAGATTGCGAATGGAGGGAGTTACTGTGTAAAATATAAAATCAATCAATCTGATTGGGTGTCAGCGATGTTGAAAATTTTAATTAATTATGAATTAACATTTTCAACATTGGTAGTGCAATCATGGTTACCAATGAAATTTGACATTTGTCATTTGTGAATTCTGAAACTGACGAACATATCCAAGTAAAACAGTTCCAACTTTGAATAAAAAATGGAATTTAACAAAGTGACAGTGATCATTATGAAAACCTTACCCCTCCGGAAATCGCAGAAAAAGCCGCAAAATCATGTGAGAATTTGTTACCATCAATGTCGAAAGAGCGTTATGAATATGCTTATAAACAATTCATGGACTGGAGACTTAAAAGTAAATTCTTTTTCTGAAAAAGTATTACTGGCATATTTCGGCGACCTCGGTGCAAAATATAAATCCAGTACGTTGTGGTCAATATATTCCATGCTTCGAGGAACCTTAATAACAAAACATGATGTCAACATTGCTCTGTATCCCAAGTTAAAAGCTCTGTTAAAGAAGCAGTCAGTAAATTATGTGCCAAAAAAAGCAAATGTTTTAACTAATGACATCAAAACATTTTTGGAAACAGCTCCTGATGAAGTGTTTTTATTAACAAAAGTATGTAAACATGACATTTGAATTTCAATTTCTAATCTCAAATATTTTTAGACGGCCCTTATTTTTGGAATTTGTGGATGCACGAGGAAAGGTGAAATTTATAATGTCAAACTGGGTAATGTTAAAGATGTGAATTCAGCATTAATTGTTGATGTGCTTTATACCAAAACTAAGAAACCGAGACAATTTGTTATTTCAGATAATTTTTATAGTGTTTGTAAAAAATATATGAATCTGCGACCCTCAACAATGACTGACAAGAATCAACAATTCTTTATCAATTATCAAAAAGGAAAATGTACTAAACAATATGTGGGCATTAACAAATTAGGCAAAATAGTTCAAGACATTGCCAAGTTTTTGAAGCTGCCTAACCCAGAAACATATAAAGGACACACATACAGAAGAACATCAGCAACAATTGTTGCTGACAAAACTGGTGACCTTCTAGCCCTAAAACGCCATGGCGGATGGCAGTCCAGCGGGACTGCTGAAGGTTATGTAAATGACTCGATCAGTAAAAAGATAGAAATCTCGAAACACATTGTTGAAGCAGTAGCATCGACTTCTGGCACCAAACAGCCGCCGTTGCGTGAAAAAGCTGCAGCATCCACTTCTGGTACCAAGTCGCCGCTGCTGTGTGAAACTTCATTAGTGGTTCCTGAGGTGCTTACAGAAGATCGTTGTGCCTCGCAAAAAATTCAAAATTTCTTATCTACAGAAAAAAACCACTGGGTTCTAGCACCAAAACATTTCCAAAACTGTCAAAATTTCACAATTAACTTTAATTAATAAAATAATACCAATTAACTTTAATCAATAAAATAATATACCTACTTTTGATTTTCTTATGGTGGTCGTCGGAAACGTATCGTGTAAAACACGTGTTGAGAAGTCTTGCCCTTTCAACATTTGTTGTACAATATACAATCTTAATAGAAGTTGTATACTATATACATTATAATCGGAATAAAATTACACTATACTATGTAAACTTAATAATGTACACTCAATTGAAGTTAACAAGCTCAAATGAAGGTTATATTTTACGCAAAAGATGTAATCGGCTTAATCTGAAAGCATATTGACGCTTTATCTTGAAACACAATAAAAAAGAGAAATCGTCCATATTCGGTTTTGATCATCTTAATCATTGCAATACATTAATCAGGAATAATTCAATACAAAGGATATATACACATTTCAAATCAGAATAGGTTATGTTACATATACGTTGACATACATCAATAAAGAACTTCATTAGTTTACATCAAGAAAAAAAATGTTAGGTTACTAAACTTTAAAGTCAAACATTAAAACACCCGTTTGAGTGTCATAATGTACATATTAAACACGCAAAATAGAAAAATGTATTTTTTGATGTACAAATAAAGGTTTTTTGCAAATAATGAACTAACTCACGATGATGCACCCGTGCGTCATGAGCACACGGAATAAATTTTGGTCTGGGGTGCGCATGACGCACCGGTGCGTCATACACTGATCACATGTTCAAAAGCTAATTTTATACAGTGTAATTGTAAAAACCTCATACTAGCGAAAAATTATGAGGTTTATTGACAAAAAACATAACCGGCCCTACGCGACCTCTCCCAATGCTCACGCGCACTGAACATGTTAAGTAAAGAATTCAAATGTGACCAATGTGATTGTGGAACAAATCATAAAGGTACTCTTAAAATTCATCTTAAAAAGCACTTCTCAAGTTATGAATTTAAATGCTACCAATGTGATTATGGAACAAATCATAAAAGTAATTTTAAAATTCATATTAAAAAACACTCCTCAAGTTATGAATTTAAATGCGACCAATGTGATTATGGAACAAATCGCAAAAGTAATTTTAAAATTCATTTAAAAAAACACTTTAAGTAAAGAATTTAAATGTGATCAGTGTGATTATGTAACAAATCATAAAGGTTGTCTTAAAATTCACCTTAAAAAACACTCCTCAAGTTATGAATTTAAATGTGGCCAATGTGATTATGGAACAAATTTATTTATTTATTTTTATTTATTTATTTATTTATTGGTGTTTAGAATGCATTTACATAATTACAACTATGCGCTTAACATTTTACACAAGTCAGGTAATACTATATTACTCTATTATATTTGTCAGATCATAATTCTGCAAATTTCAAATTATTGCAAAATTCATCAATTGAGTACGGGGCCATTTTTATTAGGTATTTTTTCAAAGTATGTTTGAACGTGTTTAGTTCTAGATTTGACACGCTAGTTGGAAGCATGTTGAAAAGAAACGGGCCATAATAATTTACCGACGATTTAGATATACTTAATCTATGATAAGCTAGCTTATAGTTAGTACTGTTTCGGGTATGATATTGATGCGAGAAGGTTTCATATTTTCCACTGTTTTTTTTAACGTACAGAAGGGATTCCAAAATAAATAATGCCGGTAATGTTAAAATTTTTAAATTTACAAAGGAGCTCTTGGAACATGCTCGGTAGCTAATTTTTGCTATAATGCGTACTGCACGCCTTTGTAAAGAAAATACACGTTTTGCAGCAGGACTGTACCCCCAGCACATGATCCCATAGCATATAGTAGACTGAATTAGGGCAAAGTACGATATTCTCAGCGTTTCATTACTCACTGTATTTACTAGGTTTCTTAGGAGAAAAATATTTTTAGAAATATTTCTGGCCAAGTGTTCAGTGTGTGTTTTCCAGGACATGTTGCAGTCAATATGCACTCCAAGCAGTTTAATACTCGAGGAAATTTTTGGTGCCTCGTTTAAGTAATCTTTTTTTAAAGTAAAAATTTGAATTTGAGTTTTCTGAGAATTTAGTGCTAGCCTATTATCAGAAAACCATTTCTTTACGTATGTCTCTGATATCTCAAGCGAGCGATTTAAATCAGTTAGATTGTTGTTACTTTTGAAGTAGGTGGTATCATCGGCATATTGCATAAACTTGGTATCCGGATCACAGTTCCTGAGATCACTTATATATATGAGAAATAGTGTAGGTCCGAGAACCGACCCTTGGGGTACGCCAAGACAGATTGGTAAGCTTGAGGAACGTTTATTGTTTAATTCTACATATTGACATCTGTTTTGAAGATAAGATGTTATAAATTGGATGCTATGAGTACTTACACTATATTTGCGCAGTTTTGCAATAAGCAGATTGTGCGGGACACAATCAAAGGCACGTGAAAGGTCGTATAAGACAGCTCCTGTGTACAATTTTTCTTCAAAGCTTTGTAGGATATTTTCGGTCAGTGTATTAATGGCGTCAAAAGTTCTCAGACCTGTTCGAAAACCAAATTGACAGTCTGCTAGAAGATCGTTTTCAATAAGATGTCGTTTGAGTTGATCATTTAAGACGAGTTCGAATAATTTACCTATAGTAGGTATAAGTGAAATGGGTCGAAAATTCCCTGGATCATTTGGGTCGCCTTTTTTTAGTATAGGGATAACCCAAGAGATCTTTAAACAAGTGCGGAATACCCCTTCAGACATCGCTTGGTTGAATAATTTGGTTAGAGGTACAATTAGGAGATTCATTACGGTTTTCAACATTACAGTATTTATACCATAACTATCAAAGCTCTTTTTATTTTTAAGTTTACCCAAATATTTGCGCATTTCAACAAATGATATTTGTGAAAAAGAAAAAGTGTCAGTTGAAGCTTGGTTACAAATACTGTATGTTGGATCCAATGTCTGTCCTAGTGAATTTAGTACTAACTTTGAAGGAGTATTTACAAAGTAGTTATTAAAGTCGTTACAGGAAACAGACGATTGTTGATTATGAGACCGACTTTTCCTATTTTTATTTATAATGCTCCATATGGCTTTAGTTTTATTAGACGATTTTTTTATAAAACAGTTATTTGCAATGTATTTATTATGCCTAATTTCAGCGCGTTATGCTGCACGATACTCTCTATAAGCAGTTTTGTTCTCGTTTGAGGGCATGAATTTAAATGTATCATAAAGGGTATCCAACTTTAGGCGCATATCTTTTAGTTTATTGTCAAACCACTTTACCTCATACTCATTTCTTTCAGCGGAGTTCCTCTTTACAGGAAAGCATGTGGTAGCTACATTTGATAGCAATTGCAACAATCTTACAAATTTATCATTCAATGTTAAATTTGTAAATTGGATGAAATTTAAGTCTGCACTTTCAATTAAAGAGTAAAAATGAAATAACCCTACCTGTGTTACGGGTCGACAGTAGATTTCCTGTTTAACCTGGTTTTTGTCTAGAGTTGGTAATTTTAGTATTACAGTATTATGATCTGACACGTGATGGTTTACAACATAAGATTGATAGTCTTCTATGTCATGGCTGATGAATATGTTATCAATGCATCTTGTTAATCTTGTGTTGTCGTTTATAATAAATTTTAAACCATACGTCGACAGGGCATCCGTAAGGCATACCTTTCGCGTGGAGTCGTCATTGAAGTTTATATTAAAATCACCATTTATGATAACAGTGTTTTGTATGTGATTTATCGGACTTAATACTTTTGTTAATATACCTATAAATGTTTCAAAACACCCCAGAGGTGATCGATAAATTGATATAATTATAATACTTAGTGGGCGTATCTCCACTGCTGCTATTTCACAGTCTTTTTCTTTAGACATGTTACTTACGTGTAAAAGATTTTTGAAATTATATCTTGTGCTTAAAAGAATTAAGACACCACCATGTTTTGTAGATGATCTTGAAAATGAGGATGCTATTTTATATCCTGTGAGTTCCAGTGCACTTATATCGATGTTATCACACCAATGTTGCTTTGAAAATTCATCTTAAAAAACACATTTTAAGTAAAGAATTCAAATGTGACCAATGTGGTTATGGAACAAATCACAAATATAATTTAAAAAATCATTTTAGGAAGCACTCCGCAAGTTACAAATACAAATGCCATTAATGTGATTATACACACAATAATTATATGTAGATTAGTGTTTAATTTATAGGTGTATTTTTGTTGGTATAGTTTAATTTATAATAATATTGTTCACAGTGCCTAAGTATGTACTGCTGTGTTAATATTTATAGATAAATAGGATCATGCATCGAACTTTCAAATGGATTTAATATAAAGTAGATCTCGGTAAATTAACAGTAGTTTTGTGTTATAATTTATTTTTAATATTGTCTAAGTTTTAGATTTCAAACATGTAAGTATCACAAGCAGTGTCCTCTTAGAAAAACGACATTGTTATGGTTAAACGTTACACCTTTGTTTTTCAGAGCACATTTATTCCATGCGAAATAAAAACCTAGTAAGTCGAGATTAGCAGGTTTTAGGAAATCAATAAAATAAGATTTTATGGATCAAATTTTGCATAACTTTTTTATTTATTAAGATACAAACTCGAAATTTAAAACTTAATATACCAACTACTCAAGCTGCAATGCTGCATTCTCAAAATTTTTAAATAATTAACATTTTCTAAAAAAAAACCTCTGTGCGGACATACTAAAGTCATGTTTTTTAAAATGTTCGAAATTTTTACATATTAGAAGACTAGCAAGTTTTTTCTACAACTGAAAAATCTAGTATCGTTATTTACTAATTTAGAATTTTACACTTAAAATATATAGTAAGTTATTTTTTACTCTGGAAGTTCGAAGAATTTAGAAATTAAGACTAGTTAGTTTTATATCTTTCAATATAATTTTCATTAACAATTTACGTAATTAAAAAACATGTTTACATAAAAATATCACTTTTTGTATTCTAAGGTACATGTAAGTAAAGGTTACTGATCTTCTGCCAAAACAGTTGTTGATTTACTGTGGTCGGTAGCACTTTCTGAGACCGGGAGTTGCTTTCAAAAAATTTGTTTTCTTTTATGGCATATGACTAATCAGTTCCTTAATGATTTTATCTTTTTTTTCTTTGTTTAGGCCCCTAGCGGTAGATACCTGGGTGACATATTATTATGTTTAAACTTTGGCTTCAGGAATTTGACTTCTCTGAAATCAGTGTCTTCCAGTTCTGACTTTAAAAATAAAGATTCCTTTTCTAAATTGACATTCTCTTATATTAGCTAGTAACAGAATGTTATTGACACCTAGTTTTCAGGCTGGATATACGTTTTCAAAATCTAAGAAGTCTGATGCGTAAAGGTCAATTACTTTTGCATTTTTGCAAGAACTTTTTATTAATTCAAAATTAAGGACTTCTTTTGTTTTGTTCCACTTTTTCTAAATGGCTCCTTCATAAATGCGAGTCCTGATTCAAAAATCGGAATTTTATTGTTTCAGGACCCCAATCTTCATTTACAAAAAGTACGCACAAACTAAACAGCGACCAATTTTTGTTTTGGGCTGCACAGTTATCAGCACAAAATATAATGTGCGTTGTTTCGTCATTAAATTGTTTTTTCATCATTTTTGGTACAATTAATATTTTTTGCATATCTACAGCAAACAAGTCGACATTAACATCCCAAGTTTTATTTACAGCATGGTGATATAATTTGCGAGCAGCAGTGTATCTTTTTTTGTGCTCTGCATATTTTTGACACGTTTCACACTCTTCAGTACGGTGTTCCATAATTCCATTTCTTCATTATTTCGTTGTTGGTCGCAAGTTATTTTATTTATATGTTCTATATATAAACCACAACTTGAACATTTATCTTGGGATGGCTTTGAAAACCCTATGTTTTCTTTTTGAAAAACCTTGAGATATGCTTCACAAGTTACTGAACACGCACAAGTTTTTTTATAGTCTTCCCAAAGCTGATAAATACTAAGGTCGGAAGCATAGTCTTACAAACTTGATTTGACTCCTTTATATTAAAATGTTTTTCTGGAATTACATTTAGATCCATATTGTTGTAGGTCGAATGAAAAGGGAAGAATATATTTTACTGAACATTCCTTGTGGGATAGTGCTTCTCTTCGGTAAGTCGTAACATCTTTTTTAAAGTATTTTCCAATAAACAACCGTTTTTCTCCATAACTTAGTTTACTGCAGTATTCAAAAATAGCTATATGTTGGGTGTCAGATATTTTAACGAAACACCTTCTTCAGCAAGTAGTCTTACATGGAGATAACAGCAGTTTATTGTCCAATCTTCTCTTAGTGGCTTTACATATTTTTCTTGATGTACTGAGTTCGGCATCAACATTCTTTATCAGTAGTAGTACTTTTTTGTAGTAGTACTTTTTTGTTTTTCCTTAACTTCTTTACTTTTCTGGCTTCCCGACATTGGTTGCATTATTGTTACAATACTGACGATATTAATTTTTGTTTTGCCAGAATAGTTTAATGATTCATGTGACAATGGTGTTACTTCCCTCTCGACTGATTCCGGTTTATGACATGGAATCTCCAAAATGTCTGTTGAACATTACAATAGTTGTCACGACAGCTTAAATATTTCCATCGGCCTAATTTTGGATAAACCTTACCATTTTCATAACTTCTATGTGGCTTATCTATAACAAATAATGACTGTACTTTTTCTACCAATTTATCAAGATTAAAAAAGTTCGGTACTCTATTTTCCTTTTCTTCGGGTACATAGTCAGGATTTTGGTCAGTGTCGTCTTCTGGTGAGGGAGTGGGAAGATGCATTTTTCTGAAAGGAATTAAATAGGTTGTAAATACATTCACTTAATATAAAATTAAAACAAAATTTTTTTTTTCATTGACGTATTCTGTTAAAACAAAATTATGAAAATTAGTAAACGTTTTGTATTTAACACGTTGTAAGAAAAAAGCATTTTGTATCTTTGCTGGAGCTCGCTACGCATGTCGCGTTGAGCAAAATATCATCTTTTCTACTTAGTTAAGTAAACATCTATTTTTTCATAGAACAAAGAAGCATACTTATTCATCGCCACTTTACTGTTTTATTTAGGTCCAATAATACTATATAATATTTATTTCAGTTGGTGCGACGAACATGCTACCTGAATGATAACGCGCTAGTAAGTAGATATACTAGGTTTTTCTATTGTAAAATAAGGTGATATTAAATTAGTATATTAAGATATTTTTTTGGTTTGAAATAATGTGTCTGTGAGTAGACATACTAGATTTTCCAGTTCAATAATTTAGTGTTGTTTGCCGATGTGGCAGGTTTTAGACGGTATTGTAAATTTTCATAATACGCATGTTAGGGTTGGCGAAAATCCCCATGCTTTTCTTGAATCTCGTCATTAACAACTATTTAATTTAAATGTATGGACTGGTATTGTAGACGATTGTTTAATAGGACCTTTCTTTCTTCCACTAAGGTTAAATGAGAAACCTATCTTCTGTATCTTCAAAATGATTTACCAGAATTTCTGGTCCCCCGTGAGTTAAGAAACATGCATGATCGGGCTCCCTCTCATTTATCATGCAGATTATATATATATATATATATATATATATATATTGCAAAATTTTAGTGTTTTTAGGATAAGTTAAGTTTAAAATAAATTATAATAGCACATATTAGTAGCGTTCCCTCGTTTTCATTAAGAAATTTACAATATACAAGTAATATTTTTTTTTTATGATTGTGGACCTGAACAGGCTAAATAAGGCCTATCGTGCTAAAGCACTCAGGAACACTTAGGAGGATGGATAGAGGGATAATGAATTGCCAATAGATGCCTATGAACAGCTATCTTAAATTTTCTCATATCATAAGTGAGAGGAAAACAGGAACTAGGGAGATCATTCCAGAGTTTAGAAGCCGTGTAGAAAAATGTGGATTGCGCCCGTTTGGTACGACAAGTGGAGATTTGTACTGCATACTGATGATGTGAATGAGCGAACGGAGTGTTTCTCGCAAAGATAGCCGGAGATGGTATCAAAGAATGTAATTCACCAGCACAATAGCCGTTGTAATAACGATAATACAAAGAAAGAACTGAAACCATCCTTCTATGCGCAAGGGACTGTATGTGAGAAGTTAAAGACGGGTCATTTATAAGCCTAATCGCTCTCTTTTGAATACGATCAACGATATCGAGAGCGTATTGGGGAGCACTAACCCAAAGGTGAGAATTATATTCCAGATGAGGCCGAATTTGGGCCTTATACAGCAGAAGGAGTTGTCGAGAGGTAAAGTACTGCTTAGATCTGTACAAAAAGCCTATTTTACGAGCAGCTGTTTTGGTAGCTGACAGAAGATGGTCAACCCATGAGAGATTTGAAGATACAGTCATACCCAACAGAGTAATAGAGTCTGAAAACTTAAGAACTGCGCCATTCATACTTACAACAGG
Organism: Vesta saturnalis; assembly: GCA_036346205.1. Lineage (NCBI taxonomy): Eukaryota > Metazoa > Arthropoda > Insecta > Coleoptera > Lampyridae > Vesta > Vesta saturnalis. Next base: position 1,220,416 of record JARFJB010001703.1, read on the forward strand.
AAATGATCGATCTTTTTTGGCGGACACAAGGCAACACTGAGTTTTGTTAGCATTAAATTTAACTAGATTATTGCTCTCCATTCGAGAATACGTTGAATGTCTTTGTTGATTGAATTTGCCATTTCAGCTTTAATTTCTTGATTTGACGTAGAAGGTGGATTATCACTATGAGTAGACTGAGATGAACTACAGTGAAGAGTGCTATCGTCAGCAAAGCAATGGATGGGGTTAGTTGTTGAAGAAATAAGGTCGTTTATGTACAGCAGAAAAAGTGTAGGCGCTATAACGGATCCCTGTGGTACGCCCGCGTTAATGCTAACTTCTTTTGAAAAAGCCATCAACTACGACACGTATTCGTCTTTTATCAAGGAAACTAGAAACCCAGTTGATGAGCGCATCATTTAACCCAAACGAGGTGAGTTTGGAAAGTAAACACTTATGCCAAACTTGGTCAAATGCCTTTGAGATATCTAAAGCGACTACAACTGTTTCACCGGACTGCTCTACTGTATTGTTCCAAACTTGGGTCACATATGAAAGAAGGTCGCCTGTTGAACGACTTTGCCTAAACCCATATTGGTGGTCAGTAAGGAGTTTGTTAGTTTCAAGAAACGTGAGCAGTTGCTGATTGATGGCTTTTCCATGATTTTAGACAAAATGGAAGTGATCGCAATTGGTCTGTAATTTGAGGGATCGGTCTTATCACCTTTTTGGGAATAGGTTGAACATTTGCTAACTTCCATGATGAAGGGAATGCCCCAGAAGATATAGAGATCGTATAGAGCTTAGATAGGACTGGTACTAGTTCGGGGAACATTTCTTTAAGACAATAGCTGGGATACCGTCTGGGCCAGTCGCCTTATTGAGATCAAGCCTACTGATGATCGATTCCAAGAGCTTGTACCGAAAATGAATTGGTTTCATAACGTATGAAGAAGAGTTGACTAGGGCACATCTTTTCCAGAATCATTGAGACACGAGTTTGATGCAAACAAATCCACAAAAACGTTGGCTTTGTCTACAGAATCAGCAACTACCAATCCGTCAATAGATGTCAGGGGAAATGAAGATGTTCGAAAGTTTTTACTAATGGCTTTTGCTAAAGACCAAAATTTACGACTGCCTAAAGGAGATGTAGCTGGTTCATTGCATTTTCGTTGTTCGAACAACTTTTTAGTTTTAGTGATGACACTTTTGCAGATATTTCTAGCACCAACGTATTCTACATGACTGTCAACCGATTTATTTGATTTCCATTTAATGTAACATTTATTTTTGAAAGATATTGCATCAGAACAAGCCTTATTGAACCAGGGTTGGGAACGTGAATGACCCACACGGTACTGTTTTTTCGGAATGTATAACTCCATTCCCATGAGGATGACTTTAGATACTGAAAGAGCGATGTCCGAAGAAGAGGACGACTTAAAACAATATTCACGTCATGGAAAGGTTGCAAAGAAATCCGTAAATCACTCCATCGAGCTGACTTAAAACACCACAAGGTTCTATCGGTTTTGCGAACAACAGTGGAATTAGGTACAGTAGAAATGATTTTTATTAGACAATGGTCGGAAAGACCTAAAGGCGAAAGAACGGAAGTTTTATAAACAAGAGGGTTTGATGTAAGGAAGAGATCTAGAAGATGTGGAGTATGGTTAGGGTTATCAGGGATTCTTGTGGGTTCAGAAATCATTTGTGTGAGATCACATGAAATAGCAAATGTTTCTGCACTATGACCAGCGGGATTTGTAGTAGATGAAAATTGAAGCCAATTAGAGTTATGAACATTGAAATCGCCTACAAATGAGATATCGCAAGATGGAAACTGAGACAGGAGATAGTCAACTTTCATACTAAGGTAATCGAAGAAGTCTTGAAAGTTGATGTCATTAGGAGACCTATAAATGCAACAGTAGAATTTCACAAAATTAGGACCAGAATGTTTAAACCAAATCAAGTCAAAATTTTTATTTTCTAAGGAAGAAACCCTCTTGCAAGCAATTCTGTCCTTGATGTAGGCACATACGCCTCCTTTATATCGAAAGTTAGAGTGAAGATGGTATTGAGGAAATTGCAAGTCGGGTGACTCGGAGCTTTCGAGGAGACTTGTGTTTCAGATAGAAACAATATATCAGGTTGTAATTGTTCAAGATGTTGGTGAATAGCATTAAGATTAGATTACAATATGAACATAAAATTAGAAAAGTTGGGTTAACTACCTAAAATTTAAATATAAAATTGGAATATCTGTTAAAATTAAGTTGAATGATTTGAAATAATTGTATTCTGATATTGTTTTTCATGTAGATTCCGAATATGTAATTAGTTTAGGTGTAGAATATAGATTTTGTTAGATATAGGTAAATTTAGATTATAATTTGCCAAAATGCAAAGCTTCGAAGCGAAATAGGGCTTGTGGGGTGTCTTTTTATGCGGAATCTTGCCCTGATTCCAAATCTGTATTCAAAAAGCAAATCCGACTTGTTATAAAAAGTTATAGCATATTTCGTAGTTTAGTTAACAATTTTGTTTAGACCAATCAGATGCTTGGATTATTTGTATGTAATGTAGAAAAAAAGTTGACAATTTGGTATCCAAGTGAAAAGTATAAAAGGAATTGCTTCTGATTTCTTGCTCTCTATGTTTTCTGCCTTTTTTGTGACTAATAAGTCATAGTGTTAACAGTGTTGGTGTTTAACGAGTAAGTTACAAGTTTCGTTTACATTTTCGGTTTTTAAAACGCGATCAACGTAGAATTGAGATCTCAGAAACAATTGTTTTAACCTATAACAAAATTTAAAAATTAGGCTACCGATTATAAGTGTCGATTATAATTTAATTGTTTCAAATTTGAATTCGTGTTCAAACACCTGTTGATGTGCTTTTTTTTATGTGAATAAATTCATGCAATTATTTTGGATTTGATGTTTATTGTTCTTGGAAGTGACGCAGAGTAGTAAATAAACTGAATTCCATGACGGCATCTAAAATAAAAGTGCAATCAATTAAAATTTATATGCAAATAAAACATAATTTTAAATCCGAAAAATTTTGTAAATATTTAAACCAACATCTAAACATACAATTTATAATAAAGTGCTTATTGAAAAATATTTGAGCAATATTACGTTACATTATATTTACTACGCGAAAGAGTCGTTCATCAGTAATTTGGATTTGGATGAAGTATGGAAAATTAAGCAGCACCATTGTGAACAGCAAAGCAGTGTCATCATCACATTCGAAGAAGTCTACGTCCAATATTTTAATATGGAACCAGCTTAATGAAGACATCCTTTGGAAAATGCAGCAACACATGTGAGTGAAATTTTACTATCATAACCCATTATTGCATTGATTTTTTTTTTTTGATATCCAGTCTTTATTTTATTGATTATGTATAAATGTTTGTCCGACAGCATGTTATAAATATCTGTAAAGTGAATGAATCGGTGGAATTATCAACATTATAATTTTATTTTGAACAAGACAAAATTGTACTCACATTTTGAAGATCATTTATTGAAATTTTTGACAGGCTACATTTAATCAAGTCAGTTAGAACGCAACACATGCGTTATTGTGCAGATTCAACTAAAGTCTGTTTCGCACTGAAACCCTTTAGTATAAATTACAAGTTATTTGACGTAAACATTTCCATGTGTATAATAAAATTTTCTATGATTACCCGTTTACTATATAAATGCAATTATAATAATTTAATTGATTTAGAAGGTTAAATGTTATTAATGAATTTAAATTGCCAACAATCAAAGTTTAAATACAATTGAACCCTATCCCCAATATACGATACTGAGTTAGTTCGGAAGAAAAATAAATTAAATATTTTAAACAAATAATATTAATTAAATTTTTTTTTCACATTTTAGTCCCCACTTGTTCGCTAAGTAAAATAAATTCATTATAAAATAAATTACCAGTACAATATATACAGTGCATTCAATATAATCGGACGCACTCAATAACTCTTTTGTATTGAGTTTCACAAGAAAGTGTTTAAATAGTTTTACAAATACTCTATTAAGTGCTTGGTTTAGATAATTTTTTAAGCTTTCGGTTTGACCGGAAGCGCACATAATTTTCTTTTTTTAAATCACACTGTATATATATTTTTGCATTTTTGCATTGCTTATTTTTTTCTCAATACACACGTATAAAATTCTTATAGGGTTTTATAAAAAAAAATTAGAGAAAAATGCCATCGAAAGTTTTTCAATTTTATTATACGATTAGAAGAATTAAACAAAACCGTAGGCAGCGTACGTCAACAAAATCGCATCGCAATTGTTTTTTCGTTTATTGAAATTGACAATCAGATAAAAGTTTAATTTGATTTCAATCGAAATAATTGTTTAAAATGAATAACAGTGAAAAAGTTGACCTGTTGTTAGTTTTCGGTGAATGTAAACGTAATTCTCGACGAGCGGTAGAATTATACGCATTATACGGGATAATTATATCCCAATAGATACCATCCTTCCGAAAGGTACATACGAAAATTGAACAACCGCTTAGAATGCGTGGAACATTACCAGGAGTAAATTATCAGAATTTAGAACAACAAAGAAATGTTTTGACCGAAGATATTGAAGTACAAATATTGGGTCATTTTAGAGTAAATCCACGGTCACCTATTAGACATGTAGCGCAAGAAGTAGGTGTATCAGTTGGCTCAATTCACAGGACATTAAAAAATTCAAAATGCTGCCGTATAAAGTCGATTTGGTTCAACACTTGCGGCCTCAAGACTCTGATCGGAGATTAACTTTGATTGCATGGATAGTTGAGCAATGTGATCACAATCCATTACTTTAGATCATATTTTATGGACAGCTGAATCCAAGTTTACAAATAATGGAGTTATTAATAAACAAAACAATCGTTATTGGTCTGACGAAAATCCTCATTGGTCAATGGAAACTAACCATCAAACCGTATGGGGTACTAATGTTTGGTGCGGTTTAATTGGAAACCGATTACTAGGGCCTTATTTCTATGATGGTAATCTAAACGCCAATAGGTATCTTGAATTTTTAGATAACGTGCTACCAACAATGTTCGATGAGTTTCCTCTGCTTCTGCGACAACAATTGTATTTCCAGCAAGATGGAGCTCCAGCTCACAACGCGTTGATAGTAAAAGAATATCTTAACCAAACGTTCAATGAACGATGGATAGGAACTAACGGCCCGGTAGAATGGCCTGCGAGATCACCGGATCCTACACCGTTAGACTTTTTCTTGTGGGGTCATTCAAAAACAGTGGTGTATGCCGATCCACCTTTAAATGTTATAGACTTAAAGAATAAAATTACAGCTGCATGTGTTAATATAGCTACGCAGCAAATCACAAAAGCAACTAACCATGAACTCAGGCGACGATTAGAAGCATGTCTAGAACAGAATGGTGGCAACTTTGAACAATTTATTCGCTAATTATAACCGATTTTGTTTAGTTTTTCTAATCATATAATAAAATTGAAAAACCTTCGATGGCATTTTTCTCTAATTTTGTTTTATAAAACCCTATAAGAATTTTATACGTATGTATTGAGAAAAAAATAGGCAATGCAAAAATGCAAAAATATATATATATATATATATATATATATATATATATATATATATCAGTGTGATTTAAAAAATAAAATTATGTGCGCTACCGGTCAAACCGGAAGATTAAAAATTATCTAAACCAAGCACTTAACAGAGTATTTGTAAATGAATAAAAAACTATTTAAACACTTTCTTGTGAAACGCAATACAAAAGAGTTATTGAGTGCGTCCGATTATATTGAATACACTGTACATATATATATATATATATATATATATATATATATATATATTCGCACGATGCACTGACCTGTGCAAGCAAAGCTTATGAACTCACTCTTCAAGGTCACAATTTAAATCTAAAAATAGAATTTTTAAGGTCATATATTTAACCTTGAATGCGGGTTTATATATGACTATATATAATAATAAGTTTATACCAGTCAGTACATTGTGCTCATGATGAGAATTGTAAACCTAAAGTACTTCTGTAATCACTTAAATTATTATTAATTTTTACATACCAGTTATAATAAATATAATAAATAAATAAAATATTTGCTGCAAGTCCATTACTGAATAATCGGCAGTGTGTGCTTCATATTTTTGCGTTGTTGGATACAGTTTTTCAAGGTAACTATGAGTGAAGTAATGGTTACTTACGGGAATTATAATCAATATAGCAAACACCAAGGACCCTCTTATTTTTTTTACACAATGCATACAATAGTTTTGCACGAAAGGTTAAATTAATGCTAAGGCAAACGACGCTAAAGGTGAATGTGGTCTTAGCCTGCAATTTCATGGAACATCAAAATTATGTTATCGAGTTGAAGACTTTTGCCATAAAAAATTATTTCATTGATATTGCAACCAATTTACGTGAGTGGTATAATGAGAACGTTTATTATAAATTATAACAGAAATTAGGGGAGTTTCCCGAAAGGGATTCCGGTTGGGTGTTACACGAAGTTTTACATTTAAAGGTGAATATTAATAGATATGCTCCATTTAGAGGTGGCCTTTTGACTTGCGTTAAAGTACCTTCCTTCATAGCAGCGAAGCATGCTGTAGTGAATGTTAAAAATGATAACGAATATTGCTTCTTGTGGGCCGTTGTTTCGGCATTACATCTGGTACAAAATCATTCAGATAGAGTTTACAGTTATCCTCACTTTATGGATGTCTTAAATTATGATTCAATTCGCTTACCCATTAAGCTAGATGACGTAAAAAAAATTCAAAAAATTAAACAACCTCTCCATTCATTTGTTTTGCATTCAGGGGAAAGGTATAGTACCACTAGTATTAAGTGAAAACCAAAACAGTGTCAGGTAACCTATAAATCTCTTAGTACTTTCTACCAATTATCATTCCGCAGACTCTATTACTAATGCTAGTAGTACAAAAAATAATACTGTTTATCACTTCACGTGGATTAAATATATGTCGGATCTTTTTCCTAAACAACTAATAAGCACTTCTGTAAAAACATGTCATTCAATGTCATCAACTTAATCGATACTCAGTTAGGTTGCCTACCCAAGCAGAAATGTTTCTGAAGTTCAAAAATTTCCCATTCCAGGAAAAGGTACCGTTTATAATTTATGCGGATTTAGAAAGTATTTTAGAAAAGTGCACAAATTCAACATGTCCTGGGGATAGTACTCTATTTCATTCCAAACATATACTCTTTAGCATTGCTTACTACTTGAAGTGTTCATACAATGATTCTTTATCCCGATTTAGGCTTTACAGAGGAGATGATTGCATTCAATGGTTTGTTAAAGAGCATCGAAATATTGCACATTAGACCACTGAAATAATCAATAAAATAATTCCTATGAATACTTTAACTCTCAACCAGGTTGAACACTTTGAAAGCGCCACCATTTGTCACATTTGCGAAAAACCATTTACTGATTATGATATAAAAGTTAGAGACCATACCCATTTTACTGGAGCATTTCGGGGAGCATCACATCAGAATTGTAACCTAAACTATAAAGACTCCCACATTCTACCAGTTGTGTTTCACAATTTATCGGCTTATGATTCCCACTTCATCATTAGAGAATTGGCTAGTGTTCCCGGTTCGATTTCACTGCTGCCCACAAACAAAGAAAATAATAGAGGGGACTAAAATTAAATTTAGATTATTGACTCTTTCAGATTTATGAGCAGTGGTATTGAAAAGTTGTCAGGCTACTTGGAAAATAGTAAAAAAAATGATTACCCGTGCTAATTGTAACAATGATGAAGAATTTTCTCTACTAGTTCGCAAAGGTGTGTTTCCTTATGAGTACATTGATACTTAAAATAAATTGAGACCAGGCTCCCTCCCAAGGAAGCGCTTTTCAGTCACCTTACTAATGAGGGAAATGATGCGAGTTTTGCACATGCAGTTAACGTTTGGAACAAATTTAGTATTAAATCATTAGCTGAATACTCGGATTTGTGTCTAAAAACAGACGTTCTACTTTTAGCGGAAATTTTCTAAAATTTTCGGCAAACTTGTTTAAGTACTTACAAACTTGATCCTCTGCACTATTATACAGCGCCCGGTTTAGAATTCGATGCTATGCTTAAAATTACGCAAGTAAAGTCAGAACTATTTACAGACATTGATATGCTAATGTTTATTGAAAGAGGAATTAGAGGCAATCCAGCTCAATGGTCTAATCGGTATGCTAAAGCTAACAATAAGTACATGGAAGAAAAATTTGATTCCACCTCCGAAAGTGTGTATTTAATGTAAATAATTTATATGGAGCCACCATGTCAAAATTTCTACAATTTGGCGATTTTTCTATTGTTGATGAAGCTAATTTTGAGACTTTGGATTTAATAAATCATACCAATGATTCGGAAGTTGGTTATATAATCGAGTGTGGTTTAGACTATCCCATCGAATTACATGAGAGTCACAGCAATCTACCATTGGCACCCGAACATGTGGTTCCACCCGTACCTCATTCAAATTCTAAAATTAAAAAGCTATTGCTTACATTGTATCCAAAACGTAATTACGTAATTAATTACATAAATTTGAAAGTATATTTAAAATATGGATTAAAGTTTGTAAAAGTACACCGTATCTTACGGTTTAAACAGTCTTCATGGTTAAAGAAATATATCTATTTAAATACCACCATGCGTCAGCAATCTCAAAATGAATTTGATCAAATTTTTATAAATTAATGATTAATAGTGTTTTGGGAAGCTGATAGAAAATGTACCTAAACATAAGGACATACGTTTAGTAACGAAATGGAACGGTCGGTATGGTGCTCGTGGCTACATATCAAAATCAAATTTTCATAGTTGTACAATATTTGATAACGATATGCTTATCATTCAAACGAATAAGCTAGAAGTATATTTCAATAAACCTATATATGCAGAATTCAGTGCTCTAGGCGTTTCACAAATTTTTTATACACTTTTCATTGCGCTTACCCGCTACCTAAGTTTCATAATGATGCTAAGCCCTTGTACACGGGTACGGATAGTCTCATATACGCCTTTTCAATTCCCGATATCTATGAATACATTAAAGAAGATATTGATAAATTCCATACATCTGATTATAGTCCTCACAATATCTTTGGAATTCCATTAGTAAATAAAAAGTCCCCGGCTTAATGAAAGATGAAAATCATGGCGAAATTATGTTCGAATTAGTAGGACTTTGTGCAAAATGTATGCTTACATTGTTGATAAAAAGTTGTAAAAAATCAAAGGGTTCTACCTGAGCAAGCGTCAAACAGATCACGATAAATGATTATAAACATATTTTGTTTGATGGTGACGTAATAAAGCGAAATCAACATCTGATGAGGTCACAGAAACATGATGTGTTTACAATCAAACAGAATAAAGTAATACTTAATCCTTACGATGATAAACGATTAGTATTTTATTGCTATTCTGTTTCAGAGAGAAAGACAGAGAGAACAATTTTATCAATATGGGTAGTAGTAATATTGAAAACAAGTTGAAGAAAGAGCTATGGTACAGTACTGATCAAATCTACAGAAAGTACCCGAAGCGCTCTTTGATAGGGAAGTGCTCCTCCGAAAGCTATTTATTTGTACTGAATATATTACAACATATACCTGATGAGTGTTTTAACTGTGTGCTATAAACTCAAAGTGTGCAAATGAAGTTATTATTAAGACATTATTTGATTAAAAAATTGACTTAGACAATGCCATTAAAAGTTTTATGAAATTGTGTGCTGATAAATGTTACAACTCATTAACTTTTAATGCAGTAGATAGGATCTTAGACGATATGAATTTACTTGGTGACATACCGCTTAAAATGTACGTATACAATGTATTATGGGATCATAATTCATTGTGTATTTCAACAAATATTAAATCTAGCTTAGAAAATATTAGTTCTGCGTATAAAAACAGTTTATCTATTATAGCTGAATGTATTGACAAAGCGACATATTATGCTAATTACAAGTGCCTCGATATTTTCATTGAAGTATTATTAAAACAAAACATCACATATAAGTTTCAACCGTGGAAAAACGAGGAGCACCACAAAATTTTTTACTGGATATTAGAAAACATCGATAAAGGTGAAACAAATACAAATCCCTGCTTGGGATGGACATGTGGACCATATTCAGAAATATGGCCATCCAGTAATTTAAATGACTATAGAAGTATGTTAGGTTTACTGTATAAGTTAGTAACATTTTAGAAAAATACATTGTTTATGTAATATTTATAAATAAAATACAATTATTTGTTTATGTTTTTTTACTTCATCTAAAAGATACATCCTTTGATACAAATTATTCCTATGGCTATATAAGTAATTTATTTCACAAATTACAAGTTAAATGTCTAGTTATAAAACAATATCGTCTTTGAGTGTAGGTTAAAAGATTTGTCAGTTGGTTAGGTCGGAAATGGCATTATTGGTATATACAATATAAGCCGTATTGACAAGCCCATTTCATTACCGTCGCTGAATGATCTGGGGAACGGACACCTGTGTTGCGAAACAGATACCTGTTTTTGGGAAACGCCGATCTGTATTTGAGAAACAGATACCTATTTTGCTGAACAGGTACCCGTTTACCTTGAACAGATAGTCTAACTTTGTACCAAGTAAATGCAATTCAAACGAAAGTTTATTGATAAGAGCATTTACTGAACCAAGACTCTTTCGCTTCCGACCTAACATTGTGTTTCAGCAGGGTATTTATCCCTAAATCGAAATCACAAAAAAAACAAATCACATTTATTAATATGTATTTATTTAGTAAATGCTATACATTAGATAAGTAGGATGATAATGCAATATTTCCATTGAGTATACAGTGTTATTTGAATTAATATTATACTTAGCATTTATAACATCTTCAATGTCTTTATATGCACTACCATCGAATTCTTTCTCGCGAAAACGACGGTAGTCAACAACTTGTATGAACTTTTCATAAAAACACGTCAGATTGTAAGATACAAGAAATTCCAATCTATACCTTATTATATCCTTTAAACTGAATAGTTCTTCCACATTATGAGAATCGAATGTGCAAGAACAGCAGTTGTAGTTATTTTCTATCTTAACAGTTTTAAAATTCTCCCATACCCTTTAGTCAATTCCCAATTGTAAAATTGTAATAAATACCAAGATTCCAAGATAGAGATTCATAATGTTGATCATAGATGACATCTTCTTCATCGTTTACACTTGACCAATTAATTTTGTTTTCAATTTCTTCCAACACTATACGTACACCGTACTTTGTATTAATTACTGCCACATTAATAACTTTATATTTTTTCGATATCTCCAGGTCACACGCATTTTTATAGAGTTTGCATTAGGTGTTTTGGTTTAATGCTGCTAATTCCATGTTTACCCAATTACAAGTTGCTAATTGACTGATCTCAACACACAGCTCGCTGCGGTTTATATACGAAAAAACGTCTCCTTCAGTACATACGATGCAGTAGATTTATACGACTTGCCCCTGCAGGTGACCTTGAAAATTGATTAACACTTTCGCATTCTTAGCGAGATATTAACAAAGCTTTCTTTGTATTTCGCCTTTCATTCTCTAATGAACCTAATTATGTATGAATGTAGAACAATCCATCGTATTTGTACAATATTTTCTATAAAGTGCAATGTACTGTGTGTATTTAATGTAATTGTGAAAAAGGGATCTACTTTATTTTCTATGAAAGGGACTGGTTTTTTTTTCAATTTGAAACGCTTTAGCGTATTTTCTTTTTGAAAGTAATAACTGAAATAACACGTGAACTTGACACTGTCAAATTCCAAGAATTGCTTGAAAGATAAATTTTAAGGTAGCTCCATGATCGGCATCGTGAATAAAGCTTTTCTTTGTATTTCGCCTTTCATGCTCTAAATGAACCTAATTGTGTATGTAGAACAATCTTTCGACAACGTTCTCTCATCAACACTTTCTTTTCTTTTCTTTCTTTTAACCATGCGTACTACTACTACTTTCATTTCCGCTAATACTGATTTACTGAATCACGCACCCGCTTTTTATTATACATCTGTGTGTATCCTTGAAGACCAACCTTGAAACATTCTTGTTTCCCCTCTCACCATGAACTGATTCTATTTTTAGATTTCTAAGAATTGCGATGACCTGGACATATTTATTCTTAGGTCACCTTGAACAACTCCAACAATTTCCCGGCAAAAGTTGAACTGGCTCCGAGAGCTCCATACATGATGATATATCTATTTTAAGATTGTATCCTCTGATTCTATTTTTAGGTTTCTAAGGATTGCAATATGATGATGACAACCTTGACATGAACTGATTCTATTTTTAGATTTGTAAGAATTGCAATATGATGACTTTGACATATCTATTTTTAGATCACCTTGAATAGCTCAAAACATTTCCCGCCAGTAGTTTGAAGTGGCTCCAAACATGATGACACAGCTATTTTTATATTGTATCCTCTGATTCTATTTTCAGATTTCTAAGAATTGCAATATGATGACCTAGACATATCCATTTTTAGATCCCCTTGAATAGCTCCAAAAATTTCCCGCTAAAAGTTTGAACTGGCTCCAACAGCTCTAAACATTCTCTCTATTTCACTCCAGATGACCTTGACATGAACTGTTTCTATTTTTAGATTTCTAAGAATTGTAATATGATGACCTTGACATATCTATTTTTAGGTCGGTCCCGGAAAGTTTACCGAAAACAGTTGACCGAAAGACAATTAACCGAAAGGTCAATTTACCGAAAGGACAATTGGCCGAATTACAATTTACCGAAAAACATTTTTGCCGAAATACAGTTTACCGAAAGAGAAGTTAACCGAAAATTATGGTTCACGGTCATTTCCCGCCGAAAAAATTCCGACGCTGCTTTAAATAAAATGACATAACATGCAAAGAAGGAGCTTTAATAATACTTTTCATTGCGTTGAAATAATACGTGCGTACTTAAAAAACCCTTATTATTATTAATTTAAATTGGAAGCGATTCCCTTTAAAAACATCAGCTTATCAGCGTCGTACAGTTTTTCATTCTAATATTTAGATCAGTTTACTTTTTTGTGGTGGTTGAATGCTCTCTTACAAATTTTATATTACATACCTCTAATATCTTAATGATTTCGGATATTCTGCAGATAGAGTTAATATTTAAAAATATCAATGTTTATTCTTGCAAGGGAAACATAATTATTGTGTGTGAGTAATAAATGAAGGTAGCTTACTAATAGTATGCTGATACAATCGCTACATTAATGACATCACAGCTAACAATAGTTTTAATAACAATATTTATTGTTGTATAAAACACAAGTAAATAAAAAAAAAGACAAAGGAATTAATTTCCGACTTTTTAAACACGCCAGCAATTTGAGCTGCAAGTCCTAAGCCTTGGTAAAGTGTGAAGGAAAAGTTCGTTTATATAATAGTATGTCATTAGATACATAACCTGCACGTACCTCATAGCATTATGATACAATTTCGGTTAATATTCCTTTCAGTAAACTGTGCTTAGGTAAAAATGTTTTTCGGTCAATTGTAATTCGACCAATAGTTGTTTCGGTAAATTCACCTTTCGGTTAATTGTCTTTCGGTAAACTGTTTTCGGTAAACTTTCCTAGATCCGGTAGGTGTTCCTGTATTACTCTCATGTATTAGAAAGCCAATAGGGGTTAAAAGTACAGACACATTTATGACTGATATATATTTTAATGCGTGTAGTACCGAATAGGTTGTGCATGGCACGTTGATCATGCATGGAAGGCAAATCTTGGAAAGATAGTGGCAAGGGATCTAGGAAAGATTACCGAATACATGAGAGTAATACAGGGACACCTACCGGCTCCATTTTGTTTTTGTGACGCCACAAGCTCCGTCACCTAGGACACCTTTCGCCGCCATTTTTCTGTGACGTCATAGGCCACGTCCACTTTCATCCGTGACCCCGCCTATTTCCCACTCCTTTTGTGAGGGCTTCTTTCCGGGGACCATTTTCAACCCCTTGATGGAATTTTCACCTGTCCTAATTAGGACCCTTTTCGCTATATTAAGGGGCTTCTAGGCACTTCAGCCCCTGGAGGGTGAGCAAATGTGTGCGCATAGTGTTCCGATTGGTGGTCCTAAGGACAGACTACGCCTCTTTTTACCTGATTGGTAGTGCGTACATCCGACCTTCTGGTTTCTGATTGGTCCTTACACACCACCCAGCCCCTGAGCTCTGATTGGAGGTCTAGGCTTTGCATTCTGATTGGTTACGGCGGGAAATTTGGAAATAAAGGAGACTCATGCGCCCCTTGTCCCGACCTCCATGGTTGGAAATAGTATTCTAATAAGGGACCCTAGTGCTAACTTGTAAGTCGGGTATAGGGGTTCGTTCTCGGGCTTTCGCCCTATTGCCGTTGCTTCATGTCTGGAAATAGTATTCTAACAAGGGGGCGTTAATGCTAACTTATAAGACAGGTATAAGAACTTGTTAGGATT